>VDFB02281492.1:652066650-652595987 GCA_007258455.2 Sequoia sempervirens
CGAAGCTTCAGTATGATGTTTCACTAATAGTGATATGTCTTGGCAATAGATGAACACTTCAAAGTTACTTTGAACCTCGATATGATCTCTTGGCGAAAGATGATAGTCTCTGCGATGTAAATTCTACTATCTATGTGACTTGAGACTTTGGTGGGATGTCCTGGTGAAAGCAATAACTCTCATCGACTATTGGATGCTTTAGAATAACATGAAGGCTTGATGGGATGTCTTGGTGAGAGCGGTAAGTCTTGTCGATGGTATGACATTTTGTTCTGACTTTGAATATCTATATGTGGTCTCACCGAAGGAGGATTGTCTCTCTGATATGTCGATACAATGTGAACTCCTTTGACCAAGTGATGACCATCTATGTGGCTTGTGTTGGACCAATAGGACAAGTTGAATGGGAATTGCTAGTAGTTGGACCATTGTGGAAGATCAACAGACCAGTGACGATATGAATACATTATGTAATTTTGTAGAGGTTTGGTTGGTTCGAACAACAATTAGGTGAATAGTTCAAATTGTATCAGAGTGATTTCTATTATCTAAAGATTGTAATTTGAAGGTTCCTGTACAAGTTTGATCATTGTCAAAGCTACTATAATCTGACATCAGAAAGATAAGTTAGAACTTTGTATGTAATATTTATTGCTATAATACAAAGTGACTTCTCTTGGTGTGGTGGGTTTTTCTCCCGTAAGGTTTTCCCATGTAAATTTGGTGTTCATCTATGTTTGTCTAATTCTCTATTTCTATTATCTATTTCAAGTACATCTTAATTGGACTATAATTATAAAATTTAAAAGTGTCTTTGCATTCTTTCTTGAGGTTTTGGCGTTAGGAGAGTTGTTTCCGCACCTTTACTTTCCTTACAATGTGAATATGTCCCCTAAGTCTCTAGTGTGAATTAACTAGGAATAAGACATTTATTCACACCAACACCCCTATGGTGACTGGTTGTCTCCTAAGTAAATTAGATGAGTCTCTAGAGGTTGATCAGACTCTCTACAGGTCCATGATGTGAGGGTTACTGTACTTAACTGCTTCTAGATCTAATTCCATGCATGTGGTATGTTTGGTGGCCACATTTCAAGCCAATCCTAAGAAAACTCATGAAAAAGTCATGAAAAGAATTTTTAGATACCTAATTGGGTACTCCAAATTATGGCCTATGGTACAAAAAGGATTACAATTTCTCTCTAAGTACTTATACTAGTTCTTATTAGGAAGGTAGTATTGATGATCATAGAAGTTTAAGTGGAAGTGCATTCTTCTTAGGAGAAAAATTGGTCTCCTAATTTAGTAGAAAGAAAGACTTAGTGTCTTTGTCCACTATAGAGGTTGAATACATTGTTGCAACATCTTGTTGTACTCAGGTGCTTTGAATGATGTGAAATTTGAAGGATGTGAAGGTGGTTTATCATGAACCTATTCCTATAATGTGACAATACAAGTGCTACCAATATTTCTAAAAATATAGTAATGCATTTAAGGAATAAACACATTTCAATCTAGTACCATTTTTTGAGAGAGAAGGTTTTAGAACATGAAGCCAAAATGGAGTATGTACCTATCAAAGATCAGATTGTGGATATTTTCACTAATGCACTTTCAAAAGATAAGTTTTAGTATCTCTGGAAGAAGCTAGGGTTTATTGCCCCTCCTTGTTCTAACTAGATGCATAATATGGTGCATCTTTCTAGGGGGAGAAAATCATGTCATATTCTTTTCCATGGATTCATAAGTACTAACTCTTAGGGAGAGCTATTAGAAAGGTTGATTCTTAAAGAAAATGTGAATTTTTTGTGCATGTATAGTTGTTTGAAGAAGATGTTCTTTTGGTCAAAGGGGGATGATGCGATGTTGTTTCAATAGAATTTATTTTTTCCCTTTGATTCCTAAATTCAAAGAATTTCTTACTACTTTATGCAAGAATGTATGGCCATTTTTCATTGATGTCAATGTGGGAGTGAGTAGTGTTGTTTCCATCAATGCAAAAGGGGGAGATTGTTGGTATTAGTTGTTATTAATATCAAGGCTAATGGTTATCATTGATGTCAACAGTTGTAGAGATTGTTGATAGTTAATTTCATTGATATTAACAATAATTGTTGGTTATCTTTGATGATAACATTTGATAAGTAATTTGTTAGTCCTTGGTACTAGTTTTGATTATTATATTCAGCTAAGGCTAACATTGGTGATGAAGTTCATGGTTGGATGTCATGTCTTATCTAAAGAAGAATTGATAAAGTTCATGGTTACGTTTCATTCCTTATCAAATAAGAAGTGATAGTTCATGGTTTTATTTCATGCATTAACTAAATAAAATTTGATGAAGTTTATAGTTGGATGTCATGCCTTATCTAAAGAAGAGTTGATGAAGTTCATGGTTGGATGTCATACCTTATCAAAGAATAATTGTTTATGTTCATATAATGCATTATTCCTATCAGTAATGTTGATTTCACTATGATACATTAAGATGAGGATTAAAAGCATGAATAATAGTGGAGATATGTTGTTGAAGGTCTACAATATGTCTTATTCTCTCTCCTATTGTTCCTAATGAAGGATGTATTGCTAAAAGAAAGTCCTAGTCTCCACTAGTTGGTTAAATGCTTTAGGTTCAAGAAGCTACATTGAAGTCTATCCAAGATAATTCTCTACATTCATCCACTATTGCATTGTGGTCTTATGGTTTGGTATTCAATCTCAGTGTTTTGTGGAAATTTCACTTCTCTTTTCAAGTGACCTTTGTTGCCAAGGAGAATTTTGTGAATTGCAAAAGGTTGGTAGTGTTGATGGTTGTGCAAAATAGTCCAAGAAATGCTCTGCATTTCTCAACATTAACGTCTCTACTCTTGCAGCTTGGTGAATGTGTTCTCAACATTTGAGTAGTGTCTTAATTCCAATCTCATGTTTTGAAGTGGTCTGCAAGCTAATATGATAATGTTATATCTCATGACTAAGCATTTTGTGCTTCCTAGATAAATTATTTTGTACTTATTTGTTTTGTGATGGGTAAAGATGGCAAGGAAGTGTGAAAGAAGTGTATGGACGTAATGTCAGATGTTCAAGGGACATCCCTATATGATCCACATGTTGCTAATTGGATGATTTGGTGTTGCATTATGCCTTGATTTGTATTTATTATTATTTTGTGGATACCTAGCTAACAAGGCTTGTTCCTTTACTTGGACTATGAAAATGGGGAGCTACACCAGCAATGGAAGATTTGTTATTAAAGATTCAGACCCTCATCTATCTTGTTTAGAACAACATCAAGTAAATTAATTTGAAAGAATGTTTATGGAATGACTGGTTATGTGCTTCAATATTTCAGCCACATGTTTCCTTGATGCCAACTTAGGTCAAGATGTGAATCTACATAAAAAATACTTTAGACCACATTAGAAGAAGTGCTAATATTTTTTTTGGTGCTCTCTATCTTTGGTATAGGGCCACATTATGTTTTTGGTGGCTGACTAGTTGAATTCATTATTTATTCTCTTCCTACTTAACCTAATTAAAGAATTGAAGTGTTTTGGTAGATATAAATGAAAGACCATTTTAGGTAAAACAATATAGAGGAGTGTACAAGTGAAAAGAAGTGTGTATGCAAATTGCATTGAATATCCATAAGAGATAGTGCTAAAGATTGTGAAAGGAAAGATTAGTTATGCTGTAAACTCCTCAGTCAATAGAGTGTTGTGTTGGAAAATCATTGTAATTCTCTTTAAATCATATTTATCCTACTCCAAGATAGTGCATCTCATCAGGTCCTTGTATACTGCTCCTAAATTCATGTTGTCTTCAATTTAACAAGTCTTCTATATCTTGCTTTAATTTAGTCAACTTTACTATAAGTCTTTTTGGCAGTGATCCTTATATTGTGAGTTAACTCTCATCGTGTTTTCTCCCTAATTTTATTTTCCATGTAAATCTGGTATCTCCTTGTGCATGTGTGTGTTCTCTATTTTAATGTCTTTGTTGTTGATCTGATTATTGCTATATCTTTCATTGGTAAATTTTTTTCAAGTTGATAAAGATTCAAATTGCAATATTCTTCTTTGTTACTACTTTTCTTGAAGTTATATTTTAATCTGCTAAAGGAGTTTTAGTTATGTTAATTTTTTTTTGTTTTGAAAGGGGTTAAGTTTTTGGGTAGACTGATTCATCCCCCCTCTTAGTCTCGAGAAGTGTTCAACATCCTTTATATTGTGAGAAATCTCACTGTGGTTTTTCCCTCATTGGGTTTTCCACGTAAATCTAGTGTTTTTTGTGTGCATGTTTGTTTCCTTTGTTTCTTCCTCACTACTGTTGATCTAGTTAGAAGTAGAATTACTATATCTTGTATTTCTTAAAGGTTATTGAACTTTCTAAGGATTCAAATTGATATATCATTATCTATTACTATTATGTTTTAAGGTTTTGATATGGTAAAGAAAGTTTGATTGTGCTGAAAGAATTAAGTTTTGAAAGGGGTTAAAATTATTTTGTAGACTTATTCACCCCCCTTTGAGTCTCTAGGTGTGTTAAAAAATTGGTATCAAATCCAAGTTCCTTTATAGAATCTTAATATCTTGAGGAAAATATTCAAGATGGAACATGATGGTTCATATAAGGGTCCTAGGTTTGATGGGACAAATTACTCCTTGAACATGAGAATGGAAGGGAACCTAAAATATCTTGGGTTTGGTGTGTGGAAATCGATCAAAAGTGGTTATAATACTCCTACCACACCTTTGATAGATATATCTAAAATTAGACTATATGAGTGCAATGCCAAAGCCAATAGTTCTATCTTCTGTGCATTGGATAATTTAGAACTTTTGATGGTGATGAACTATAGTTTTTCCAAAGATTAGTAGCATCTATGAAGGAGATACTAATGTTAAGCAAGCCAAGATGCAAATATTTAAGAGAAAATTTGAGACTCTAAGGATGGTGAAAGATGAATATATTGCAAGCTATATGCTCTGAGTATATCTTGATGTTATTTCTGGCATATCCAGTATTGGTGGAAAAGTAAAGGAAAGTGAAATTATGAAGAAGGTTTTGAGATTTATCCCAAAATATTATAATCATAATGTGTCTTCCATTGAAGATTCTAAAGATTTGGATCACTATTCAATTCATGAAATTTTTGGTACTCTTCTTTCCTTTGAGATGGGATAATTTGATAAATATGTTCCAAAGAAGGAAGTTGCATTCAAAGCCAACAAAAATATTGAAGATGAAGCTGCTAATCAGATTGAAGATGAAGCTGCTAATCAAAATGAAGACCTTGATGAGGTTGAAGTGAACTTTGTGAGGAGATTAAAAAGGGGCACTGGAAAATAAAAAGGTAAGTTACCATTCAAGTGTTTCAATTGTGGAAGAATATATCATTTTGCATCTAAATGTCCCTATAAAGAATATGTTGATGATGAAAAAGGAGTGAAAATCAAAAGAGGTTTCTATTCTAAAGAGAGCAGTTGTTCCTCTGAAGATGAAGATAATAATGAAATGTTAAAAATTAATTCATGGTTTTCGAAGGCAAAAAGAACATCATTATAGAGTGTAAAAGGTTTGGTACCTTATAGAATAGTAGGATCAATGAAAGATCAATGGTAGTAAGGATTTCATTTCATGCAAAAGAAGAAGCTAATGGTCAGGTGATTAACAATGGATGTTCTCATCACATGACTGGTGACAAAATCAAGTTAATCAATCTCAAGAAGGTTAATGGTGGGGTTGTTAAGTTTGGTAATGACAAGTCAACATAAATATGTGGAAAAATTGATATAATAATTGATGGAAAGAACAAAACTAAAGATGTCATTTATGTTAGAGGTGTGAAACATAATCTCTTGAGTGTCAGTCAAATGTGCAGTAAAGGTTACAATCTTTCATTTCATGCTAATGGATTTGAAATCAAAAAGGAAGGTTTTGGAAGGCTTGTTAGTGAAGGAACAAGGAAAAATGGTAATATCTATCATCAAAAGGAGGCTATTGGAATAATATGCTTAGTAGCTCAGAATGGAGAAAGTTTGTTATGGCACAAAAGAATGGGATACATCAATTTTGACAACTTGGTAAAGATCAATTCCTCGCATGTAGTAATAGATAAGTCTAATATTTCTAATCCTACAAACACATTGTGTAATGAATGTCAGATGGGAAAGCAAACAAATACTATCTTAAAAAGAAAGGAGTGCTCCATGTCAATGCCATTGGATTTGATCTACACTGATCTATGTGAACCCACAAGGATAAGGAGTCAACAAGGTGAAATTTAATTTATGTTCCTTATATATGATTACACTAGAATGACTTGGGTTAATTTCCTAAAAGAAAAAATAAAATACTTTGATAAGTTTAAGATTTTTTTTAAAATGTTGAGAATGAAATGGATACCGGGGTCAAATGTTTTAGGTCAGATAGAGGTAAATTTACTTCAAATGAATTTAATTTTTTTTGTGAAGATCATGAAATTAGGAGACATCCATCTTCTCCTAGAACCCCTCAATATAATGGGTAGTTGAAAGAAAAAATAGAATAGTGTAAGAAATGGCTAGAATAATGATGAAAGATGTTGACTCGCCAGATATGTATTGGAAGGAAGTAGTTCACACTACTATCTATTTTCTTAATAGAGTGCATTTGAGAGTAAAAAAAAATAACACCTCTAATGAGCTATGGTATGGAATACTTCCTACTATTAGATACTTCAAAATATTTACCAATAGATGCTACACTAGAAGAGATAAAGGTGATCTTGAAAATTTTCATTCCAGGTGTGATGAAGGGATATTTCTTGGTTACTCTACTAGAATCAAGTCATATAGATGCTACAACAATAGGTTAGGGAAGATGATTGAAATTAAAAATTTCAAAGTAGATGAATACTTGTGTATGATCTCACATGAACTTTAAGTTTCTAGATCTAATATGCTTCCCTAGATTGAAGAAGAAGAAGAAATAGAAGAGAAAGAAGAGAAGGAATCAGAACCAACAAAGAATATGAAGACTCTAGCAAAATATGTGTAGAAGAATCACTATTTGGATTAGATAGTTAGAGATAAGGATGAATGTGTTTTGAAAAAGATAATTTTAGCAAGAGTTGGTAGCAGGTAAATCTATGTTGTTTATCAAAAGTTTATCCCAAAAAATTGTTAATGCTAGAAAAGATGATAATTGAATAAAGGAAATGGAGGAAGAACTTGATCAAATAGAAAATAATTAGATTTGGGAATTAGGTCCCAAACCTATTGATAAAAATGTCATAGTAACAAAATGGGTGTTCTAGAACAAACTGAATGAGGATGGTGAAGTGGTGAGGAATAAATCCATATTGGTTTGCAAAGGATATTCAGAAGTATAAGGTATTGATTTTGAGGAGACCTTTTCTCTAGTAGATAGAATGAAAGTTATAAGGATGTTTCTTGCTCTTATTGCTCATAACAATTTCAAAGTGTATGAAATGGATGTCAAGTTAGCTTTCTTGAATGGTGATCTAGAGAAAGGGGTGTATATTGAGAAACCAAATGGCTTTCAGTTATCAAAGAATCTAGATATGGTTTCCAAATTGAAGAAAGTTCTACATGGTCTCAAGCAAGCTCTTAAAGCCTGGTATACTAGATTAGATAGTTACCTACTTCAATAAGGGCTCAAGAAAGGTTATGCAAATAGTAATTTCTACATTAGGGTTTAGGAATATAACATGTTGATTGTGGTTGTGTATGTTGATGACATCATCTTTGGTGGAAATTATGATATGTGTAAAAAAATTGTAGATGGAATGCAAAAATAATATTGAAATGGACCAATGATTGGTGAATTTTCCTTCTTCCTTGGACTTTAAATTATTGAACAAGATGGTGGTATCATTATTTACCAAACCAAATATGTAAAGGAAATCTTGAAGAATTTTGGGATGGAAGATTCAAAACTAGTGGGTACTCCTATGGTGATAGGTTGTCACTTAAGAAAATATGATGAGTCTCCAAAAGTTTATCAGACTATCTACAGGTTCATGATTGGAGGTTTGATGTATTTAAATATTTCTAGACTAGATATCATGCATATGGTGTGTTTGCTGGCTAGATTTCAAGTTAATCCTAAGCAATCTCATGAGAAATATGTGAAAAGAATCTTTAGATACTTGAAGGGTACTCTAGATTATGGCCTATGGTACAAAAAAGATAAAAAAATATCTTTGAGTGCCTATACTAATACTAATTAGGTACCTAGGTTGTGCTGATGACCAAAGAAGTACAAGTGGAAGTGCATTCTTTTGGGAGAAAACTTAGTTTCATATTATAGTAAAAGGTAGGATTCAGTGTCTTTTTCCATTATAGAATAATAATATAATGCTACAACATCTTACTATACTCAAGTACTTTGTATGAATTAGACCTTAAATGATGTGAAGGTGGCTTATGATGAACCTATTCCTATACTCTGTGACAACACAAGTGAAATTAACATTTCAAAGCATCCAATAATGAACTCAAGAACTAAACACATCTCAATTGGATATCGTTTTCTAAGAGAGAAGGTTGCAGAACATGGTGTTAGAGTGGAGTATGTGCCTACCAAGGACCAAATTGTATAATTTTGAGTATCTATGACAAAATTTAGGGGTTATACCCTCCTTATTTTAACTAGATGCATAAATGGTGCATCTATCTAGGGGGAGAAATTCATATCATATCCTTTACTCCTAAATTGATGAGTGCTACCTCTCACAGGGAGTTCATAGAAAGGGGGGGTCCTAAAGGTTTAATGTAGTTATTGTGTATGTACAATAGAAGATGTGTTGCTAGTAAAAGGGGGAATGTGTGCTACTAATTCAGTTGAAGATATTTTCCCCTTTGTTCCTAAATTCAAAGAATGTTTTGTTGCTTTATGTAGGAATGTATGGCCCTTTGTCCTTGATGCCAAAGGGGAGAGTGTGGTGTGTTTGTTTCTAGCAATTCTAAAGGTGGATATTATTGGTAGTTGTTGTCATTAATGTCAACACTGAAGAGATTATTGGTAGTTGTTGTCATTTATGTCAACATTGGGGTGATCCCACAAAATTGGTTTACAATTAGTTTGAGGAAGGGAAAATGTTTTTTTTTTGGGAAAACACTTTAGGGGGTTCTTCTTTTTTAATTGTATTTAAATGGGGGTTTGTTAGAACCCCCCTTTTATGCCCTTCTCCTCTAGCATTTTTTTTATAAAATTTTGTCTTTATGAGCTTGGGTTGAAGTTGAAAATGGAATCATCTTCACAGAACCAAATAGACAATGGTAGTCCTCAAAATGATCTATCTATCAAATATAATTTTAATATATTTTGGATTCATTATGTATTTTTTTAGTTTAATTAAATATAGGTTTTTCACCAAAAATCAAGCTCTTTCTTCTACATAAGTGGTAAAATAGTATATTATCAAAGAAAATTCTAGAAAATATGTTTGTGCTAGGTATTGATTCCCTTGATCCAAAAAAATAATAATTTTGATACATATAAAAAAAAGTTATGTTGTATATGGCCCACCTATGTCTAAATTGTAATTGGTTTGACTTCAAAACTTAATTAAGAAAAAAATATTCAATAAAACACTATGAAACCAAATGAACATGCTAGATATCATAGTTACAAATCTAAATTAAAAAAAAAAATAGAATTTTATTCTTCATAGAAAAAGTTATGTTGTATGCAGTGAACATCACTCCTTAAAAATGGTGCTTACTATTAAAAAATAGTTTTTAAAGGAGATAGTAAAATAAATTCAATCCGATTCAAATTTTTTTTTAAATGTTATTTAGCATCTATAGATAAAATGTCACAAATCACTATTTTGCATCATCTTCAAATTCCTCATGGTTTAGCAGCTATATGTGCCCAAAAGTGATGATTTAGTTAAAAAATTTAGCTTGATTCCAAGTTTGGCCAAAAAGTGTAAACCACTTTTGTGGGATAACCTACTCATTGTTAGTTATCATTGATGTTAGCACTTAAGTAGTAAGTTGCTATTCCTTGGTATTATTTATGAGGAAACCACAAAGATTGACGATTGAATACATGATGAATTGAATACATTATTTTCCTCATCCATGAACTTTACTTAGATATCTCCTATTCAAAGTGATGAGCCTGGCACTTCACCAAGGACAGCCCTTGCTCTTGTCCCTCTCTCCAGTTGTTCACCTTCCAACCATGATTGGGAATCAGATGACTTGTTAGATGGTTGGCATGCATTCGTCTTACTAGCTTTATACATTTTCCCTTTTATTTTCCATTTTTATTTGATTGCATGTGTGTATTGTGATCCCCCATGATGTGTGTTTGATGTTCCCTCTCTTTGTGCACTTCTTCTATTTTCACCTCTATTCTTCTATATGTCATACATTGCTTTCACTTTTTTCTTTTTTTTTGTGTTTTCCTTTTGGGGAGGACGCAAAGTGTTGAGATGCCCTATGTCTCTTCCATGTTGACCCAAAAGTTACCTTTTTATTTTTCCACATTTCTTTTCTTGTATTATCCTTTTGGGGATTATGAAAGGCATTGAAACATTCATGTCTCCTTCATGTTGAACCAAAATTCTTTCTTTTTCATATCGTCTTTTTCCTTTGACCTTTTGTCTTTTTTTTTGTGTTTTCATTTTAGGGATGATGCAAAGTGTTGAGACACCTTATGTCTCTTCCATGTTGACCCAAAAGGATTCTTTTTCTTTTTTTTTCACTCTCTTTGTGTCATTCTTCCAGTTCTATGTATTTGAGGAATGATAACAGTTTTGAGCTCTTTAATAAAAACATTGCAACAAAAAATATATTGACCCCAAATCCATAGATCCCTTATGTGTTTGGTGTTTTTCTTCTTTGGGGGAAACCCCTCTTTATATTTCTTTTTTTCTTTACATGACATAGCCTTACTGGAAAGCATATGATTTGGAATCTAGGGGATTTTCGAGTTGGCTCTCATGTCTTCCTTTTTGTTTTCATTTTTCATTCGCTACTTTAAAGTAATTTCTCACGCAATGGTGTGTAGGAATTCCTTTAAAGTGGCGGCATACATTGGAATTATTTACTTTTCATTTTCCTTTTCTCAGTTATTAGTGTAGCCTTGTTACTTCATACGATGTGTTTGTCACTTTGTGGATGACATTGGCCATGATTTCCTTTGTAAGTGTGATATATCTTAGCATATTACATTCCTCTTAGTGGCCTGATGTGACACACTGCATCCCCTAAGTTGTGAATATTCTATTCTTTGATTGGCCCTCTCCTAGAAATATTAGACACAATTTTCCCTAAGTTATAGACCTCACATGAACCAAATGAGAATCCTTTTAACATCTTTTGCATTTTACGTTTTTGTATTTATATGGCCACCTTGCATAATGCAACTTGCATGTTTGTGTGATTTCTTATTTTTTCATGAGTTCTAAGCATACAAAGCTTTGCTTGTCTCATGGAGCTCAAACTAACATTCTTTTTCCTTTTTGGTGCCTTATTAAAGTTATCAAGAGGTATAACTTTAGTATGGTTGAGCGGGAAGCCCATTTCAAGGTATGAATTTCGCCATAGTCACCTGTGTATTTGTGAGTGCATACCAACTAGTGTGTGTTTCTCACATTTTGGTCCTTCTCACCCAGTGAATAGCCATGATTTCTATCACCCTAGAGTAAGTATGCATTTCTCTTTGTTTTTTTGGACAAACAACCTAGATTTGATCCTCAGCTAGCTAGACAAATGATCAAAGTTTGATCCTTCTTTTCCTTTTTCTCTTTCATGTGTGTTCCTTTCTTCTTATGTTTAGTTTTCCATGGGATCTTCATCTTGGGGACTTGATCATCCCTCTTGATCATTTTTATCTCATCTTCCTAGCATAAGTACATTTGGATGTCTCTCAATATGCATTGCTACTTTATTGTGAGTTTGAAGCAAGTTCATCCTCTCACTAAAGTGGGGGCTAAATGCGTCATAGAAAAATGGACCTTTGACATTTTCATGATCATTTAAGTCTTTTTACATTGATTCTTGACCTATTTTGATTTATTTAATGTTGTAATGTGGCTTATACATTCACATTAGGTCTTGAATATTTAAATTATTAAGATTTAATCATGTCTTGTGAAGGTGTTATGAAGTGTTGCAACACATTTCTACACTTTTCTAGACTCTTTTTATCATAATTCATCTAAATATTCCCTTCTTATTCCTTATCAAGTCTTATTTTAAAGTGTTGTAAAGTCTTTTAACAAACTTTCACCCTTTTGTAGGCTTGTTATCACAAATTACACCTTTATTATGTCTTATTTGGCCCCTTTATGCACTTACAAGCCTTAATTAAGTTTATTTTTGAATTCAAACCTGATAAACATCATTAAATACATCTTAATCCCCAAAACCCACTTGCATGACTTGAGTGGGACCCATTTGCCATGGGTGGTGAATGAGTCCCTCTTAGCACAAATTTCAAAATAATTTCAAATTTCTTTTGGGTTTTTATTCATTAAGACCTTAGGTCAGCCTACGATGTTGTATGCTGTGGAAATTAGGGCATAATTGTGTATAAATATATGTTTTTCTATTCATTTTTACCTCCAACAATCTCATTCAAGCATCCACTCATTAGAGAATCATTACATCATTTCATCAAGCAAATATCAAGCATATTGGATCAACCATTGACATATCTTTAGACTTCAACAACAAGGGTTTGGTGATTGCATGACATGTGCATGTTATTTGTTCATCATTATCTTCTTATTTCATTTTAGGGTGATCCCACAATACTAGTTTACAATTATTATCCAAACTAGAAACTGAAATATTTTTTTCTAACTAAATCTTCACTTTCGAGCACCTATAGCGGCTAAACCATGAGGAATTTGGAGATGATGCAAACTAGTGATTTGTGAATTTTTTTCTATAGATTCTAAATATATTTAAAAAAAAAAAATGGAATCAAATTGCACTTCTTTTTCCATCTCCCTCAAAAACTAGTTTTTTTTAGAAAACAACATTTTTAAGGAGTGACACTCACCGTATAATTCATAACTTTTTTTCCATGAAGGATAAAATTCTAATTCTTTTGAATTTATATTTTTAACTCCAATATCTAGTGCTTCCAATTGGTTAGATAGTGTTTTATTGAATATTTTTTCCTTAATCAAGTTTCAAATTCAAACCAATTACAATTCAAACATAGGTGGACCATATAATGCGTAAAGTTTTTTGTATGTATTGAAATTCAATTTTTTTTTGTTGGATCAAGGACTTCAATATCTAGTGCACTCATATTTTCCAAAAAAAAATTGTTCATCTACTATTTTTCCACATGTGTAGAATAGAGAGCTTGAATTTTGGTGAAAAACCTATGTTTAATAAAACTAAATAAACAAATACATAATAAAACCAAAACATATTAAAATTATAGTCGTTGGATAGCTCATTCCAAGGACTTCCTGATTCCAGTTGGGTTTGTCAAGTCTCCTCCATTTTCATCTTCAACCCAAGCTTCAAAGGGAAAAAAATATGATTTTTTTTGTGCCAGAGAGTAGGAAGGTGGGAAAAGGGGGGTTCACTCGAACCAAGGGGAGTTCGAGTGAACCCCCAAGGGTTTGAGTGAACTAGGGTTCATTCAAACCCTGGTTCAAGAAAAATTCCTTTCAAAAGGGGTGTTCCTTGTCTTTTTTGGTAGGAATGGTGGGGCATTTCATTAAATGGGTTCACTCAAACCTAGGTTCTGGTGAACCCTATTTTGGTTCATTTGAACCAAATAGTTCACTCGAACCCTAAAAATGATTTTTTTTCCATGGGGTCAATTTTTTCAGCTTTTCCTTCCTCAAACCGATTGTAAACCACTTTTGTGGGTCTACCCTTCATTATCAAGGGTTTGATTACCAAACTAGGAGTTAGACCAATAAAAACCCCTATACTCTAACCCTTAACCATTTTTCCTCTCTTTGCATGTGTTTTTCAGGTCTTGTAGGAAGATTTTTCAAAGAGATGGGTGTTGAAAAGTAGTCATCAAATTCATTCAAATCAACAAAGACCTATTTCAATCTTGGAGATAACATTCATCCTATTTTCTGCAGATTTGGATTTGTCAACCTAACATGAAGACAAGTGTAGATCTGGTCCCATAGAGTTGACTTTAGAATTTTTAGTTTTTTGTAGGAGGACTGATTCATCGTTAGTGGCAAATGGGTCCCACTGCTAGGCTATAAAAATTGATTTTTGAGGTTTTTAGTTTTTGATAGTCTAAAACCTAATTTAGTAAAGTTTACCAAAAGAAAGACTAATTTGCCATTTGTGGTGAATGACTCCCATTGTTCATCAACAACAAATTTTATAGCATTCTAGAACCTCCCTAGATCTGCAATCTACCTCTACATGTACTCCATTTAGTATCATTAAGTTATGTTTACATTTGTTTATGTTTTTAGTTCATTCCTACATTTCACACTATGTTTTCTAGCACTTCACATTTCTTAGGTTTTGCATCAATAATCAATCATTTTTATCAATTTTCTACATTTTGGAAATTGAATTTAGGCATGTTTTCATTGTACTTGCATTAGTTTGAGTGAAACACCTAGATTTTGGGGTCTATCTCTCTCCTTTAGGTGAAAAACCCTAATTGAGCAAGAAAGTCATAGTACCTTTGCCAAAAATCTATAGCTTAGAAACATTTCTAAACATCACCTTACATAGTCTCCATAGCCATGATAGAAATTTTTTTCTATCTCCTAATATCCCTCCTTGATGTAAAGAGGATAGGTTGGTGTTAGAAGATATACCTATTGAGAATCATGAAAACCTTGATCGTCCCTTCCCTAATTCTCCTACCATTTGGGATAATCTATTTTAAAAAAATAGTGGTCCTTCTCTTGATGCCTCCCACAACTGTGATGAAGCTAATTTACAAATTTCAATCTTGGATGAACATATTGCAAGCTCTCCTATTGGGGTAGATAATATCCAATAAGAGAATGAGACCTTAGAGAGCACAAATAGTCAAATAGACTCTTCTTCTAATCTCCCCATTATCGATAACCACAAAAATTAAACCATTGATCATTACCCTCCTTGCGATGTAGTCATTTTAGAAGAACCAATTCATGAATTTCAAGCATATTTGATTTGTACTTCTCCTAAAAACACTCCTTCTAAGGAGAATATCATGGTCCTAGAAAATGGAAACAATACTAATATGTCTTCCTTAGATAAAAAGGTGATTCTTGATTACCCTTTATTAGAAATACATCAAACCAATACCAACGAGGTTAGGAATGTGCAAGTTTCCATTAGATCCCCCTTGAATAATGGACCTCCTACATACCCTGTGGGACATCCTAAGAACCCTCTAATTCTCTACCCACCTTCACACAAAAAACAAACTCAAAATCAACCTGGACTCATCCTTTATCCACCTCCAACCAAGCCTTCAATTCAAAATAAGCCTGAACTTGTCCTTTACCCACCTACAAACAATGTTTCACATCAATTGAGTCATAATACCATTTCTCATATATACAACACTAGAAATAATCTGCAACCACCACAACCAGCCCCAACCTCTTTAAATTTTCCTAATTCTATACTGCCTAGTGCTCCTTGATTAAGGGAGTATGATCTTGTTGAACAAATTAAGAGCACTCCCACAAAGATATCCCTATGGGATTTACTTCAAAATTCACCTAACTATCACACCATGCTTCAAATGGCCTTGTAACAAATTCCTATCCATTCTAATGCACAACTGCATGACATAGCAGCACTAATTCAAGGATTGAATGCTGACATTATTTTCCACCAAAGTGAAATCCCCCCTTTGGACATACAAAAAAAATGATTCTTTTTTAATCATGTCTCAATACAAAAGCATAGGGATAAAGTGAACCCTTGTTTATAATGGCTCAACACTTAATGTGTGTAGTCTAAATCTTTTGGATAGACTGCATGTGGATAAATCAGAAATTCAACTTGATTTCTTGTCTATCCATGGCTTTGATAGTGTAGGAAAACAACCCCTTGGTGTGATCACTTTGCCTCTTACAGTTGGGAAGGTTACATTGGATACACAAATCCATATTATGCCTAATGATATTTCATATAATCTCATTTTAGGCCTACCATGGATTCATGAAATAAATGGTGTGCCTCTCACTCTTCATTATAAAATGAAATACATGTACAACAACAAAATGAACATACTTGAAGCTAACCCTTATCCAAATAATTGTTTAAACATTGAGAAAAACAAAGCAGATCATTCAGACACAGTGTCACCAACTACACACAAGGAACCTGTACTATAGAAACACAAAGAAAAACACATGAAGCTATTAGATGATGGTTGGGGTTCCTTATATTTCACACCAAAATTCATGGGTGAATACAAGATCATCAACAAAGATTCAAATAAGGAACATGACAAAGCTATAATTTCAACACAAAACTTGACTGATCCTTCGAAAGACTCCACCTCAACTACTTTAGACAAAGACGCAAATTACACAACAAACTCTGATGAACTTAATCATGAACAACCACCCAATCTGAAAGCAATGAAAAATATTTATGGAAAATGTTATGAACTTATGAAACAACTTGGATATAGTGGAAAAGGATGTGGTCCTAGTGAACAAGGTATCTGCAACCCTATCGACCCTACAACACAACAAATAACACATGGTCTTGGTTATTGTCCTTTGATAGAAATCGACAAGCCTTCCCTCAACATCAACACTATCACAAGACATCCTTCTAGGATGAATTTAATAGTAGTGCATCCTGAACTAATAGACACTACTAGCCTTGAAAGTGATCCTTTGCAAGACATGAATCAAACAAAGAAATCTTCACTTTTAATGTCAATTTCATCTCGCAAAACACTAGTGATTTGAATTTGTTAGATTTTATATCTTCCTATAAAGGAGAGAACAAAATCTCACAATCTTCAAACTCTTGTGTAGGTATGACAACTAGTATTAAGCAAGCTATATCTTTTTCACAAACTATTCAAACAACTTCTACCATTGATCAAGAGGGTATGAGGGTATCTTGTCAAGACTCCTCCAAGATAACTTGATATCTCTCCCTCCCTAAACTCACAAGAAATTATTTTACAAGACTTCATTTTATGCCTATCATAGAGGCCATGGTCATTCTTCTAATGAATGTGAGGATTTGAGTATTAAAATCCAACATTTTGAGAAGCTTGGTGTTCTTCCTTATGTGGGGGCACCTAATCCCTCTAATTGATACCGATTTTTAGTCTAGCATGCATTTCATTAACCATTTTGGCTCACCCTTGTCCTACGCTAAGTGGGGGAAAGGGGTTTTGTAGCCTTGTCCTCGTATATCATTTGTCGTTGCCTTTTGTCTAGCCATTAACCTTTCATGATCATAAAGAGAAAGCTTGAGATGTGGACGACATGCCTTAAGTTTTCTTGTATGTGACATATTGTCTTTCTCATGATGCAACTTATCAAAGACATATGACTTGGCATAGGGATTTTTGAAGGAGCTCTCATGTCCTCTTCTACTACTTTAAAGCAGATGCTCATGGTAATGGTCTTAGAAACTGCTTTAAAGTGGGGGCTAACATCAACACTCACATTTCATTGTGTGATATGCTTTTTATGGCAATTCCCTCTCTTGGAAGCATTAGGTACAATGTTTCCCAGGATGATACATTACACTTTTTGTATCTTGAAAACAAGATGAGACCATTTGCACTTTTCCTCTCTTGGAAGCAGTAGATACAATGTTCCCTAAGATGAGACTTTGCACGAACTATGAAAAATCCCTTTGAACATTCCTTGAATTGGAAATGTCTATGAGTGTCAAGCATACAAATTTTTGCTTACCTCATAAAGCTCATTTTCTTTTGTGATGCCTTATTAAATTTATCAGGAGGTAAAACTTTGGTATGGTTAATCGAGAAGCCCATTTTGAGGCATGACTTTCCCCATAGCCACATGCATGTGTGTGAGTACATACTATCCATGAGTGTATGTTTCTCACCTTTTGGGCCTTCTCACTTAGTGGGTAGCCATTAGCTCCATCGCCCCAGAGTAAGTATGCATTTTTCTTTTCCAACAAATAGCCTAGATTTGATCCATAATGTGTTGGAAAAATGGTCAAAGCTTTACCCACCCTTTTATTTTTTCTTTTCTCTTTCTTCTAGTTATTTCCATTGTATGATCATGTATCTTGTTCTACTGAAAATCATTCACCTTGTGTATGTCCTTTTTCACTTATGTCAGATTGACTTAGGATCTTGGATCCTAGGGGCTTGACTAATTCCTTTGTCCTTTTCACCCTTGACCATCCACATTGGTACGATTGGGCATCTCTTGAATGTCTACTTTAGTATGAGTTTGAAGCAAGTTCATCCTCTCACTAAAGTGGGGGCTAACTATGGACATGGAAAAAGTATACCCTTTCCCCATGCTTGATTTGGGAATAATTGATGAAAAATTGGACTTAATGAGGCCTTGATTTAGTGTTGTGAGATGTTTTACACATCCACACTAGGTCTTGGACTCTTGCAAACCGAATAAAATGCATCTAACAATGTCTTGTAAAGGTGTTGTAAATTGTTGTAAAATACTTTCACACTTTTCTAGACTAATGAACCCATTCCCCCTTAATTCAACATTATAAATTTTTTTTAATTTCATTCTCACATTAATCTATAAGGCTTGTAAAATAAACTTAATGCTGATCTAGTGTTGTAATTTGTGTAGATTACACATTCACATTGGATGTTGTGCCTTTCTAGGCTAAGTGGGCCTCATTTTAGTGTTGTAAAGTGTATTCAATCACACTTTCACATTGAATTCTATGTCCCAAGCCCTAATTGACCTTTACATCATCATTAATAGGCCCCCTACGACCCCATATTGTGCATTCCAAGGCATAATTTGATCAAATACCTAATGAAATCAACATTTAAGAATTGAAATTTTTCATTCCCTGACAATCCAGGTGGATAATGAGCTCCTCTAGGATTAAGTCACTCATCTAGGAAAATTAGTCCTTGCCAAGTGGGACTAAGTCACCCAGCATGGTGACATAGTCCTATTTGGGCTTATTTTGACTTTTGAGTGGGAAATTTTGGAATTTAAGTTTATTGTTCTTTTATGTCAACCTTAAGGGTCCAATTAACAAGAAAATAAGGTGAATTTCCTATAAATATAAGTCTCTAAACCATAATTAACAGCACATTCATTATTCATTCATCACTCATCACATTCTTAAGTCAAGCAAGTTAGGGTTTTATCATTTCATGTCATCAAGATAGCAATTTTCAGACATTCAAGAGCAGAATCTTCATTCATTGCCGCAAAAAATCAACATCAATAATCATGGAAAGTATCTAACTCCATTTTTTCATTCTTCATTACATTATTTCTTCATTTTGGTTTAATCACCTAAAAGGGGTTTGACCAAGGCAAACCCCCATGCCCTAACTTCCAACATTTCTCCTTCTTTTCTTGTGTGTTTGTAGATTCAAGTATCTTAAAGGCTTGGAAATCATTAAGGATTAAGCTTTAAATTTTTTTAAGTCATATCTTTATGGGATAAGTCAAAATATCAACAAAAAGTAACCCAAAGTGTCAAAAATCAAAGTTTTGGAAGCAGACACCTGCCATGAACTGAAGTAAAAACTGAGGGCTTCCATTTCCATTTTTGAATTTCCAAAAATTTAGAAGTGGAATAAGTCACCAACATGGTAGATTAGTCCCACTAACAAACCTAAAAAGTTTTTTCTATAGATTTGGACACCCATTTGGCTAAAATGGGCTTTAGAGTAGTTTTCCAAATCTAGGACTAAGTCGCCCAAATTGGCATAAGTGTCCCAGTTGACTTCTACATCAATTTTATCAAGATTTCAGACATTCATTCTATCCTTTTTCATCTTTTAGGTGCACACATTCAATTTTATCAATTTTTGTTACAATTTATCTTCATTTCTAGGTCATGTAGTTCATACTTGCATATCACAATGTGTTTTCAAACAAGGTGCATTTCTTTAATTTTCACTTAATAATTGATTTGTTTTATCATTGTTCAACATTTAAGATATTGCATTTTTTCATATTACATCTATTTTACCTCAATATTGAGTGTGAACAGTATGGTTTGTACCCTATTCCTTTCCTTTTAGGTGGAAAACCCTAAGAGTGAATGTGAACATTAGGGTACCAAAACCCATGTTTACAAGCAAAAGAAACCTTCAAGAAATTCAATAAATGGGGATTATTAGAAAAAGAAGACTTTAGCCTAGAAATGGATGTTTGAGCTTGGTTATACAAAGAAAAAAATGAACTTCCCGCCCTAGAAATCCATAGGTATCCTAAAGGGCATGACTTGTGCAAAAATTTGGGCTACAAAGGCAAGGCATTAGGGGCACAAGAACAAGGATTCATGGAACCCATTCAACTTCAAGAATAAAAGAACCATCAAGGACTTTTCTTCTTGGCCATTGATTTGGTAACCATAAAACCCCAATGTACTCATGAAAAAAGTGTTAAGACTTCTACTGATAAGAACTTTTAGGAGGAGGCCATTGAAGAACCCTTTCACACCATTATTGAACTTTTTGACACCGATCATATTACACCATTTCATCATCTATGGATATTCAAATTGTATATCCTAAATTAATTTATTGGGACCAAAAAAGACCTCAAACATTGGACATATTTCAAAATGATGAAGAAAATATGGAAATCATGGGAGGTTGAGAATACCTCCCCTCAGGCGACCATAAGCAAGACAACAAAATAAAACTACACAAAGATGCCTACTTTGGAGAAGAAATCATGTGCCTCAATCACAAAAATAAAAATGATAAAAATAAGAAAGAAATATCCCTTAGGTAAAACCTTTATGAGGCACTTTTGGATCGTGAAGAACTAAAAATAAAAGATGCATCCTCTGGGGTGATTCCACAATAGTGGTTTAGACTTTTTGGGGCATCCTAATTTTTCTGATATCACATATTTTTAGAAAATATATTGATTCAAGCCTTGAAAATTTCCATTTAAAGGATTCCAACTAAAAAGTGTTTGATCAAAGCACCTTAGATCAAACCCCCTTGGATATAACCCCACTAGTTTTAAACCATACCTATAATGGAGTCTCCTTTACACCTATCAAAATGTTGATAAAAAACCACTTTTGATTTATCTTTTGGGGGAATCCAATGAATTCATTTAAAATTTATCTTGTGTATGTATTCCTTATTATAGGCTTCCCAAAAAGTATAATTTTAAATATACTTAATTTTATTATTATATTTATTTTTTTATTTCTTGTGAATGTAAGTTTTTCACCAAAAATCAAGCCCTTTGTTCTGCACATGTCGAAAAATATTAGATTATAAAAAAAAAAAATCTGAAAAATATGTTTAGGATAGGTATTTATGTCCTTGATCCTATAAAATAGAAAACAAAAATAATTTTGATACATACAAAAAGGGCTATGTTTTTTATGGTCTACCTAGTCTAAATAGTAATTGGTTTGACTTCAAAACTTGATTAAGAAAAAAATATTCAATAAAACAATATAAAACCAAATGAACATGCCATATATCATAGTTACAAATCTAAATTAAAAAAAATAGAATTTTATCCTTCATAGAAAAAATGTTTTTTTTTTTACAGTGAGCATCGCTCTTTAAAAATGGTGTTTACTGATAAAAACTAGTTTTCAAAGGAGATGGAAAAAAAAATACAATTTGATTCAATTTAATATATATATATATAATCTATAGAGATAAAATGTCACAAATCACTATTATGTATTATCTTCAAATTCCTCATGGTTTAGCAGCTATAGGTGCTCAAAAGTGAAGATTTAGTTAAAAAAAAATAGTTCAATGTCTAGTTTGGCCAAAAATTGTAAACTAGTATTGTGGGATCACACTCTGATGAAAACCTTTCTGAGGTGTTGGAGGATGGGGCACATGATTCGATCCCCAACTATGATGAGAAATATATTGTAGTGATTGAAGATATCACATACATCAACTTGGGAACAAATGAGAAACCAAAAAATACCTACATTGCCAAAGAGCTAGAAGAGACATTTAATAAAAAATTAGGTGAATTCCTTAAGAGAAGATACATTAAATTTTCTTGGATATACAAATAAATTCCAAGATTAGATCCATATCTTATAGTAAATCATTTGGTAGTCTATCTAGATGCAAAACCTATCAAGAAAAAGTTGTGTAAAATACATCCACAAATAGCTCTCTTGGTAAAACTAGAATTACAGAAACTCTTGGAAGCCAAATTTATCAAACCTATTGATTATCCTAAGTGGGTGTCCAACATTGTACTAGTTTCAAAACATACTGGAGGCTATTTTCCTATGTACAAATTTCAAAGATATCAATAAGGCATGCCTCAAAGATGACTTTCCATTGCATAACATTGATATGATTGTAGATCTTATTGTTGGACATGAAATGTTATCCCTCATGGATGAATTTTCAAGCTATAACCAGATCCACAAAATCAAAGAAGATCAACACAAGACAACTTTCATAACTTTATTGGGGACGTTTTACTATCAATTCATGCCCTTTGGACTTAAAAATGTAGGAGCAACATATCAAAGAATAATGAATGTCATCTTCTATGACGTGCTACATGATATTATGAAAGACTATGTGGATGATCTCTTAGGAAAATTTAACAAAAAAGGACACATTTAAATACTGGAAAAAATATTTGATTGACTAGAAAAATATCAAATGTGAATTAATACTAAGAAATGTGTATTTGGTGATTCATCTAGAAAACTATTTGGGTTTATTGTTTCCCATTGAGGAATTGAAGAAAATACAACAAAAATAAAAGCAATAAGAGAAATTCCTCCACCAAGGAACATCAAACAACTTAGAATTTTGCAAGGAAAGCTACAGGCGCTCTAAAGATTCATTGCAAAATTGGCTGACAAATGTCAACCTTTTTTCCATCTCCTTCGTAAAAACATCACATTCAAATGTGATGATAATTGTCAAAAATAATTCCAATAGCTAAAGGACTATCTTGCAACACCACTAGTCCTAGTCCCTCCAAAATAAGACAAACCACTTCTCTTGTATATATCAGCTACTCAAGTGGCACTAGGGGTATTGTTAGCTCAACATGACAAAAAGGGAAAAGAAAGAGCCATATACTACATATCTCGTACATTGGCTGGCCCAATGAGTTGAACTACACATCAATAGAAAGAGCATGTTTGGATATGGTTTTCTATGCTAAGAAACTATGACATTATATCCTCAATCATAAGACTCGACTCATCTAAAAGATTGATCCATTAAATTACCTACTTTCAAAAGCAACACTCCAAGGATGAATAGCTAAATGGATCATGGTTCTTAGTGAATTCGACATTGAGTGTGTAGATAGAAAAGATATTAAGGAAAATTGGTTGTTGATCAAGTCACCAAAGCCCCCTTATAGGATAGTCACCCATTTCTATCAGAATTCCCAGATGAACACATATTGACTATAAAAGAAAGAACATGGTGGAACTTATAATTTGATGGATCTTTCACACAACATGGCTCAAGGGAAGGAATAATTTTTGTTACACCTCAAGGAGACTATATCCCTAAGCCATAATAAATCACATTTCCTTGCACAAACAACATAGCAGAATATGAGGAATTAATAATATGACTTAAGCTTACCATCCAATGGAAGATTGTAAAATTATAAGTATACAGTTACTCTCAATTAGTCATAAAACAAGTAAATGATGAATATCAAAAAAAGGATGACAAATAATTTCCCTACAAATGCATGGTGAAAAACTTCAAGGAATTCTTCACACAAATCTAGTTTGATTAGATTCCAAGGGTAAACAATAAAGCAACAAATGCTATGGCTACCATTGGTTCCCCCATTGATGTCCCAAAATAAAGCCAACAACATAGAACAACTTTTGGCCCATGTTTATGATATCCCCAAATTTGAAATGGTTGGTGACATTTTTATTCTTGATTCACCATGGTACCAAGATATATACAATTACCTATGGAACAACACCATCTTGCCTAACCTTTCAACCACACAACACCAATCCTTCATTTGAAAAACATCCCGTTTCACCATTTTTAGAGACATTCTTTACTTTCGTGCCTTTGATGCCACCCTCCTGAGATGTTTAGACTCTAAAGAAGCTAAATCTACCCTAAATGAGGTACATCAAGGTATTTGTGGGGCCATTCCAATGGAATAGCATTAGCTAAGAAGTTGTTGCACACAAGATATTATTGTCCTACAATGGAACACAATGCTATCAATTTGGTAAAGGTGTGAAAACCTTGTCAACAACATGGTGACTTGATTCATGCGTGCACCATCACAAGAATTGCAGCCTATTGTCACCACATGTGATTCAGGATCATCCCTAGTTTCCAAGCAATCTTGCATCAACCAAAAATATTTGCATTCATTTGTTTTCTTATAGTTTAATAGTTATCTATTAGGACCCAGTCTTAGTATTTTATACTTCATTGTACCACATTATAACATCAAAGATCGTAGAGCAAGATATATGATCTTAATTGCTACATCTACATCATATCCAGAATTCAAGTAATTTGGAGATTCTAGCATTAAGTTAACGCTAACCGAATATCAAATGCATTTGGATAGAGAGTATTCATTGACCAGTCATGGCTTTTCAAGTGTGTAGACCTATCCCATGACTTGTGGATCTTAGAAAACCATTTCAAAAGAATGCATATTCATTGAGGGGCCTTCATCCCGATCTACATCATGTTTTTCCAAGAATCGAAGGAAATTCATATGTTGGGCTGACCTTTACATGTTTCATTAATTCGAGGTTTTGGAACCTCTTAAGCCCAATGTTGACCTTTTCTAGAGTTGGGAAATAGTATAAATAAGCATTGTAAATTTTCATTAGATATCATCATTAGCATCATCATCCTCATTAGTATTAGATAGTAGATAAGGGTTTTGACCTGCATGTATTTTTGGGCTTAGCACCATATCAATCTATAATATGTAAGCTGGAGGTCATGGCATGCTTCTAGTGAATAATTGATCATCTCTATATACTCATGAATGATTGTTAGTTCATTTCTTCGATTTTTCATTGTGTTTACTCTTGCTACAAGGCTAGATATTCCTATTCCTAGGTCCTCCATCCTTGATTGCATCAATGGTATTAGGGCGAGTTGGTGAAATTTGGGAGAGTGAAAGTGGACAAATCGCCAACTTGAGGTAGTTGCACTAGAGAAAGTTTGTGAAGTTGAGAAAGGAATTATATAAGATCTTTGTGTGGAAATATCACCAAATTGAGGAAGGCTACTTTTGTTTGTAAACAAATCACCGGTTGTGATGAAATTGCAACCCAGCAGCCAGATTGCCAACTTGAGGCAATTACATTAAATCCTAGGAAAAGATATCATTGAGAAGAATTCATACTTCTATTAATGTTGCTCAATAGATGGATGAGATGATGGAAATGATGCAAACAATGAAAGTGAGATTGGATGTTGAGGAAGAAAGAAGAAAGGACTTAAACCCTAGACCGAATGATGAAAGTGATGATGATGAAGTTCAAGCTATAAACCTAGCTAAAGATACCTCTAAAGAGGAAGAATCGGATTAGATGAAGATGTTGAATGCTATTTCGAAGATGGGAAAGCGACCTAGAATGGAGATTTCAAACTATACTGATAACCTGAAACCTAAGGAGTTGATTGATTGGATAAATGACATTGAAGAATACTTTGAATATGAAGAAATTGAAGATCCAAAGAGAGTGAGATTTGTGAAGACTAAGCTAAAAGGACATGCTGCAATATGGTGGAAGGAAGTTCAATTGGAGAGAAACAAAAGAGGTAAAGAAAATATTGTGAAACGGGATAGAATGGTGACAAAATTGAAGAACCAATTTATACCTATGGACTATGAGTTGGAGCTATTGAAGACATTGCAAAACCTGAGACAAAAGGAAAAGACTATGAAAGATTACACAGAGGAATTTCATAAGATCATTATCAAGACTGAACATAGTGAAGTAGGCAAGGAGAAAGTGGCAAGATATATCAATGGACTGAGGATGAAGATTGAGTTGAGCCTAGTAAGGATGAATTCAGTAGAGGAAGCATATCAGATTGCATTAAAGGTGGAAGAAAAGCTAAACAAAAGACATGAGCAAAGGTAGAGAGGAAGAGGAGGTAGATTTCAGAGAGGAATATCACATTCCAAAGGGAAAAATCCAAATGTGGAGCAAAGCAAGGACAAAGATTCAAACCGTATGGAAGAGAAGGACTCTAGTTTATACCAAAAGGGGAGAGATGACAACAATTCTTACCACCACAATAAGGGAGGCTACAATTCTTACTACAATGATGGATACTAGAGAGATGAGAAGAGATATGACAATATAACATTCAAAGGAACCTATTTTAAATGTGGAGGAGAAGGACATAGAGCATTTGAGTGTTGCCAAGAAGGAAATATTGAAAATCATGCAAGAATTGGATATGTGGAGGAAGAACTAGTGAAATTGATGAGTTTCAGAGGTAGTCTTGAGAAGGGGGAATCATTGTTCATGAGGAGAGAACTATTTAAGGAGAAAGAAGTACCTAAGGAAGCACTGTAGAGGAAGAGTTTGTTGGGGACTAGATGCAAAGAAGGAGGTTAGTGTTGCAAAGTTATCATTAATAGTGGTAGCATAGATAACCTATTTTTTGAGGAAATGGCAACAAAGTTGAATTCGGAATGGAGAAAACATCTAATACCTTATAGGATAGCCTGGATTTGAGATGAGCACAAGATACTAGTGAGTGAGCAATGTTTAGTGAAATTCAAAATATAATCATATCATGATGAAGCATTATTTGATATTATGTTGATGGATGTATGTCATATGTTGTTGGAAAGACCTTGGCAATATGATAAGAAGGCTATACATGATGGGAGAAAGAATTCATATACCATAACATCCAATGGAAATAGAATCACATTGACACCTTTGGAAGATGAACTTGAAAGTGAAGTATGTGATATAGCTAGAATCGATTTGGTAGATGGAATGCAATTTCTAGATGGATTGATACATGAGAACATGTGTCTTGCTTTGATCCCAAGGAAGTTTGGAGCCCTAGATGCAAAAGAACCACTGGAGAAGGAAGTTACTGAATTGTTGATAGAGTACCAAGATCTTGTATCACAGAATGTGTGTGAAGGATGACCACCAATCTAGAGTATCAATCATCATATAGATCTTATCCCAAGAGCTAGTCTACCAAACAAAGCTGCACATCAGATGACACCAACAGAGAATGTGGAATTGAACAAATAGATACATGAACTATTGAAGAAGGGATTGATCAAAGAAACTATGAGCCCATGTGTGGTACCAGTTGTACTTGCACATAAGAAATATGGAGAATGGATGATGTGTCAGATTCAAAATCTATCAATAAGATCATAGTGAAGTATAAATTCCCATTGGCAAGGATGAATGATATCATGGACAATCTGAGTGGAGCAAAGTATTTCACCAAGATAGAACTGAAGAGTGGATACCATCAGATTAGGATTAGAGAGGGAGATGAATGAAAGACTACTTTCAAGACAAATGAGGAATTGTATGATTGGTTGGTCATGCCATTTGGATTAACTAATGCACCTAGTACATTTATTATTATTATGAATGAAGTTATAAAGAAATTATTGGGTAAGTTTGTCATTGTTTATCTGGATGATATTATGATTTTCAGTAAGACTAAGGAGTAAAATTTGGAGCACATCAGACAAGTATTTCAAAGGCTAAGGGAAGAAAAGTTTTTGATAAACATCAAGAAGTGTAGTTTCATGAAGGAAGAACTAGTGTACATTCAGGATTTGTGATATGTGTGGAAGGACTAAAGATAGACCCTGAGAAAGTTAGAGCAATAGTTCAATGACCTACACCTGTGAATGTTGGAGAGGTAAGATCATTTCATGGATTGGAAACTTTTACTAGAAGCTAATCAGAAACTTTATTGGTATTTTCACACCTATGAAAAAGACAATGAGGGATGACCAGAAGGAATTCAAATGGACATTAGGAGCACAAATGAGTTTTGAGTTACTGAAGTAGAAGGTGATAGAAAAACCTGTGTTGGAATTACCAGACTTTGATAAGCTATTCCAAGTAGATTGTGATGCTAGTGGAAGTGCAATAGGAGTTGTCTTAAGTCAGGAAGGAGACCAGTAGCCTACTTTAGTGAGAAATTGAATGATGCTAGGAGAAGATATTCAATTTATGATCAAGAACTCTATGCAATAATACAAGCCTTAAAGAAGTGGAGACGTTACTTGTTACCTAAGGAGTTTGTGTTGTACATCGATCATCAAGCTCTACAATATTTGAATAGTTAGGGAAATTTGAACTAGAGACATAAGAGATGGGTAGAATTCTTACAAAGTTACAACTTTGTGTTGAAACATCGGAGTGGAAAGTCAACAAGGTTGTAGATGCATTAAATAGGAGAAGGAGTTTGTCGATAGAGATGAGAATTGAAGTATTGGTTTTTGAAGAACTGAAGCATATGTATGAGGGGGACATTTATTTTTTTGAGGAAAGGAAGGATTGCAAAGAACCTATGGAGATGGATAGAAGCAAATGGTTGGATTATTTCATTCAGGAGGGTATGTTATTCAAGAAAAATCAATTGTGTATTCCTAGAAGTTCAATGAGAGGGAATCTAATCAAGGAAAAGTATTGTGGAGGACTAGCATGACATTTTAAAATTGATAAGACCATAGCATTGGTGAGTGAGAACTATTTTTTGCCATAATTGCATAAGGATATCAAGAATTATGTTCAAAGGTGTAGTATTTTTTAGGTTGCAAAGGGAAACAGTTACAACATTGGAATGTATACACCATTGATGTTATCTAAGAGACCATGGGAGGACATTAGCATGGATTTTTTGTTGGGATTACCTAAGACACTAAGAGGATTTGATTCTATATTTGTGATTGTGAATAGATTTTCTAAGATGGTGCATTTCATACCTTGTAAGAAGACCAATGATGCCATGCATGTTGCAGAAATATTTTTCAAGGAGATTGTGAAATTACATGGACTACCAAAGAGTATCATATTAGACAGGGACATTAAGTTCGTTGGATATTTCTAGAAGACATTGTGGAAGAAGATGAAAATAGGCTTGAAGTATAGTTCAATATTTTACCCATAGATAGATGGACAAATAGAGGTGGTAAATAGGAGTTTGGAAATATTTTTGAGGTATTTGACTGAAGGTAAAGTAGGAAATTGGGACTTAATACTACCGCAAGTAGAATTTGCATATATAACAATTTAGTAAACTGGAGCACAGGGAAGACACCATTTGAGAGTGTGACAAGACAACAACCTAGAGGAGTAGCAGAATTGAGAGATATCAACATGGAGAATAAAAGAAGTTTGGAGGCAAAAGAATTTGTAGGATTCATGGAAACAACACATACTCAAGTTAAGGAGCACCTGGAAAAGATGAATGATACATACAAGGAGAAATTAGACAAGAAGAGGAGACATAAGGAGTTTGTACTAGGAGAGGAAGTAATGGTATGTCTGAGTAAAGAGAGATTTCTAGTTGGGGCATATACTAAGTTGAGGATGAAGAAGTTTGGACCTTGTAAGATCATCAAAAAGTTTGATTCTAGAAATGCATATGAAGTGGAGCTATTGGAGGAATTTGGAATATCACCTTTATTCAAAGTTGTAGACCTATTCCTGTATCATGAAGGAGAGTCATCAGAGGATAGAGAAGTTGGTTTTCTAGACCAGATAGCACATCATCCGAAGGAAATTGAGGAAATTTCAGACAACAGAGTTGGATGCAATACCAAAAGAAGGAAATACAAGGAATATCTAGTTAGATGGAAAGGAAGACCAGAGGAATATTCATCATAGATTTATTAGGATAAAGTAGGGGTATGTGCAAGATCATCATGGAAAAAATAGGCCCTTAAGTGGCAAAAAAAATAGAAAAATTAGAGTTAGGAAACTTGACGTAAAAATTTGAATAAGTTATCTATATTATTTCAAAAATATGTAAGAATAGAATATGTATCAAATTGAATGTAGTTTCTAAACTACTAGGTTTTTTTAAATCTATTTGGTGAAAATTTGAAATTTCAATATAGTAGTACTTAAATTTTAGGGAAAAATAAGTAGGTGTTTGTCTAACCACCCTAACCACAATAAAATGATAGTATTTTTATAATATTTTAGATATAAGTAGAGGACTCATGTCCCAATGTGATGCATTTTTTTGAAATATTTTTCCAAGTAAATAATTAATTATGAATTTTTTATTACAACTTTTAAAAAATATTAAAAACTCATATGTTTGACCACCTTAACTTGGTCAAAACTTTATGAAATTAAATTTATTTTTTTAATCCTATAGTATGTGAAGCATAGAATGTGACACATGTTTTGGATTCAAAAAATGTGATATCATTTGAAACTTATAGATGTTTTTCAATCAACTTATCAATCAGGACTTTAGTCATAATTTGAATAGAAATTGAATAATAATTACTTATTAAATTCAAAGTAAAGAATAATTTATATTGGTGGAAATCTAAGAATCTCCTTTAAAAACACTTTTTTCGTTTCATCAATTTTGGGTAAAAAAAAGTCATTAGCCACATACCCATCATATTTCCACTTTTTGGCCCATCATGATCCTGCACATACCTGTAGACCACATTGGTTTTCCTCTAAGCCCTAGAAAGTTAGAGGCTCACTTTTCTTCAACCTCAGGTGTGTGATGTAGGAGCATCCCTGGTTTCCAAGCAATCTTGCATCAACCAAAAATATTTGCATTCATTTATTTTCTTGCATTTTAGTAGTTATCTGTCAGGACCTAGTCTCAATATTTTATATTGTATTGTACTACATTATAACATTAGATATCATGGAGTAAGATATATTATCTTCATTGCTACATCTACATCATGTCCAAAATTCAAGTAATTTGGAGATTCTAGCATGAAGTTATCACTAACATAATATCATATGCATTTGGACAAAGAGCATTCACCAATGAGTATTGGATTTTCAAGTGTACAGACCTATCTCATGACTTGCGTAGATTAGGAAACCATTTTATAAGGATGCACACTCATCTAGGGGCCTTCATCCTGATTCACATCATGTTTTTCCAAGAATAAAGGGAAATTCATATGTTTTGTTGACCTTCACACGTTTCATTAATACAGGGTTTTTGAACCTCTTAATGTCGATGTAGACCTTTCTGGAGCTAGGAAATAATATAAATAAGCATTGTGTAGTTGTATTAGAGATCATCATTATTATCATCATCCTCAGTAGTATTAGATAGTAGATAAGGGTTTCAACCCACATGTATTTCTAGGCTTAACTCCATATCATTCTATAATCTGTAAGCCTGAGGGTAGGGCATACTACCAATGAATAATTGATCATCTCTATATACTCATGAATGATTATTAGTTCTATTCTTTGAGTTTCTATTGTTTTTACTCTTTCTACAAGGCTAGATAGTCCTATTCTTGGACCCTCCATCATTGACTACACCAACATGGCCTTTCTCATAATGGGGGTTAGACCTCGTTGGCAAGATACATCCTACATCCTCAAATGATCATAAATTCATAATCAATACCACTAAATATTTTACCAAATGGTTTGAAGCCATACCTATGACATACATTACATGGAAACAAATTTCCAAATTCATACTCCATTACATCTTTTTTTTCTTTGGTATTCCCGCTTCCATAATCACAAACAATAGACATCCCTTTAAAAACAAAGAGGTCTATAACTTGTGTCAAAAATTCCACATTCAACATCATTTTTCCACCCCATATTACCCACAAGGAAATGAACAAGATGAGCCTACAAATAAAACCATCTTATGAATCCTAAAGAAAAAATTCAATAAAGCTAGTCATGGTTGGCACCTACAACTTAATCCTGCCCTATAGGCATATTGTACTAGCATCTGCACACCTACTAGAGTTACTCCATATTCCTTGGTATATGGTGTTAAAGCTATCTTGCTAATAGAAGTTGAGCTCCCATCATTGAGAATATTTTTATAGCATCTTATTGATGACAAAGAATACTGCATAGCATGCCTTCAACAACTAGAACTTTTAGATGAGAAATGTTTAATTACCCTCAATCATCTCAGAGCATATTAGTATAGGCTTTTTAGATCATACAAAAAGAAGATCAAGCATAGAGAATTTTCCATTGGAGAATTGGTCCTTAAGGAAAACTAGTGTAACCTACAAGAAAAAGAAAATAAGGGCAAGTTTGAACCCAATTTGCTAGTCCCTTACATTATCATAACAAAATATGGATCAAAATCATATCAATTAGCTACCATAGAAGGAGAGCCCCTAGAAGATCCCATGAATATCATTCACCTCAAAAAATTCTTCACGTGAGAAAAAATTTAAAAAAAAAACAACAAAAAAATAGTAAAAAGAAATAATCCATCCAATGGTGAAAACCACTTTGTGGTGCCTTGGGAAAGTACCATGGTGAAAGCCTAGAAACATTCTCCATGCATAGAGACATTTCGACCATCTATTAGGTTACTCTTCACTATATTTGTAATAAATCCATCCACTCACAATGAATTCACCCATAATAAATCTACTCACCTCATCAACTATGGCTTGGAATACATCAAGAGGTTTTCCCCAATACAAGTGAATACCATTCACCCTCTTGGTGTCGCTTGAGCCACCCACCATCCCACATGATTATTTTACTATTGGATAACTCTTGGCTGAAAATAAACCGCTCTAGTGCCATACAATCAACCCTTCTTTATAGTTGGTACAAAGGATTTGCACTCTCAAACCTACCATACATACACCCATTCATCCTCCTCCTTGTCACTCAGCTACACACTTCTATAATAAGTAGATAGACTACATAAATATCGCCATCACATGTCAATTGTGCCTACTATAAACCTCACATGATTATTTCACCATTGGATTACTTTTGGCTGAAAATTGAAGGCCTTAACATCACACAATCAACACAAGATGTGAATTTATAGTTGGCACAAAGTGATTTGCACTCTTGGGTCTACCATACACATAACCCACCATGCCCATGAATTTTATATGATGGTGTTTGTATAAGGCATGAATCGGCCATAAATACTTCCATCTCATTCCTCCCCTAGTTCACTCCATCACCCCACCCTGCCATGTGTAGTGGGAAGCAATCTTCAATAAGCTTAGTTTCTCATTCATCCATCTCACAATAACACTCCATACCATAGTAAAATATCACTCATAATAAAAACCCCTTCATCCCAAAGGTACCACCCACATCATCTTGACATAAACAACATAAATTAAAACAACATGCATACCAACATAGAGCCCTAATCCTAAACTACAATCATAAGCCTCAAAATCATCTCGCCACTTCATAGTCCACCCCATCTTTTCCTGGTAGGATGCATCCTTCCTTGGTCTAAAAACCTCTATCATTCATATCCTTTGGCAATAAATTTTGATTTTTATTTATTGGATACTACTGTGATCTATGAAGTCACCAAGTTAAGGCTACCTAGATCTTTTCATAGCTTGGTGCATAAAAAATGAGGTATAGAGTAGATATGGGACACCTTGTATGGTGTGTTTGTGATTAGCCTGATTTTGTAATGATTTCTCACACCTTAGCTAGAGGGGTTCAAAGTTCTAGTCCGCTATATAATCCCCTCTATGATCCACTATGGTGCTTGAAATCATTTAGTGATTAGGTATAATATTTTGTTTGCATATTTTTCTGAGCCTCAAAGTCCATTGAAGACACATTAAAACACCTTTGGTCATTTATATAATTGGGGATAATAACACCTTCATATTTTGCAAATTTGAAGTGCATATTTCCTTTCAGTTTGATGACAGAGGCTAGGTCTACATCATGTTAAATTTTCCTTGGAGGCCATCTTTTTCAATTAATATTTTGATACTTGGATACAAATCTGCTTGGTAGAATGTTTTTTGGTACATATGGTAATATTCTTGCTCAGTTTCGCACTTCCAAGATGAGTTTTGATGGGTTATTTAATTGTTTTTTGACCGTGATTAGGCTAAATTTGGTGTTTTGGAAAGTTTCAAATTTCACAATTCTAAGGGAAAACCATTTCTCATTTTTTTCTAAAATGGGTCTTAGTTTCCAATTTCATAAGAAATGGAGGCCATCTAATACATTATTTTAATGTTTTTCAGTTGTGGCGAACACGTCCTATAGGACAATTTCCAAAGGAGGTACCTAAATTATAATTGTTGGGAAAAATATAATTTAAAAACCATGTTTTAAATAATTGATTATGGCCACTCACAAAAAATCATGGCTCTAGGTGTCTCAATTTGCGTGGAGTGAATTTTTCCCATTTGGGCAGTAGGCAAAATATCTTATTATTTCCTAATATTTAAATTGCTAATATTTAAAATAATTTAGATATTTTAAATGTTATTCAAATGATATGCATGTTAAAGGAGGAGGTTTTAGGGAAATTTTAATATTGAAAATGTTATACTTTATAAAACTTTAATAAAGGGCCTTCCCTACCAGCCTGTTGGAGGAAGTGCTCACAGTAGAGGAGCTAGCAGGGAAGCAAGGAGGACTATTGGGAGGGGTACAAATTTGATAAATAATTTATTACAACCTTTCCAAAGTTTCCAATACTTTATTAAAACCTTTCCAAATGATTTGTTTATTGTAGTAATTTTTTCTCGCCAACCTACTACATGCAGTGTTGTTTGCCAAGAAGTGTGGAAGGAAAGATAAGAGCCTATGGGTGGAAACCAACGTGTTTAAAAATAATTTATTGAACTATGAAATACATTTTTCATTGTGAGAGGTGGTTAGGTTTGTGGAATGAGCAAAAAAAATATCAATCAAATTTTCTACTTTTGGGGAAATTTTTTAGAATGTCTGGAGTTTCAATACGGTTGTTGCTCCATCTAGAAGCTTCCCCAATGTTTTCCTTATGCCTTGGGAGAATTTTTGTAACATTTTAAGATTTTTTTGAGTACAAGTAAGCAATGAAATGACCCAAATACAAAACTCATGCCCTACATCTCATTCTCTTTTTGTGCAGTGGTTAACGGATCATGTGAAGGTTGTAAATGGTCTATAGTGAATCTTGTGCCAAGAAAGAAGATTGAAGATGAAAAACATACATCTGGGAAATGGTGAAAATGTTTAATTGGTAATAGAAAATTGCACTGGAGCATTAGTTTTTAGACAAATGTTTGAAAAAATGTCAAACTAAATGTTGTGTAAAATGAAATTTTTAAATATTAAAATGTAGATTGAAAGGTAAGTTTTATCTGCCAGTGAGTGGATTTTCACTTGAAAAGTGAAAGTGAGGGTAGAGAACATGTTTTTACAAGCAGTTAAAAAGTTGCACGAGATTCACAAGTTGAAAAGGATGCTCAAACTTAAGTTGCAAAGAAGAGGAAAAATGAAGAATGATGAGCATATTCTAAAATGCCAATCAATTTGTAGATCAAGGTAGATGAGAGATTCCATGTGTCAATGGTGGATTCTTTTTAGGGATTCTATAATCTCTTGCCTTTTCTCTTAAATGAGAAGTTTTTCTCATTTGTAGGGATTCCATAATTTCTAGGTTGAGAAGATATTGTAATTTTTGTACAAGGTTGACTCTAGATCATGATTTCTTAAAATTTCAGAGTTGATTGGTTTAATGTTTTTTCTAATAGCAAGCAAATCAGTTTGTAGCTTGGGATGAGTCATGCCATATTGTAATGTCTCTAGAATATATGCATTATGTTTTTAATCAAAGTAATCCAAGATTATAATGGTTTTTGGTTCACATTTGTTGTAATAGGTATTTAGATTGATGGTTCTTGTTCAAAGAACGGGTTAAATGCACTCTCATTTAAATGTTGAATATATTGTGTTACATTTAGGACCTATAAGAATGTTATAGATGTGTCACTAAGAGACCTCATTATTGTAATGCAATAATGATTTAATGGTCATTGGTTTTTTGTTCATGCTTTTTCCTAGATAGGTTATTTCATCTTGACTCTATTATGGATAATACATTGGTCTAGTGTATTTATTTTGTGCAAACCTTAGAAGGAATCACCATTGAAAAACTTAATGAATCTTTTCTTTCAAGCTTAATTTATTAGGTTTTTTGTGTCTTCATGGGGATTAAAGAACACAAGGGTTATGTTTGGGAATGATCCTATTGTAATTTCTTTGTGTAATTGAGATGAAGATTCCTCTTAATTTATTTGTTCTTAATTTGGATTCAAGGTGGAAAGGGATCATGCCTAAATGCAATTAATTGTACAAAAATCTTCATATATTCATCTGAGAATCATCCACATGTTAGAAATTTGCAATGTGTTTTCTAGTGCAAGTCATATCATATGTGTAGATCATTGAGTAGGAAAACCCTCCTAAGTTTTGTGGAGCTCAAAGTGTAGAAGGATGATTATACCTTGTTTGTTTTCCTTTTCCTGTCCTTGATGTGTCGATAGTGGAAGACCTTTGTCTTAACCTCTTGATCCTTTGGTTTAGGCATTGTTTTTTTCCTTAGGATTGAGGGTTGCAAGAAAAAACACCAACAGGGGCATAATGTCTCTTACTATATCAAATTAAGAATTTCCCACCACACTTTCCCAACATAATCAACCTACTACTCATCCACTTTTTTTGACCTAACACTAACCATTCCCCCCATCCTTTCTACCCTATTAACCCTCCCCCCACCCCCCTACACAACTAGATTAGAATACAAGTTGTATCATGACACAAAAAAAATCACTGATGCCTACATTGCACATGATTAGAATACATGATGTATCATGACACAAAAAAAAACACTCATACCTACATTGCACATGATTCTAGAATACATGTTGTATCATGACACAAAAACAAACACTCTAGAATGACTGGGTGACATGGGGAATGAATGGAGGCCTTACCTAGCATTTACCAATGTACCTTGACACACTGGCATAGACCATTTATCAAAGCTACTGATAATTTTACAATTTCATAATTTACCAACTTCTATTTGAACAATCATTTTCCCATGGGCGACCTAGGGTTGTCCTATTTTCTCATTTTTGTGGACATTATTGCAACCCATAGCTAGATATTTATGTGTTCAGAATCTACATAATAGTCTTAATGAGGTAATAGACTATTATGTAGATTCTTAAAACCCTAAAATCATGAAAACTCTCCTTTTTATGAAGTCATCCATATTTACTAAGAAGCCATGTTATGACTGTTAAAATTAAGCTTAGGATACTACCATTTCAGCAATGTTACATAATGATTACATGTGATTTTCCAACATTTGATGGTCAATGGCTACCCATAAAATCTATCAAATGTTCTCATTGGCTCTAAGAGCTTAGGATTGATAAGTTCATGAGCAATCTAGAGGAGATTATAGAAGAAATTGAAGAGTGTTTGGGTGGAAAACAAATAATTTGATATAGTTTTATAATGCTTCTTATATTTCCCTGATCCCTTCCCTTACAAATCTTGAAGGTAGCATTAGACATAACCAAATTTGAACTAAAAACAAAAATTATAATAAAACTACTAAGAAACCAAAGGTATAATAAAAATACTAATGAACAAAACTTATATTATTTATTTTTATCATATCAATAATAATATGCATGATGATTATATGCTTATAAAGTCATGTTATAGTAATGTACTACCTTCTTTTATCCAATATGGTATGTTTCTTGAAAATTAATATTTTTCACTACATATGAACCCTATGGTATTCAAGGTAGTCTTTCACATAATGATACCTTCCATGATGATGACACACATATTTTTCCATCTCTCATACCTTTATATATTAAATATTAGAGAAAGATATTAAAAGATGTTGCAACTATAGAGACTAACAATAAAGGGATCAAATTTCGTGAATTTTCCCAAGGAAACCAAATTTAACACTAATATAGATGGATTATCAATTGTAAATAAATAATGATAATTTATAACTAAAATGATATGTAATTTATAAACTATTAAAGTATAAGATATTAAGAAATTACTATATAACATGTTATTGTTCATAACTCAACCATTCCAAAGTTATTATGCATTCAACTTTTAATTTTAAACATACAAAAATATGTACACAAGGAAAAAAATATATTGTATAGCTATTTTTATATATAAAAGTGTTGAATAATTGTGGACACATACAAATCTAGCATATATTCCAACTCAGGACATTATATATAAAATGTGGCATATTTTATCTCAAGATCAATAAACAATATACATGTCGAATAGCTATTTATCAAATCCTAATTTTCATATTGACCCTAAGGTTGTGGTGGGCCATCAAAATCTAGCCTCTTCATGCCACTTGATAGATGCAAAGTTGAATGTATAACAACAATTCAAAACACAAATTAGATTAATTAGCTCAAAGGTAAATAAGTTAGACTACTAAATAGAAACTTATCTATTATAATTTAGAAATCTTAAATTAACATTTAAATAACTATAGTAAACTATAATTTCTCTAAACTATCAATTAAAGTATAATTCAATTCTTGATTACCTCAACTCTTTGTTTCTTTCTTGACAAACATTTAGTAAATGAGTGTCCTATAAGATGATTAGGAGTCCTAGTATATTGTAATGGTTTAGGATCCACATAGTTAGATTGTGGAATAGACTATAATAGGTAAATAAAATTGATATAAATTAATATATAATTACTGACAAAGAAGGAAATGAATACAATAAAAAGAGGCTAGATGTGTAAACTAAAAATTTAGATTGCTAAATATAAATATATATCTACTACAAAAAACATATACCATTGATGAGTCTTATTCCATTGTTTGAGAAGGACTCATCATGGATTAACCAACTATAACTTCCTACATAAAAAATGACAAGAATGTAAGACTATTTGTATGCACATATAATCATTATATATTTGAAATTAACATGTAAATCACTACAATAACTTTTATGTTTTTTAAACTATTAATTCAATTAAAATTCAATTCAATTACCTTGAATCTTTGTAATTGCTCTGAAACTCATTCTATGAATGAGAGTCCCTTAGGATGATTAAGTGTTCTATTATAAAATATTGGAAAAGGTGCTGCATCATTCACATTTGGAGAACACTACAAAAGTAAATAAGATTAAGATATAAATTAATTTATTTAATTAATTATAATTTAAATGATATACATATAATAAAAAAATTAAACATGTACAAAAAGTTATACCATCAATTGTAGGCCAAAACCAATGGCCAAAAGAGTACCATCATGAAATTCTCTAAGTTCCTCCTCTATAATCAGCCGTTATCCCACTTAAATATATATTAGTAATAATATTTGTTGTATTTATTTTAAATAAAATACACTTTAATAAATATTTGTTATATTGTTATAGTACATGTACAAAAGATTGACCTTCCTCTTCTTGTCTAATCCTTGATGGCTCTTCTTTTTTGTTTACCTCTAATACCTCTACAGGTGTTCTTGCCTCTAATGTTGGATCATCTTGTGTAGGTGTCATACCATGGATATCATACTCATATCCAAATGCATTTAGGGGTGATTCACTAGTCTCTGCAAGAGAGCCTAAACACAAATGAGTACATATAGTGCAATGATGAGGCACACAAATATGTGTAGATGATGATGGTCCACCCACATCAACCAATCTAGTAAGAGAATTAATGACATGTAGCTAGGAAAATTGAGAAGTATGTGTAATTGAATGACCAATCAAAGAGTGTATGACATTGAGGCTTTATATTGTAGTATCTACAACAATGTTTGGGTGTGCTATTGGAGGTGGAGAAGGAATAAGTGGAGGGGGAATATATGATGTGTTCATTTTTTGCATTGCCCTAGGTCTATCTTGAGGCATTCGTGTACCTACTCCTAACATTTTTAAAGTCAAATTAGTTAACATGCCTTCCTAAAAAAAACTCTACATATAGTTTGCAAAGGAAATATAAAGGGACATCAATATTTTTGTTGTGTGGTTTATAAAACATCCACCAAAGATCCCAAAAAAATATTGTGATACTCTCATGTGTGCACCATTTAATGGAAAATTTGGGCTAACGTACATCAATGGGTAATCTAGTTTTAGGATTGAAAAAATGTTATGCTAATTGGGTTTTGGATATGTCTAATTCTTTTATTTGATCATGTGACAATCCATTTGAATATTTCTGCCTCTTGGATTCTTACCACTCTTCAAATGACTTGTGTTGGCTTGTGAGGGCTTTAACATGATCAATTATTGCCTCTAACATGGTTGTCATTGAAGACCATTGAGGGTGCCCATGGTATATTTCCACAATGTTCTTCAATTTAGTGATATTTATGTCAAATAGATCCTCATTGAAAGAAGGATTTGGTAGGGGAGGGATTTATGGTGGAGGGTTTGGGTTTCCAAAGTTTCCTCTACCGTTTCAACGTATTACAAATTCAAAACATAAAAATTAACAAAAAAATTTAACTAATTACTAAAATATATAAATAAAAACCTAATGCATACTAAAACTCTCGATTAAATTTGATAAAACTACAAAAATGAGAAAAACTCAAAATTGAACTTACCTCGCCTATTGAAGAACTAAAATCTAAGGCTACACATTTGATATCTATTTGTGAGGTTCAAATATCAAAAAAAATTTGCATAGTTAGGGTCCTATGTCATCACCCATTGGCCACTTTTTTAAAAATGGTAGCCATTTTACTTCTTTTTACATTTATAGCAAAAGAAAATTGATATCCATTTTCTAGAAAAATCGATATCCATTTGAACAAATATATATTCAACTTGTCTATTATTTTTATTATATTGTATTATATATATAATATATAATAATAATACATAGTTTATATATAATAATATATTAATATGATATAAAAATTATATATATATATAGGAATCAGAATCGAGTAGCCACTCCCCTATAAATTGTAGCTTTTCATAAACTTTTTTCACGTGATTGGTGATGTTGGTGCACCACACCTGCCTGCAATAGGATGTTTTATCCAATCAAGCTAGGCCCATCGCCCCTTATAAATAATATATTTTAATAATATATAGTATTATATATTTTTATCTTTTACATATATAGCTAGAAAACATATAATTGCATGCAATCCAAAATGGATATTTGTTTTGTACCATAGAATAGATATCCATTTTGAACCACAAAATGGATATTCATTTTGTAGTTTATGAATCGGATATCTGTATCAAATATCTATTATAAAAACCAATACATATTATTTATATTCATTCTGAATGAATTTTGAATTGAATTGACAAAGTCACATTATAATATATTGTTGGCCTCTTTGAGGAGGTAACCTCCTAAATCAATTCTCAATATAATTTTTTGATAATTTATTATTCTATTAAAACTCCTCTATTTAATCTAATTCTACTAAATATATGCCAACTCTCATGCACGTGGGATAAAATTATTTAGTAAAAGGGACGACTAACAATGCATATGCATATGCTTTTATTAATTCCACTTGAATAAAAAAAGAGCTATTAATAAAGAAGAAATAGTTATGATTGTGAGTCTTAATAGAAAATATGTCCTCTACCAATTTTTACAATCCTCTAAAGGTGTTCATTATATTATCGATCAAAATAGTAAGCAAACAAAGATCAATTTCATGAATTAGAGAGAATAAACACAATACAAATGTGATCAAATATGCATAAGAGAGGACAAATCTATAGACACATAAGTGATATAGAGGTGCAAAATCAACCTTAGACATATGTGCATGCCATACATAAAATCTGAGGTGTTATATAGGTTGAAAGAAGTCGTTCCCAAATGAACAATAAAACAATTCTATAATACTTATTAAGTTATTCATCTAAAATTATTAAGTGAAACACCCCTATATTTCACTTCTAATTTCCTAAAATAATATTGATTATCTTACCCTTGAAAACTACATATGTAAAAAAAATACAATTAAGTTTTATTTTCTTATACATCTAGCAGTTGCACAATATTCAATGAGCAATGGAATAGCCGATAGGCACAAACCAAATTTTTTTCCCATAATGTTCTCCCCGTCAGTGTCAGCATCAGACTGGAGGAGATCCTAGTGGGGGAAGCCAAATGTCAATGCTCGAACAGATCCATTCCACTGATGTCTAAAAGAAAAGGGAAGAATTTAACCAACACATCTGGGTCTTCCAGCAATGGAAGGTCATGAGGAAGGGGAATGCCCTTACCCAACGATGTCGTGGCCAAAGTCCTTTCCACACTAGCCAGCATGTCCTTCCTAAACAACCGCTTTATGATCACCCTCAAATCAGCCTTGGAAACCCCGACATCTAACAAACTAGCCAAGACACAGGACGAAATGTTAGAGTCCAATTGATATCCCTTCACACCTGGCATAAAACCTTTACCAGTGAGGCATTTTACTGTTGCGAAGGCGAGATAATCTAGGTGTTGAATTATCTAACACAACCAAAGAGAATTCATTGGGAAAATATATATCTATCTCACTCATATACACACACTCCCTCTTTCTCCTTCTCTACCTCTATCTCTATCTCTCTATCTTTTCACCTATGTATATCTCTTTCTATTACATATCTCTATCACCTTCTTTCTCTCTCTTTCCCCCTCTATCTCTATCTCCCTATCTCTTCCCCCCCCCTCTCTATCAATATCTCCTTATGTCTACCTCTCTCTCTCTCACTCATCTCTCTATATCTTTCTATTTATATCTCTCTTTATCTATCACCCTATCTTTCTCCCTATAAATCTATATCCTTTCCCTCTCCCCCTTCTTCTCTCTCTATCTCATTCATTCCATCTCTCCCTCCATCTCTTCTACTCTATATCTTTATCTTTATTTCTCACTCATCTCTCTATCTCTTTCTATCCATATCCTTGTCTATGTATATCTCCCTATCTATCTATCTATCTATCTATCTATCTATCTCTTTATTTCTTTTCCTATCCCTCTCTATCTCTCTATATCACCCTTTATCTATATCTCTCCCTTTCCCTCTCCCTCTCTCCCCCTCTTCTTCTCTCTCCCTCTCTACATATATCCTCCTCTTCTCCATCTCTCTCTTTCCCTTTCTCTCTCCCTCCCTCTCTCTGTCTCTCTCCCATCTCTCCTTCTCTTGCTCCCTCCCTATCCCCCTATCCATCTTTATATCTCAACCTCTCTCTCCCTTTATCTTTCCATATATCTCTATATCTATTTCTCTCTTCCCATTTATCTAACTCTCCCTCTCTCTCTATCTCCCCCTATTTCTATCTCCCTCTCTTTCTATTTCTATCTCCCTCTCCATCTCTATTTGTCTTTCTCTATTTCTCTCTATTTTTCTCTCTTTTTCTCTTTTTCTCTCTCCCTCTCCTCCTCTATCTATATCTCCTTATATCTCTATCTTTATATCACTCTATCTTGCCATATATCTCTCTATATCTCTATCTCTCCCTCTTCCTCTTCTTCTTGATCTCATTATCTCTTCCTTTCTATCCATCCCTCTCTATCTCTCCCCTTTATCTCCCTATCTCTCTATCTTTATTTCTCCCTCTATCTCTCTCTATATCTAATCTATTTGTCTCCCTTGTACTCTCTCATTCTATATTCATCTCTACCTCTATTTGTTTGTCTCTCTTCCTCTCTCACTCTATATTCATCTCTACCTTTATATTCCTCTCTTCCCCTCCATCTCTAGAAATGTCCCCCTCTCTCTACCCATCCATCTCTCTCCCTATCTCTCCCCCTCCCTCTTGATAGACCTTCATTGTCTTCTTGATTGAAAGATTTTCTTTCACTCATCTTTAGAGACCTTTGTTGCACAACAATATCATTTTATGAATGGCCAACCAATTGAACTCATGTAATACACAAATTTAAAAAAATTCCCTAATTGACATTCCACACCTCTTCAGCATACGCATTGCACACGAAGGTGCAATTGCTAATATTTATAAATAAAAAACTCAAAAATTTAAAAAATCCTTTAAAAAACTCAATTTCCCCTTTTTTCAGTGATATATGGATTTGTGCTTACCAAGACTTGTAATACTTTAGATAACTATTTACATTTAAATGTATGAAATTTGAAAAGTTCTTTTTTATTATTTTATTAGGTAATCGATATAGTTTAGTTTTTAATATTAATATTATATTTTTTAAAATGTATAATTTTTATTTAGATTTTGTTTATTAAAAAGATGTTAAATTATTTTATTAGGTAATCGATATAGTTTAGTTTTTAATATTAATATTATATTTTCAAAATGTATAATTTTTATTTAGAATTTGTTTATTAAAAAGATGTTAAAAATGAAAATTAAGTAATTTTTAATATTTATATTTTACATTGATGAATGTTTAGAATTCATATATTCATTGATTTTTATTTTAAAATGATTAAAAAAATTAAATTAAAAAATAATAAAAAAATATTTTCAAATTTTTTTAAAGATGAATAATTTTTAATTTTTTTGTATATTTATAATTTTTATTTTATTTATTTTTTCTACCTATTAATTCAAAGGGCATATCCAGACTGATATTAATAATTCTAACCTTATGCTAATTCAAATTCTAATAATAGGAGCTATGAACCGGATACAACCATTCAACAATACCACCCCAATGGGGTTTGAACCTTGGTGGCAAGAACAACAATGCCACCTATAAACCATCACACCATGCCAATACCGGCAAATAATGATTGCATTATTATTATTAATATAATTATCAATTAAAATTTAAAAACATGTAATGATTTGCAACCATGCAAAACAAGCACAGTTGTCTTCACTCATAAACTTAACTCATTTCCTCAAATTAGTTTCCGTCTTTCCATTGAAAAATAAAAAACCAATGAAACACTGCCAAAGAAATTCGTGATAAGGTGTACCAATTAATTAAACCGATATTTTTCAAAATAATTAAATAACAAAAAATTGAAAAACTAATTAAGAAATAAATTACTAAATCACTGTTCCAATATTCATCCCCAAAAAAAAAAGAAAAACGACATTTTTCATCTTTAAAGTAAGAAAATTAAACCGTGTTTTGAATGCAATCTTTAAACTAAGAAAAATAATTTAGCATAAAAATAAGAGTATTCACCGGCACGTAACGTGATAAAAGAAGATGAAGATAGCTCTCTCGAGAAAAGGGTTGATAAAACAGACATCCGTAGATAACAGTTTGGTTTTACACTTTTCCCATGACCAACGACTAAGGCGCCGATATTTAAGCCGATATTCGTGGGTTCCCGCCGGCGTCAGACTGGGGGAAATGCCGGTGGGTTCCCCCACGTAGAATAGCCTATCGGCTAAATATTCAAATCATATCATATTTCAAAATATTTTTATATTTTATATAAAATTAAAATATCATTTTAAAATTAAATAAATTTTACAATCTCTACATTTAATAAATAAAAAATATTTTACATGTCTTAAAAAGTCTCAAACATATTCTATAAAATAGTATTGTATGCATACATCTCATAAATAAAATTAACATTAATATAATTTAAATCCACCAATCATATTTATTTGTAATAGTTACATGGGGATTTATATCTTTGATTTTTTGCCAATATTCCCCGCCTTCCTCTAACGTTTCCCACCATTCATTCGTCCCTCCTGGCTCAGGGTATCTGATTTTATTGTACCGGAACAGCTCTAGTCTCTTCAACCGCTCCAATCCTTCGACTTTCTCCACATTCGGACATCTCCGAAGATAGAACTGCTCAACACATGCCATCGCTCCGTCCTCCAATTTTGGGAACTGCTTTAATGAAATGAAATCTTCAATACACAAGATGCCGAGTTGTGGAAAACCTCCTGACTTTCCAAACGCCTTTGGCAATTCTCTGCTCCTCTCATTCCCTTCCAACCACAAACTCACTAGATTGGGCATCGCTTGTAATTCTGGATAATTAATGCAATCACAATCCTTTAAATAAAGGTTCCTGAGATTTGCCAAACAACATATCCAACTTGGCACTACAAACCTTTCTAGGTGAAGACATTCCAGATGTTTCATTGCTGTAATATCCTCCGGAAGACCTATTCTCTCAACAATTTCATGCTTAATAGACAGACGACGCATCTTCACCAGCTGCGCAAGGATCCCTTCTTCCATCCTCTTCAACTGCATCTCATAGTTAAGAAATAACTTTAGTTCCTGAAGCTGAGTCATAATGCCCAAATCGCCTACCCCCATGAATTTGTCCTCTTCTATGGAGAAGTACAAATCTGATCGCAATGTTCTCAAGGAGGCCAGCTTTGCTATTCCCTTTGGCATGCGATCAACACACCCGCATTCTAAATGCTGAAGACATTCAAGTTCACCTATCCATACTGGTAATGACCTTACGTGATAAGGTAAAGCAAGAAACAAGAGACTTTTCAGATGTCTCACACACTTCGGTATCCGACTAATTTCTGTATAGTTCAAATTCAAGATTTTAAGAAGAATCATATTTCCAACAGAATCAGGCAATGTCGAGATGTTTGTGCACTGCAAATCAAGTACGCGCAGTCCTCTCATACTGGTAAACAAGCTTTCCGGAATGCTTTCAATCTTCTCATTCCCATACAGTGAGAGTGTACGGAGATAAACGGGATTGCTATCTGAGATGGCATTAACATGTACAACTTTCTTGGCCAGTAAAATACGGCACCAACCCGTGGCACCACTTGTATGCATAGAGATGTCTTCAAGAGAAACAACACATTTATTTTCTTTCGATATGTGTATGGCCAAATCATGCAACAAATCATGAATTTTACAATATTTGATTAATGCAATGCCATCATCAAGTTTCTCATATATTTGAAGTAGACACAGCTGGACAAATTGATCTAACCAATCCCAAGCCATATCCCACTGCTCCTCTCCTGCTGGGATGAATCCTTCACCTATCCACAGATTTATCAAATACTCTGCATCTATATCCTCATCCTCAGGAAAGAAGGAAAGATATGCAAAACACTGTTTAAGGTGTGCAGGCAGAGAGTCATAACTCAATTTCAATATTTCCATGACAGGGTCAGGGTCAGGGTCACCAATGGGAGTAACTACTCTTTCCAGCTGTCGGCGCTTCAATTCCCACTTGCTGAGAAGTTTGGTGTTGGCCAGAGATGCTGCTATCGTTTTGATAGCAAGAGGTAAATTTCCACATTGCTTTACAATCTTCCGACCCTCTTCTTCCAGCTGATGAAGTGCCGCTCTATTTCCCTCGGGATCCTGAAATGCGTAGGCACAAAACAACCTCCAACTGTCTTCATCTGACAAATTTTTCATCTCATAAATTTGAGCATTTGAATTTAGAGCAACCTGCCTATTTCTTGTGCTAACAACAATTTTACAATCTTTATCAGCTGGCAGACCAAGTTTATCAATTAAAGTATTTTCAGTTGAGAGCGTCCACAGATCATCCAGCACAATAAGAGATCTTTTCCCTTGGAGATGGTCATGAATCAATTCAGCCACTCTCTCTTCAGTTACTTTAGCGTTCACAATTTCACTTTCTAAACCTATGTGGGAGGCTATATCATGTTGCAAATTCTTGAGGGAATAAGATTTGGAAATAGAGAGCCAAATAGAATGATCATACTTGAATTTTATGGCTTTGTAGAGATTTTGGAGAAGAAATGTCTTCCCTGAGCCGCCCATACCAACGACGGCTATAACTTGAACTGTTGGGTCTTCCAACAAGTCTACCATGTGTTCAACTTTGGATTCTATGCCCACTGGATGTGAATCTCTGGGTACAAGACTAGATCTCTTCACCAGTGCTGATGCATTTATTGACGCTGCTGCATCTGCATGAAGACTTTTCAGATGTTTTCCAACTTCCACATGTATTGCGAAGCCCTCAGATGTCTTCCCAACCTCTTGTTGCACAGCCAAGGTTATCGTTTTACACAGCCTCGCGACATTACTGACAATTTTAAGGGAAAAGAGAATTCAAAAGAGTTCCAAATCAATATGGAGGGGCTAAAAAGGAATGAATAATTAAAGCACTGAATCATAATGAATTGAAGCAAACAACCGAAACAAAATCTGAAAAACTCAATGGCAAAAATAAGCTAAGCCTTACTCATCAGAAGTGCTGAATTCGTAGCCAGAGATGAGTGAAGAAGAATGGAGGGCTGCTTTCCACTGGTCAATCTTGTCGTTGCTGAATCTCTTCTTTTTCTTATGATTAGCGAATGCAGCTGCATAAACTCCCGTGGCAGGGTAGCGTAGGTCAGAAGGTTTCACATCACAAAATACAGGAATCAACAGAGCCTTGGCTTTCAGCATGAGAAGCAGCTCATCGAGACACCAAGAGGACTCCGCATATCGTGGCGAGAAGATGGCGATCTGCACTCTAGAAGAGTATATTGCATCTTCAATGGCAGAGGTAATTAATTGTCCCGCTCTTAATTTTTGATCATCAAGAAATGTCCAACATTCGTTTTCCTCCAGTGAATCGTAAAGTGCAAAAGCCACAGTCCCTTTCACATCAGGGCCTCGGTGGTTGATGAATGCATCATATATTTTTTCAGAGGAGGAAGACCCAGTTAACGTTTCCCTTTCAAACGCACTGAAAGAACGCTTGTGAGATGAGGAGGAAGACGCCATGAACTCAAAGTGACAAAGAGAGATGGATTTGTAACTCAGAGTGATCTGGATTTTGATAAAACTAGAGAAAATTTGAAAGCTTTAAAGCAGGCCTAATGTTTCTACAATAAATCACTCTATGAGGCTTTCTCTGAAATATCTCTTTTGGAATTCTGGTGTTAAGAAAAGTGGGAAGCTAGGTAGCCAGGAAAATATATTTTTCTCTGCACGACTTGACTTTGTCGCAGAGCTCACATAGCAAGTGGTCTGTTGATGATGAGGATGAAAGGACCCACCGAGAGTAAATGTTGAAATGATCAACGTCAACCATATGAGATATCGACTTGACTTTGTCTCAGAGCTCACATAGCAAGTGGTCTGTTAATGAGGAAGAAAGGACCCACCGAGAGTAAATGCTGAAATGATCAACGTCAACCATGTGAGATATCCATGCCAAAGTGACAAGTGTTAAATCTCAATTAGGTATCCAAATTGCGCAAAGTATAAGCAAGGCCACCTAATTTCCTGTACAAGTTTTCATTTTCAATCTTTACTTTTGGACAAATAAAAAAGTGACAAATGTGCTGGAAAATGAAATCCCAATGACCATATTAATTGTTCTCACACGTCTCTCTTCCCGAAATTAAATGTGTTGGAAAATGTACTCTCAACGACAATATTAATTGTTTTCACATGTCTCTCTTCCAGCAATAAACATGGCGTAGCTGCAACAGTTAATTTAGCAGGCTTCTATTTGTGATAGCTTATTCTTATCTGCCCTCCTTATTTATTATTTGACAGTGACCCATACTTAGCCCATTCTCAATAATGCTCAATAATGAAGGATTTTATTTTTGTTTTGAAATGCATTACACTATAAATATGAGTCTTGGGCTGAGTAGAAGATAGAAGGAAGAAGCAAACAGCAGCTTTGTTTTTTGTTGCAGCAGATTTGTTTCTATTTAGATTTTTTTCTTAAGAGCAGCAGCTCTATCTTTTGTAAGTGCAGTTTTTTATTTTATTAACAGTGAGCTTATTTTTCTAATAAGAACACCACGCTTATCTTTGTTCTTATATTCTATTGTGTAACATAAAGGGGTAAAAATTTTATTAAACCAAGGAAATGTTACAAAGCAAGGGCATTAAATGGCCCTATCAAGTTCAACCAAGTGATCCAATTGATGAGACAAATCCGGGGGTAGTTGGCCTTGATCCAACAAATTCCAATCATGCATTTGATCAAAAGCCCATTTAGCCAAGCAATCAGCAACACCATTCCATTCACGGGGAATATGATTGAAAGTAATATGCTCCAGAGAGGCACAGAGAGTGAGAATTTGTTCAACAATCAAAGCCATCTGCCAGCTCACATTATCCATATACCGCCTTTTCAGTAAGTTCACCACAACCTGGGAGTCAGACTCACATATGATCCTTCACCATCCTAACTGACTGCCCCGCTCCACAGCCAATAAAATGGCCTAAGCCTCCATAAGATTATTCGTATGAAGACCCTTATACACAGAGAAAATAAACTAAACATCTCCTGAGCTATCACGACCTACACCCCCAATGCCAACATGACCTGGATTTCCACGAGAAGAGCCATCCGAGTTGATTTTTAGGACTCCAAAGGGAGGAGGGGTCCATCTTTCATCCCTATTCACCTTCGGGGTAGGATGCCTGCATCTGTTACGCATGAGTTGTCGTTGCGGAGGAGGAAGATGAAGACGATTACAACAATCAACATCCCGAGGGTCCACCAGCATAGTCATATCACACTTAGCCGCAATAGTTTCTCCTAAGGAGTGTAAAATTTTCCTCCAAAGGTGAGGAGCCATCAACCTCGAATCCTGAAAGATCCGCCTATTCCTCTCCAACCATAGGTTCCAGATAATAAAGGAAGGCCTAAAAGCCCAAGTAGCCTGAAGAAAGGAAGTAGAAACAGGGGCCTTGCCCCACCGTTCCCCAAATTCCACCAAAGAGGAAACATGTCAGCAGGTCGTATTCCACACCCCCACCAGAAGTGCCAAATCTCCCTAGCATAGGAGCATTGGAAGAAGATATGGGAGACACTCTCTTCACAGCCATGACACAAAACACACATAGAGGGGCCTTGGAAACCATGCTTACATAAATTATCCCAAGTAAGACACCGATTTTGAGCCACTAACCACATAAAGAAGTTGCACTTGGGCCATGACAACTTGTGCCAAACTTGCTTCCACCAAGGGACCTCAATGTCCCCAAACAACTGCCTACCAATCTACTTATAACCAGCAACCACAAAGTACTTTCCAGACAAGTCTAACCCATCCCAAGCCAAGACATCAGGTCCTCTCAAAGAATTACAAGCATGGGAAGCCAAAAGTTGGGAAAGCTCACGCCTATCCCCCTCAGCCCCTCCTGGTGGCCACTCAGAAGGGTGCTTCCAACGAAAACGTAGAACCAAACCATCATGCTGCGCCACCTTATAATGCTCCACAGTATTCCAACCACCTACACTAAAAACCTCAGAAAGAGGCTAGAGATGAGGAATAGAAGAAAGAATAGGAGGGTGACCATCCCAAGAATCTAACCAAAAAAGAGCCTGTGACCTCGAATGACAGATCCAAAAAAGAGCATCCTTAATCAACTGGGCCCCCACTTTCAAAGTATGCCAAATCATAGAACCACTCCCTTCCAGAGGATAGTGAGGGACCTCAAAAGAAGCAACACCTCGAAGATATTTATGGTTGAGAATACGAGCCCATAACTGGTGCTGATAGGTGCACCAGCACCAATAAAGCTTGGCAGCAAGAGCTTTCCCATTCAAAATAGCATAGCATAAACCAAAACCACCCTCCTGCTTTGGTCTACACACCGATTCCCACTTAACAAGGCTCTATTTTGAAGACAACAAATTACCGCTCTAAAGAAATTGATGAGAAAGAGCATCAAATTCCTTAAGGAAATACATAGGAGCCACTTGAACAAAGCACCTGTAGATGGGAAGGGCCTAGATAACAGACTTGAGAAGAGTCAATCTAGCTACAGAAGACAACCAACGATGAGTCCAATGAGTAACCTTCCACCTTAGCTTATCAAGCAACTGCTGCCAAGAGGATCTGGGCTGACAGCCAACAGTAAGAGGAATACCCAAATAGACAAAGGGAAGAGACCCAATTTGAAACTGTAGAATAGCAGCAATCCGACACTGGATAGCTTGAGGAGTATTAAAGAAGAATATAGAAGACTTTTACTCATTGACTCTCTAACCTGAAGTCGCAAGGTAGATGTCCAAAGTTTTCCTGAAGGAATCAGCCTCCCTAATACGAGCCAGTCCCATAAGAGAGGTATCATCCATGAATTGGAGATGAGAAAGCGTAGGCAAGCCCATCTCCCACCGCCAACCATGAATCAAGCCATGTGAAACCTGAGATTTAAGAAGACGGCCAAGCCCCTCAGCCAAAATAATAAACAAATAAGGAGAGAGCGGATCCCCCTGACGAAGGCCCCTAGTAGCCCCAAAAAACTCATAAGGTTCCCCATTCACAATAACCGAAAAGGAGGAAGAAGTCACACAACTCAAAATCCAGCTCACCCAATCAGAGGAAAAACCAAAGGCCAGTAGAATCTTCTAAAAAAAACTCCATTTAACTCTATCATAGGCTTTGGCCATATCCAACTTGATAAGCATAGACCTATCCTGAGAGGTAGCCATGGAATGAATGGCTTTAGACGCAATCACCACCCCATCCAGAATTTGTCGCCCAGCCACAAAGATGCCTTGCTCCTCAGAAATGATCATAGGCAAACAAGATTTGAGTCTCTCAGCCATCAACTTCGTAATAATCTTATACACCACGTTACAAAGAGCAATAGGTCTAAAGAGATCAAGTTTGTCTGCACCTTCCTTCTTAGGAATGAGAACTAGAAAAGTAGCATTCAGGGCATGAAGCATCTACCTACTATGAAGAGACTCTCGAACAACCTCCAACAAATCCAGCTTCACAATATCCCAAAACTCCTAGAAAAACTCAACTGGGAACCCATCAGGGCCAGGAGCTTTCCCTTTGTTCATCCCAAACACCACCTCCTCCACTTCTAACAAAGTCACCGGGTGAATAAGTGAAGCATTCAACTCATTAGAAATTAAAGGGTATGTGTAGAATCATGATGGGCCAAAAAGTGGCGATATGATGGGTATTTGTAGGGTATGTGGCTGACGACTTTTTTTTAACCCAAAATTGATGAAACAAAAAAGTTTTTTAAAGGAGATTCTCAAATTTCAACAAATATAAATTATGTTATAATTTGAATTTAATAAATAATTATTATTCATTTTCTATTTGAATTACAACTAAAGTCCTGATTCATAGGCTGATTGAAAAATATCTATAGCTTTCAAACGCTATCACATTTTTTGAACCCAAAACATGCATCACATTCTATGCTTCGCATACTATAGGATTAAAAAAAGAAAAATTAAATTTCATGAAATTTTGAGCAAGTTAAGGTGGTTAGACATATGAGTTTTTATATTTTTAAAAGTTGTATTAAAAATTCATATTTAATTATTTACTTAGAAAAAAATTACAAAAAAATATGCATCACATCCGAACATGGAGTCCTCTACTTATATCAAAAATATAATAAGAAAATATTATTATTTTATTGTGGTTAGGGTGGTTAGACAGGCACCTACTTCTTATTTTTTCCCTGAAATTTAAGTACTATTGCATTGAAATTTTAAATTTTCACCAAATAGATTTTTTCTTTTTTTAAATAAACCTAGTAGTTTAGAAAATACATTCAATTTTCTACAGATTCTATTCTTACATATTTTTAAAATAATATAGATAACTTATTCAAATTTTGACGTCAAGTTTCCTAACTTTGATTTTCTGAATTTTTTGCCACTTAAAGGCCTATTTTTTCTATGATGATCCTGCACATACCCTAAAGAGGGAATACAAGCAAGGACTCTATTTTCATCAGCCTCAGCAGGTAAAGAATACTCAGTGAATAGATTAGAGTAGAACTGATGAGCCTCTCTAGACAAAGCATGTTGTGCAGAGATTGAAATACCCTCAGAGTTAACAAGAGAAGAAATAAAGCACTTATTTCGACGAGCTTGCACTGAATGATGGAAAAAAGCCATATTCCAATCACCCTCTTGAAGCCAATCAATCCTAGCCTTTTATTTCCAGAAAATCTCTTCACGTAGCTCCCACTCTTCCACCAGTTTCAGAGCCTGGGATTTAGCATGCCCAAGAGCCTCCGAGAAGCCCAAATCTTGAATCTGATGGGTAATCACAGCAAGGCGGTCCAACACTTCTCTTTTCCTAGCCCGAAAATTACCAAAACTCAACCTATTCCATCGCTTAAGATGAAACTTAACAAATTGCAACTTCTTAACTAGAGAATACATAGTTGTACCATATGCAGCGGCGCCATCCTACCACCATTGAGCCACAAGATCACCCAAAGACGGATCACGCAACCACATGAGCTGGAATTTGAAAGGTGGATTCTTAGGATTTGGAAAAGCTGAAGTCAAAAACTTAATTGGCCAATGATCAGAGCCACGCCAGTCAAGAATCTCAGAGCAAATGACCAAGCTACCTCTGACCCAAGAGCAAGAGACAAGGAAACGATCAAGCCGCTGGGCAATCGCTTCAGGCCCACTCCGCCTATTATTCCAAGTGAAAATTCCATTAGAGGGTTTTACATCCATCAGAGCTAGAGAGTCCACATTAGTTTGAAATAGATCTGAAGCAGGACCAAGCCTAGGCAGCCCTCCCCTTTTCTCCTCCAAGTTCAACACAACATTGAAGTCACCAGCTAAGATCTAAGGCAGAAAGGGAGCACAGGACCTAACATACCTGATATGAGCCCAAAGCTGGGATTTACCATGAATATCAATTGGAGCATAAACATTACTAACCAAACTAGTCTCACCAGATTCCAAAATCGAGGCCACCATAGACATAGCAGACTGGATGGAAATCCACCAATGAGGAACAACCTTATGAGGATCCCAGAAAAGAGCCAGACCCCCAAAGGTTCCCCTAGACCCAATACATTGACACTGGCCAGAAAACCAAATACGAGGGGCATGTTGAAGCATGAGGTCCACCTGAAGCTTAGTTTCTTGAACACAAAAGATATCAGGAGAATGAACAACAATCAAATCTTGAATAGCCTTTTGACGGGAGGTGTTATTCAACCCCCTTGCATTCCATGAGAGAATAATCATGAGGAAGGTTGAGAGAAGTGGGCCTCAAGGGTCTTAATAGCACTAGATTCTACCAATACATCCCCAGTAGATTTAAGCTTGTCAGCATCCTTCTTATGACCAACTTTCAAAGAAAATTCAAAATTCCCCTTCTTGAGAAGGCGTTGCATCACCCCCAAGGTAGGAGATGATCCTTGACCTTTACCTCAAGAAAACACTGCCTTAGCTAAATCTGCTAAAACAATATCATCCTGCACATCTACAAAGGCCCCAGGAGGCTCCGAACTCCCCTGCTCCAATGCCGGAGAAATATTCTGAACAACAATTGCTTTCTCCAGCCCTGTATCCAACCCAACATCCATGCCAGTGGCCCCAGAAGAAAGCTCAACAGGAATCCCTTCCTCCAAAGCCTGATTATCCAGGACCTCAAACCGATTGAAACCCTGATCACTCTGACTATCCCTATAGGCCTGCTTGTGACCCCTCCCTTTATTTCTCTACTTAACAGGGATAAAGCCATTCTTATCAAGCCCACCCTCAACCGCAGACGCCTTCCCTTTATCCCCTTTCTCCACCGAAGGTCCAGAAGAAGGAGAAGAAGACACCCCTACAGCATTGGGTGCCCGAGGACACTGGCACTGAAGGTGTCCATACTCGTGAAAAAAGTGGCAACAAAAAGGAAGGGACTCATAATCAAGCTGTTGAATCCATGAGGCATAGCCAATACAAATTTCCAAAGAATCTGGTAGAGGGCTATTTAAATCAATTTCAACACAAATGTGAGCATAAGAGAATACCTTTTTATCCAAAGTATTTTGAGCAATGGTAGCCGGCTTCCCCAACAAAGCCGCAATCCAGTGCAAAATATCCTCCCTCCAAAACTCTAACGGCAGCCATGGAAGACAGACCCAAACAGGAACCCGTGTAGGAAGATCCTCTATCGCATTAAAACCTCCATGCTAGGGCTTAATGAAGAAGCCAACATGATTATAAAAATATGGCCCTCCCTCAAAAACACAATTACGATCTGAGATACAAGAAAAATCAACCATGAAATAGCCATTTGCAGCCACCAAAAGATCAAAATCTCCTTCAACCTGCCAGGTGCGACGGATCCAGGACTCTAAAGCTGAAAGAGGGACACGAATACGCAAGAACTTGCATATCAGAACATGTTGGCTCCAATAATCCATGTCCTCCTCAACTGATTAAGGAGAAATAACCAGAACAGGGCAATCTTGACTCCGCGGCAAGCATCTGTTCACTTTCTTGAGCTAAGAGCTCTCACCCACAAAGGACGAATCCAATTTTTGTGCATGCATGGCTGCCGAAAAATTCTAAGAAGGCTTTGGCCCAACAAGCACAAGGCTTTTGGGAGCCTCTGCCATACCTTCACACTGAAAACCAACACCCAACCCACCCCGAATCCTCCTCCCATAATCCCCCCCGCTTCCACCACCCACTTCCCTCACCCCACACAGCCTCCACCCGCCGCACCCAACTCCCCTCAAACCCCTACACAGCAAAAAGAAAGCCCCGACCTGTTACAAGCCGCGGGCAACCAACAACAAAGCGCGCCTCCTTACTCAGGATCGTAGGCTTCCTCCAATCCTTATCACCTTCAGATAGAATCCCTGTATTCTATTATGTAATTGTTCAGATTGATTAACAATAGAATGAGATAGAAGTTTTATATGAAAGGAGAACTGAAGTTTTTTTTTTTTCTGTCAATCACTATTATTATCATTCTGTGTCTTTTCTCTCTCTTTTATTCCTTCAAAATGTCCACAAAATTTTCTTTATTATTCCTATAATTCAAATGTTGTGGTGTATGTTTTAGTGTAGAGCTATAATCTTCACTAATTGCGACGATGTCTCATTTTTAATAAGGTTTTTAGAAATTGAATTGGAATAGAATAGGTTGTACCCAATAATTGTAAATATATTTTTAGTCTACTAATTGTAAATATATTTTTAGTCTACTAATTGTATAGATTATTAGTGAAACTAAATTTTATGAATAGTTAAAGTATTTATTTTATTTTTTATTAAATTTTTATATAATTTTTTTTTTTATATTTGTTTAAAAGTAGGTTAATTTAATAATATGTATATAAATAAATATAATAAGTATTAGATAATGGAATAGTATTTATGAGTGAAATATTATTATAATTAAATTTATTTTGTTTTATAATGTATTGTTAGAATGAGAATTGTAATTATGAATAGTATTTATGAGTGAAATTTATTATTATAATTAAATTTATTTTACATCTAAATGCTTTTGGATTTGATTGTGTGGAGTCTTTTTTCATCAACGTTTCGGATCACACTCAGTGAACCATCATCAGGAAATCTAATCACACAATCAAATCCAGAAGCATTTAGATGTAAATTCATATGGATTGTGGAAATCTAATTACATTGATAAATTTATTTTGTTTTATAATGTACTGTGAGAATGAGAATTGTAATTGTAATTATGTATTACTGTAAATCCACTCATTCATTTTTTCATGCAAAAACTTCAGAATAAATTTCATTACATTTATGTCAAGTGTGGAAGTTTGGAGGATGCCCATAAACATCTTCAACTTGTTAACTTCACATTTGCTAGCTATGATCCTACACCAAAATATAAATTATTCACTTTTATTTGTTTTGATAATGTTATTTTGTTTACTACTCCATTTATAATAATTTCAATTTTTTGTTAGTATAATGTATTATGTCAATTATATTATATTTTTATATCATTAAACTAATTCAATATAATATAATTAATATAATATAATATAATTATACTTATATTAATTATTATAAACAATAATAAATTATGCTAACATTTCAATTATATTATTAATATTTTTTATATTATATTAATATGGTATACATAATTTGTTCTTTAATTCCCTTAAACCTATAAATTTTAGAGAGGGATAAAATAATCAATCAAATTTTTATTATGCTTGCATCTTTGGGATGAATAGTTATTTTTTCCTTACAAAGAGTAAAAGGTTGAGATGGTCACTTTGAAATATCAAGTTTAATAGACATAGTAATCCAACCTTAAAGATTAGTCTAAGATTCGGTATCTACAATTGGTGATATTAGATAGTTAATTAATTGTGTAGATTCTATCTAACAAATTTGGTGTTGTCAAGAGTTGAATTTATGTAAGAATATGTCATTTGCAGACTAGTTGTTGTATTTAAAATACTCTAATTAATGTCCAAAATATAAGGGAAAAAAGGCACGTGTATGTAATTTTCACTAATAATAATATTGTTTACTAATAATCTTAGTTGGTATAATGAGATTGAAGATCTATATGTATTTCAAATATGAAAATAAATAAAATTTAAAAAGTAAAAACTAATTAAATGTAGAAATGTAAATAGAAATAATGAACTACTTAGTTTGATTTTTGAAGAAATGATTCAAGTGAATGCTCTACAATCTAATGTTCCTTGAGATCTGTAATAGACAATCTAAAAATAACATTCAACTTAGGATCAAAATATTCCTCTTTGTTGTATAGGGTTGAGTCTATAGTCACAAACTTGTTCTTACTTTAGTTTTTAAAAAATAGAGCAAACCATGTAGAAGACCCAATAAAATTATGTTAGAGGTGTGTAAAGTATGTGATATAACTAAATCTCAAGAAGTATATATTTTTGTGTTACCGAAGGTAAGCTCTTGGAATATATCTTATTTTAGAAGGATATTTCTATAGACTTGGACACAATCAAAACTATTCTCAATATTCATCTTCTTAGAGGCAAGAAAGTGCAATATCATTTTTTTAAAAGATAAAATTTGTTTGAGGTTTTGTATTAAGATTGATAAATATTATGCATTCTCTCTATAAGAATTAAAAATTACTGAAAAATAAAAACTAGTAATAAGAAGTGACAAATAGATAAATATGATAATAACTTTAACCTTACTCTATGAGGAAAACCACCATTGTAAATAGACAATGAAAATAACAAAATATTTATATTTATGCATCACAGATCTTGTCTAAAAAATGAACAAAAAATAATGTAAAGAAATAATTAAATAAAAAATTAATATACCAACAATCAAGATCTTTTCCAATGGGTTTGAAAGATGTAACTATTTATATGTTCCTCTTGAGAGCTCCAAGTTGTTGGGATGAGCAATAGAGTGCCAAAGAGCATGCCAAGAGAGTGAGATAGCTACAATACAAATTTAAATAGAGTTGCCTCATGAAAGAGGAATGGAGTTGCTAGAGAGAAAAAAATACAAAAGATTCCATTGAAAATAAGAATACAACCAATTTTGTTTGCTTAGATGAGCAATAGAGAGGAATTACTTTCTCGATCGGGTGTTACCACACACATCATGCATATAATCCACATGAAAATTACATTTTTGAAGTTTGAGAATATTTGGGATGCTAGTGGGTCACATGGATGTCTACACGTTGTGCTACTATAAAAAAGAATTCTTTAAAATATTTATTAATGTGTTCCTAGTAATAGACAAAAGACATTATTCTCTTAGATGTAGGAAAAAATATTTGTTGTAGAAATATTAAAACATAAAAATATATACTAAAGTTTGAGTTCAAGATATAACATGAAATTGAAAAAGTTTTGACATTACATTTTTCTCCCACTTTAGTGATCTGATTACACTAAGTGATAAGCTATGCTAAAGTAAAAAATAAGGTGTGAAAAGAATGTAAAAGGATATTGTAGATGACACAAAAACTCTTTAGGCTGATATGTGATGACCCCAATCTCAAATCATATGAAATCAAAATGCTAGGTTTTATAGTCCTACGGGATTAAATGTTAGGAAAATATATACATTTTACAAAAAAATTGTGTCAATTCTAAAAATTTAAAGAATGTTAAAATAGAGAGAAGGATTTTTTGAATAGATAATATTTCAAGAAGGTTGAATATTTGGCCCCTCATATTTTTTCCTAACTTGTAGGAGAAAATATAAGAAGGTTATGTCATCCTTGAATTTTTTTAGAAAGGTACCTTGAATTTTCATTTAATAGGCTATTAGGAAGTAATAATCATTATGAAAATACATACTATAATGAATAAGTTAGATTCAAGATTTATATAAGAGAAACAAACCATAAATTAGATATCATGGAGAGAAGTTATGGAAGTTATAGTGAAGGGTGGTATTTTGAAATTTTTGGAGAGATGAAATTTTTGTTAGGTGCTACAACCATATCATTGTATCATTTTACTATGAATGGAAGATGATATAGTTTGGCCAAGTACAAATAATACCTTCTACTATACAAGCATATGTACACTCACACCACAATATTGTGAGAGCTAGGGATCATTCTTGATCCACCATTGTTGATGTCGCTTTGAATGACTCTGATAGTTGGAGGAGGATGTTGCAGTATAATTAGAGACTGATAATGTTTGGGTTACTCCTAGATATATTAAATTGTGTTAAATTCAATAGGGATAGATTTGATTTTCATTGAGGATTCTCTTGGAGGAGAAATTGGAGCATAGGGCTTAGTAGAGGAGGAGTGGTGAGAATATCCAACAAAAGGAGAGGTCAAATATATGGGCTTGGGTGGCAAGGCCACCCCTACTAGTTGGTGTATTGAAGTGAACCAAGGTTGGAGATTCAAGAAGTAGTGTTATAATGAGAGTCGACACCATAACATCAACAACTATAGGTATATAACCTATGAGTCCACCCACCCATGAGATCCTAACTAGTAGGTTAGGGACCTCTAGGGTGAGTTATTAGTATTGATCATGTATTTGAAAAGATCTTATTAGAATATATTTTGTATGTATTGGATTATATTATGTGATTGTGTATTAATATGATTTTTTATACTTAATTTGTAGTGCATACATGAGAGAGGAATCGATTTATTAGTTGATTCATAGGAGATATAGTCCCCATCAAATAGCTTGAAGGTATGTGTGGGCCACTTGTAGGCCATATTAGACTACAAGCTATCACCTAGACTTGTTTTACCCCATTGTGTAGATACAAGTTGTCTCTAAGGAATATAGAGTGTGCAAGGATCATATGTAGAGTATTCGAGTTATAGGAACTAAGTATGGAGAGAGACACAATTAGTAGAAAAGTAAAAAAATTCATAGGGGGTGAGACATGATAGTGATAAGAGTAGAAATTATCAAGAGGAAATTCAATGCTCTATAGAGCTAGGTTAATAAGAGCTGAGGTGATCTTTAGAGATATCACATAGCTATAGCTATAACTCTAAATCATCTAAGAGTACAAGATCTCATGGATTAGGTGGTAACCATGAGGGAGTGAGAGGCACGGCTAAGAAAGTTGATAGCAAGGATAAGAGGTGAGTTGAGAGGCATTCAAACATAGAGTGCATCATAGATTGTATCCTAGACATATTATCAATTTATAGAATCCATATAAAGCCACCAACATAGCCAAACTAACCACAAGCTCCTAAGAAATCAAGTAGTCATGTATAATGATATGAATTTATGTATATAGATTATGATCTTTTATTGATGTATATGCACACTATATTTTGACACAATGGTGATTTTTTATCTATGATGAATTATATAATATAAGAGTTTCATAGTTTTGAGTTATATGTGTATGATAGTTTCATCTTTTTAAGCTTTTTTTTTAATTGTTTATGGATGTTTATATGTTACATTCATGCTTCTATATGATGCAAATTGTTCAATTAAAACAATTATGATTCAATATAACAAACTTGGGTAAATTTACTTAATCCAATGTAATAACAATCTAACTATGTAATGGACCATAAAATTAGTTGACTAACTATACTAAATGAACTAATTAATCAACATGGAAAATATTTACTAAACATAAACAAGATCACAATAAACAATCGATATGAGTTTGCTAAAACAAGCTAGTTAAAAGCTATAATTATACAATAATATGGGAATTGATTAACTAAATACTAAAAAGATAAAGAAAGCTACATAATTATCATAACTGAATGAAAATTATCAATGAAATTCAGGATAAAAATGTTTCAAGAACAAAAGAAGAAATCATTAAATCAATGTAAAAATGTATCATACTTAAACAATTTAATACATTTTATTTTATAAACATGGATCTTATATTCATGATCAATATAAAATAAACATGAATATTATAGAAAAAATAAGTTGTGCTCACAATTGAATGATATAAGATAAACTATATCAACCCTTGAAGGATTAATCACTATACAAATTTCACATAAGAAAATTTAAGAGTGAAAATTGTTAACAAGAAATTTGGGATAAAATAGACTGAAGTTTAGAGCCTCAGGTATTTTCTAAGTGTTGTAGTTTATACCCCGGACTCAGTCATATAAAAGTGAATATCAATAGAATCAGACTTATGGTAAGTTACTTATACATTCACAGATTAACATATAACATTATAGATAGAATTTTGGTATCCATTGTATTAATCAGATAAAAAATAATACATTGTAATATCTACCCCTATACTCTTATTTAATTCCTCTCTAACCTCTATGCATTTGTCCTTCTATACATTAGTATTTTGTACATATATTTCTCTCTATTTATTACAATATATATATATATATATATATATATATATATATATATATATATATATAGTAATTCATATCTTATTTTATGCACATATCTATGAGATGGGACATGACCCATCCATGATACCCCTATTCTACGTAATATCTTTACAATAATATGCTTTGCAAGTCTTTTGTGCCAAGATATGGTATGTTTTACTAGCCGTTGTCTTCATTGTTCTTCTTCACGGCTAACAAAAGTGATGAATATGACTGGTGTTTATGGGTTCTTTAAGAGGCTTACCATCTATCATGGAGATACTATAAGATCCAAAACCATAAATAGAGGTGATGATATAAGGAACAAACTATTTAGGGATATATTTCCCTTTGGTACTAGTGGGTACATTTATATTATGCTAATTCTTGTAGAGAACCAAATCACCTACATTGAAAGAATGTAGCAAAACACATTGATTATAGTGATGAAGGTATTTCTTATGATATGTATTGTCATCTATAAGGCCTTGGAGGGAAACACATCAAAACTAATTTCTAATTATAAGAGCATAATAACATTAGCACCATACACAACATTGTACATAATATTACTAGTAGTCATATGAATACTTGTTGGATAAGTCCATAATACATATAACAATTTATTATGCTAATCTTTACCATGTTTATTAACTATTTTATGTATAATTTATTTGATTGTTTTTTTATAAGCTGCAACTTGACCATTAGATTAAGGATAATAAGGAGTAGAAAAACAATGTTCAATGTGAAAATTTTCTAAGAATTTTTTCAGATATTTATTCTTAAATGATGATCCATTATCAAAAAAAAAGTGAGAGGAAATCTAAAGTGAGAAATTATATTATTAAGAAGAAAAATACTTAGTACTTCAAGAGTAACAAAGCAAATCAGAATAGTATCAACCCTCTTTGTGAGATAATCAATAGTAGTTATAATGAAAGTATAACCTTTAGAAGAAGGTAAAGAATTTTTTCCAATAATGTCCAAACCCAAGATGGAAAATAACGAAGGATATTTACATGGGCATGAAATTCCTAGGTTGGAGCTTAGACTAGATTAATGTGTTCTTTACATTGAGGATATTTTTTGACAAATGGAAAGGAATCTTGTTCCATTTTTTTTTCTAATAATGCCCCATTCAAATATTTTTTTACATTAAATATCTACCACCAAAGCCTACATGGGCTTCTTGGAGGGAAAGGCATATTTCAAACTTAGTTAGCCAATGCAATACATTACCATTATAAGAACAACAATAAAAGATGTTAGAAAGTATGATATAACATATTGCAATCTTTGGAATATGAATGCAAACACTTTAAAATAATTATCAAGACATGAAATATCTTGTAAATAATTATAGATTTGTGAATAACATTCTTTAGAGTCAATATTTGCACAAAAGAGAATGTTTAAAGAAGAATTATCAACAATTGCACACAAAGAAAGAAAATGAATTGAAAAGTGGTAATAATTTGCTACACCATCAAAGGGTATAAGGGAATTTGTGATATCCATTGCATTTGCATGATGATTCTCTTTATACATAGAATAGTGTGAATAGTAAATGAAGAATATATATGAATTAATGGGCTCTAGGAAAATTCATCGTCACGAAAAATTCATTTCAAGGACAATTCATTGAAAATTAATCTATTATCTTTTTTTAATATATATTTCCAAACCTTTGAATTTTTTTTCTTTCTAAAGAATAAAAATGCATGAAAATTATTTTTTCAAAAAAAGAATCAAAGTTTTTAAAATATATACTAAAAATTGTTAATGGATTAATTTTTTGTGACCATGAATTGCTGGTGTTGAATTTTCCTTGAGATGAATTTGTCATGGTAGTGAATTTTCTTTACAGTGAATTTTATTCGATAAAGCAGATGTTTTCCTTTCAAATTCACTGAAAGAACTTATGCTAGATAGAGGAGGAAAACGCCATGAACTGAAGTGTCAAAGATGGATGGAAAATATAGTTTAGAGTGAACTGGATTTGATGAGAAAAGTAGAGAAGGAAGAACAGTCAAATCTCGATTGAGGATTTTTCATGATGATAGCCCATCCAAATTGCCTCAAGTGTAACCAACCCACTTCATTTCTGTATGAGTTTTCATTTTCTAACTCTACTTTTTCTGTGAGTCATAAATGGCAAGTGAGAAGCACCATCATAGAAGAATCCACATAATTTTCTTATGTGGTTTCTCGCCTCCCATTGAATTTTACAAGAGAAAACAAAATTATTCAACAATCACTACCTATAGTTTTCTAAGTCAAGAAAATATGTTTTTCTCTACATGACTTGACTTTATTTCAAATTCCATATGGCTAGTGGCCTGTTAACGATGAAAATAACAAAATTATTCAACAATCACTGCCTCTAATTTTCTAAGTCAAGAAAATATGTTTTTCTCTAAATGACTTGACTTTATTTCAAATCCCATATGGCTAGTGGCCTGTTAACAACGAAAATAACAAAATTATTCAACAATCACTGCCTATAATTTTCTAAGTCAAGAAAATATGTTTTTCTCTGCATGACTTGACTTTATTTCAAATCCCATATGGCTAGTGGCCTGTTAACGATGAAAATAAAAAAAATGTTCAACAATCACTGCCTATAATTTTCTAAGTCAAGAAAATATGTTTTTCTCTGCATGACTTGACTTTATTTCAAATCTCATATGGCTAGTGGCCTATTAATGACAAAAATAAAGGGACCCAATCACTTCCTAAATTTCTCTAAGTCATATCTCATAAAGAAAATATGTTTTTCTCTGCACGACTTGACTTTATTTCAAATCTCACAAGGCTAGTGGACTGTTAATGATGAAAATAAAGGGGCTCAATGACTCTCTATAATTTTCTAAGTCACATCTTGTAAAGAAAATGTTTTTTTCTGCATGACTTGACTTTATTTCAAATCTCACATGGCTAGTGGTCTGTTAATGATGAAAATAAAGGGATTGACTCAGAATAAATGCCGAAATTATCATCACCATTGTGTAAATTGTAAGCAAGGCCTCTTAATTGTATTATTAATATTCAGTATAATACACTAATAAATTTAATATAATTTGATCTTTTAATTCCCTAATTAAACATAGAAATTTTACAAAGGATAAAGTAATAGTGATGGCATCAAAATTTTATATATCTGAGATGTATATTTAGTTTTTATTTATCAAAAGTAAAATGTTGAGATAAATATTTTGAAATATCAAGATTATAGACATAATAACTCAATGTTGAATTTTATTTATCAATTCTTAATTAAACATTGAAACCTTATTTAAAGATTAGTCTATGATTTGATATCTCTACATTTGATGATATTAGATGGGTAAGTGATCTCCTCCATTTGAAGGTTTCTTTAAAATTAATACTGGTTGATTTTCAAGGGGTAACCCAAGCCCTACAAGGATTGGTGGAATAAATTGTGATAGCCAAGGTTTGTCTTATTTCTTCTTCTCTACATTTATGTGTTGCTATTCTAATAATCAAATGGAGATTCGTGGTATTTTTGCAGTATTGACTAAATCTTAAAAATTGGGATGGAAAAAGTTCATTTGTGAAATGAACTCCATGATTCTAGTTTACTTTTTGAATAAAGTAATGCTTAATAATCTCTCGTGGAAGTTTTTTTTCTTGTTCAAGAGATTATGTGTCTATTTCTTATTGTTGATTCAATTCCTTTTGTGCATATTCCTATGGAATAAAATATGGTGGCTCATTTTTTAGCTTAATGGGCTTATGTAAATGCTAATAATTGGAATGTCAATGCTTGAGGGTTCTTTCCTTTAACTAAATATAAAATTATTCTCCAATTGATTCATCATAATCAAGCTTAATTTCTTCATGTTGAATCTTATTGGGAGCATGAGTCATGTTTGGTTCATGACTTGCTTTGTTTTGTGGGATTCCTAGTCTTTTGTAAAAAGCCCTTGCATTTTTCTTCTTCTAGCCTTATTTATAGAAATGGCTATCTAGAAGTCTTTATGTTGTAAATGGTTGTAGAATCTCTTTTTTAATTTAGTTTTACCTTTTTTTCTCAAAAATAAAATATAAAATATAAAAATGGTGTTGTCATGAGTCGAGTTCATGTTAGAATATGTCACTTATAGAGTAGTCATTGCATTTAGGATACTCTAATCAAAGAGGTTCGAAACACATGAGGAAGAAAAGGCACTTGTATGCAATTTTTACCATAATAATAATATTGTTTACTAATATAGTATTAGTTGGTATAATTGGATTGGCGATCTATAGGTATTTCAAAATATGAAAATGAATACAATGAAAAAAGTACAAAATAATTAAATGTTAAAATAAAAGTAAAAATAATAGTATTTAGTTTTATGATTAAAGAAGTGATTCAAGTAAATTATTATGAATCTAAAGTTTCTTGGGATCTACAATACATAATCTAAAACTAATATTCAACTTAGGATAAAAGCATTTCTCTTTCATTGTATATGGTCGAGTGTATAGTCACAAAGATCTATCTTTACATTTTTTTCTAAAAATATAGAAAAAACCACGTAGAAGACTTGATAAAATTACTTTTTAAAGAGGTGTAAAAGTTGTGATATCACTAAATCCTAATAAGTGTAATTTTTGTTTTACCAAAGATAAGCTCTTGAACTATATCATATTTGAGAAGGGTATATTTATAGAGCTAGACATAATCAAAACCATTCTCAAGATTCCTCTTCTTAGAATCACGATAGAGCAAGATCATTTCTTAGAAAGATAAAATTTATTTCAAAGTTTGTATCAAGTTTTGTAAATATTATTCATTCTCTTAATAGCATGTTCAATAAAGATAATTTTGTATATTAGACTAAATCTTAAATCTCCTTTTAGAATAGTAAAAAATTATTACTAATGCTCTTATCTTGTGGTTTGTGCATTAACTTGAGAATAAAAAGGTTGCCAAAAGTGTCAGTTTTTGGCTAAAAATGTATGTGATTTTCTAAATGCAAGCAAGGCTTAACATATAAATATTATGCATTAATAATGACCAAGATATAAAGTGTATGTAATTATAACACACACATTGTGTGTGTGTGTGTGTGTGTGTGTTATGTACATAGGGATATGATATTATAATGTATTTAACTAGATAGAAATGTTGACATGTGACACACAACCCTTAAGATAGTTATATTGGTTCATGTGGGTAAATTGTATAATTATGCCACTTTGGTTTCTATTTTTTCTACCTATAACCATGCTCACATGTTTGAATATAATTGCAAACACTTCAAGTTATACGAGTTGTCAATGTGGAATTAAGAGTAGTATTCCTACTTGTTATATGGATTTGTTAAAATACATCATGACATGACTTGGAGCTAATAAGACGTATCTTATATTAGTGTGGATAATATGGAGCAGAAGATGCAATTTCAAAACTCTTTCATCACAAGTTCTAGTCACTTTTCCTAATGTTGGAAACCTTGGTTGACCAAGTAGGATGGACATCTTCAACTTTAAAACACATTCAAGATTAAAATTTGATACCATTTAGCAAATAATCTATTATATGCAAATTACTTGCAATCTTCTCAAGACTCATTCATGTGGCTAATGAAATTTTTTGCAAGACTAGGGATAACTTCTATTATTCAATGCTCAAATGGTAGCCTTTTGAGAATTTTTATAATCCTAATTTTCATAGCTTATAGAAATGGCTAAAAATTCTTTAGGTTGTAGCCTGCACTTGGAGGAAATAAAAGAGTAACCCATTCTGGATGTGCAATTTAAGCACATTTTTTGGAATCAATCAACCATGTTGATGCAAACAAAAAGTATGCCTAAGGAATCCAAGTGAGCTAAGAAAGATAGGGAGGGTGTGCACTGGACCTTTCCACCAAATGACTGGACTAAGGCCAACTTTGATGGTGCTCCGAAGGGAAATCTGAGGATGGCAGGAAGTGGAGGTGTGTTAAGGGACTCAAATGGTAACTTTTTGGTGGTTGTGTCCATTTCCCTAGGTTCTCAATCCAACCATGTGGTGGAGGCTATAAGAGCTTTTCAAGTTTTAAAATTAGCACACAATCTCGATATAAAATATTTATGGCTTGAAGGGGACTCCAAAAATATCATTGAATGCATCCTAGGTAGGACCCCCCCTCCTTGTCTATTAAGAATTGGATTGAAGATGCTAAAAATATCTTAGATAAGTTCAAAAAAGTTAAAATATCTTATGTCTATAGGGAAGCTAACAGCCTGGCAGATTACTTTGTGAATGAGGGGGTTAAGAGGGGAGGGTTGAACATGTCAAAAAATTTCAAGGACTTGGGAGATGAAGTAAGGGCCTTATTAGATTATGATGTTACACATGGGAAAGAATAAAATATCTATAATGATGAGATGGAAAAGGGCTAAGTACATCAAAATCAAGAGATTTGATGGGGTCGTGTCAAATAACTTAGCTAGCAAGAAAAAGCTGCATGCTTTGTGGGTTCATTGGAATGGATGTGTAAAATTGCAATAGGATTTCAACTTTGGTAGAGATTTTAGTGAGGTGCATGTGAATATGGGCGGGATAGGAAAAGAATCGAGCCAAATAGCTAAGAAATGCACATGAGGAATCCTAAGGTTTGGAAACAAGTTGAGCAAGGTGGTTTGGTTCCATTCCCAGAAACACTTATGGGCCTGATCCTAAAGCCACTGACTATTTTGAGAAGAACTGGAATAATGGAGAAATTATCCTCTTTGGGAGAAAGGTGAAACTGGATGAGAAAATCATAGGAGAGGTAACTGGAATGTCAACTAAGAGCATGAAATTCTTTTGTGACAGAAGGTTTTCAGACGAGGCGGTAATAAAATTCCCAAAGAAAGAAAAGGAGAAATTAAAACTGGTCAAAATCTCCAATAGCTATTTTGAGATCGACTCCATCAAGGTGCTTTGGAGAAAAGTGCTCTGTGTCATTATGGAGTACATTACCTTGGACGAGAGATTCACCAAAGTTTATGGTTATCATTTTTCTCTCCTCAACCACTTCTTCCATAAGGTATGAATTTATTTGCCTCATTACTTGTTTTGTTCATTGAGCAAAAGCCTTAAGGACCACAAGAAAAATCCCTAGAGAAACCCTATTTTACATTCTAGGCTTATTAGGTTGATCTATGAACATTTTCAAAGCCCATCAGCCTTATCCAAACCAGTTGCCACCACAACGTCTAAGGACTATGATACAAACAATGGTGGTTCGAAGAATCATTATAAGCCTTAGAACCTAGAGAGAATTGTAGAAGCCCCTTCATCCCCTGTCCTTTCTGGCCAGAAAACCCAGCTTCGTAAACCCCAACACTTGAAAGATAACCCTGAGAATTACCCCAGCTACTTAGCCCCTATAAAGAAATCCACTCTCAAGGGTTTCCCTACCAAAAATTTGGTTTCCTACTCTGCAGACTCTCTAGAGGACTAAATTGAGGACCCTTAAGCTAGCAGAGATTTTGTTTCTACCTTCCCTGCCTCTATTAGAGATGATGGAACCAGATTTGTAGGATCCCTTAACCTAGATGATATCAACCTCATTCTAGATCAGGATCAATTTGGAGATATCATAGCCTCTGCTAGAAGTGGCATTGGTGATATTTTCAGGGTTATGAAATGGGCTAGGTATCAAGAAATCAATGATCTTAATCTCATAAATAGGGTTCTAAATAGCAAGTTGGAGGAACTGGAACTAAAGCTATGATCTCTAAACACTGAGGAAGGAATACGTAAAGAGAACAATACGAGGATTGAAGCTGATGACATTGAGGGAAAGTATAAGACTCTATTAGCTGAAATTGTTATAATAAAAAAAAAAATGAAAATTGTTGTGGGACAAAACCATAGAATGGCAAGGAACAATGCCATTATCATTAATATTATGTCAAAAAAGCTGGAAAAGTTGCAACAAGGCTTGTTGGTTGTTGACCTAGAAGAGGACAAGGATAAAAGAAAGGATGAGGACCTGGGAATATCAAAGAGGACCCATGCCAAAATTAAGATGAAAGTTCCTCCTACTCCCCAGATGGTCTAGATCTTAAAGAGGGGGGTCCAGGAGATGAATGACATGGAAGCTGAGACAGTAGAAATTTTAAAGTCCCAAGTTTAGTTGCTATTAGTTTTTTGTCTGGTCTTTTTAGGGGTCTTTTTTGTGGCCTTTTCTAGCCTTTTATTGGTGTCTGCTACTTTTTTATGATGATATCCTTATTGCAACACCTCTGTTTATGAATTCTTTGATGCTTTGTTTCTTTTAGTTTGTAAACTTTGTGGTTTCAGGTCCTTGTAAAACCCATTTTTTCCTCTTTCAAAAACAAAAAGTATGTCTATCTTTGGATTGGATTTTAGGCCCTCTTATGGGTATCATCTTGAGAAAAATGTATAGCTTCCTATGATACTGTAGATAAATTTTTGGATGGAATTCCATCTCTTATATCCTCTATTGCATCAAATTTCTCTCCAGCTATGCCATTACAAAAAGAAGTCTCACACATCATATAAGTAGCATGTTTTGGATTTCTTGGTAAGATGATGTGTGAAGTAGGGGTGGAAGCTTATGGGTGCACACAAAAATTTGGAGGGGTCATGGATGTTATTGAAGTTGGTAGTAAATCAAGTGCAAGAACTCTATGGAGATTTTGCAAGTGCCCTTGAGAATAAAATTATCTTGAAATAAAATTTAAGTTTTATTTGGAAGAATATTCAATGAATGTAGATTATGGACACCTACTATCAACCTATACAAATTGTTCAAAAAAATGCCTTGACAAACATATACTCATCAAATATTGACAAAGACTCAACATTTTTTATAAAGCTAGTTAAATTAATAATTTTAAAAATTATTTATTTTAATGAGTTAAACTTTGGATCATTAATACAACTTTGTAATAAATTATCAAATATTTCACAATATGTAAAATAGACACCTAATAGTTATTTATGGGCTAGGAGGCTATAGAAATCCATGTTTTCTAATGTAAAGGGGTTCCAAATTATTTGAAGTGTTCCTATTTTATTTAATGGTTTTTTCTATAGGGAGCAAAATGGAGAGAAAATATAGGGCTTTCTAGATTCAAATATACAACAAGGTTTTTTGAAGTTGTGTAATTATCAAAAAATAATAGAGGATGCATTTAAATAATAAGTTTTAGATGTTCTCCTATATTATTATTATTAGTTTTTCATATGTTAAACTAGTGATCTTTTTGTATCATATGTGGTAAGCCATTGGTCATCTATTGGAGCACGTTTAAGTTCTACAACATGTGAAATTAAATACATTCATAATCTCAATATCTTGGTTTGAATGTATTGACATAGCTTATCTAATATTATGATAGTTTTCATGTCATTTCCATTATTTTCATAGTAGCATACTTATTATTTATTTTCATCACATAAATTTTGTAATGTACATTTTCTTTTGTGATGAATTTTCTTTATGTAATTTTGTGGAATCCTTGTCAATATTTGTGTGTCTGCAACTAGGGTTTCTATGAGCCTCTTATATTTAGTTTTTCCCTTTTTTACCTTTGGTACTTCTAGTGAAAATACCATAAAAATCTCAAATTATATCATATAAGGGAGTTATGCCTCTCAAACATAAACGAATATCACTTTCCCATATTGATATCTCCAATTGTTTTTGATAAAGGAAAAAACGGGTTTTACAGGGACCCGAAACCACAAAGTTTACAACAAAATATAGGAAAGGACAAAAAAGTCGTCTGAATTAAATAGGCTGCAAAGAAAGAAAAACTTAGAAAAAATAGCAGCCAGCCAAAAAAAGCTAGAAAGGACCATCAAAAATCTAGTCGAGGCGCAGACCAAAAAACTAGCAACAACTAATCTAGAGTCTTCAGAACTTTCTTAGTCTTGGGCTCCAGATCCTGCATATTCTAGAATCCCTTCTTGAAAGTTTGAATCATCTGTGGCATAGGGGGGCCTTCCTTTTCAGATTATCGCTGGTTCTCTTTGAAATCCCTATGTCCCCTTCCTGGCTTTTTTCTTTAACTTCTTCCAAATCAACAAACAGGGACCCATGTTGAGCTTTATCTAGTTTGTCAGTCATTGCATTGATAATGATAGAATTATGTCTTGCCATTCTATTATTCTGTTTAGTGATTATTTTCATAGCATTTTTTATTTTTTCAAACTCAATTTCTATCCTTTTGTCCTTACCCGCATTGTCCTGGATCTCCTTACTAGCGGTGTTCTCATTACGCTCTTCATCCTTCTTGCACAACGCAAAAACCTTACCTTCCGCTTCTTCCAATTTACTTTGGAGGGCCTAGTTTTTTATTTTCAAATCATTAATTTTTTGAAAGACTTATTTTGACATTTTGAAGTGGTCCACGACTTTATTCCTAGCTATGCCCAAAAAATCAACTGTAGGATCCCTATCAAGATTGAGGCAATTTTTAGCAGGGTCAGAGGCTCCAGGGGACCCTATTCTATCATCTTTGTTTGTCAATGTGACATAAGAGGAAGAGTTGTTATTTGCACCAGGTTCCTCAGAATCAGGATTATCTTCAGAGTAAGGAACAAGGTTTTTAACAGGGGATTTCTTTCTAGCGCCTTTGGCTTTGGGATTAGAACTTCCAGGCTTAGAAGCAGGGAAATCTTTAACAGTCTAGGGATTACGAACTTGGGTTTTCTTGCCAATCTAGACAATGGGAGGGTCTAGAACCATCCTTACTAGACTCAAATTAGGTTTATTCCCCAAACAACTAGGTTTCATGTCATCATCCTCAGAAGCCAAAGAGGCATTCGAATTAGCAAGGACTGGCATTTTTTGGAAATGTTTAAAAATTAATCTTATCAAACTAGTATGTAATATAGGATATCTTTTAGGGTTTTTTGTATGGTCATCTAGACTGTTTCTTAAGGATCAAAGTTAGTAGTAGGGGAGATAAACCCTAAACTTATAGCAAAAATGATTGAGCAAGGAAAAATGGTAGCCGTTGACCCTAGTGAACTGACCATCCAAGGTGATATACTCCATAATGATGTGAAGCAATTTTCTCCAGAGAGCTTTAATGGAGTCGACCTCGACGTAACTATTGGAAACTTTCACAAGTTTCAATTTTTCCTTGCCTTTGTTTGGAAATCTAACCACCGCTTCATCAAAGAATTTCCTATCCTAAAAAAATTTATGTCCTTCTCTGGGCATACCAGTCACTTCAGCGATGAGATTTTCATCAAGCTTAACTTTCCTGCCAAAAAGGGTTATTTCACCATTGTTCCAATTCTTCTCAAAAAGCTTTGTAGCTTCCTGATTAGACCCATGGAATTTCTCCAGAAAAGGGAGTAAACCCCCACTTTTAACTTTGTTCCACACTTTAGTGTTTCTTGTGTGCATCTCAAAGCTTTTTGGCTCAACTCTTTTTCTTTCTCCTCCCATTTTAGCAAGCACAGTAATGCAATTGTAAATAGAGAGAAGATCTTGGTGCAAAATTGTCCTGCCAAGCCTATGAACCTACAAAGCATGCTAAGAAAACTTATAAGACAAGATAATTAGCTCGGCCCCATGCAATCTAATGATAGTGATGTACTTACCCTTTTCTATCATCATGATTGAGGTGACACACATCTTTCCCATGTGAAGCATCATAGTTCAATAAGGCTCAGACATCAACACCTAATTCACTGATATTCAGCCATGTGCGTTGTCCTTTACTTTTAACCCCTTCATTCACAAAAAATTGTGCCACAGCATTGGCTTCTCTATAGGCATGGGATATTTTTGTATTATCAAAATTAGCTAAGGTCGAAATAACATTATCAATCCAAGACTTTATGGTCCACGAGGGGGGTACCTACCTAGAAGACATTCAATAATATTTTTTGAATCCCCTTCAAGCCAAAGGTTTTTAATAGTCAAACTATGAGCCAAATTTATTACATGAAAAGCTCTAATAGCCTCAGCCAAATGATTGGTTTTTGAGCCAAGGGGGGTACAATCACACCTAGAAAATTTCCAAAAGAATCCCTTATAACTCTGCCACATCTCGCCGCTCTAGGATTTCCTTTTGCCACCCCATCAAAGTTTTCTTTGATCCAACCGTTAGGAAAAAAGGTCCAAAAAACACCCTTCCTATCCTTCTTAGCATGTTTAGGAGCACATGAGATATCATAACTAATTTTCCATTCCTTAGCAATCATTAGATCATAGGAGGAACAAGCCACATTCTCGAGATTACAATCCTTATGGGGGATTGCATTGAAGTTTTCTTTCATTAATTTGAATATTTTATCAAATATTATAACCTCTAAAGATTCCTTATCCTTGTAAATTTTGTTGTTTCATTCTTTCCAAAGTCCCCAAGCAACATGAGGGAAGGAAAAATCCCACAACTTTTGTAGAGTTGGGTTGTGAGTAGGGGCTTTCCATTGGATGAAAAATTCTTCAATTGATGAGGGGAACACCCAAGAGAATTTCTAGCAACAGAGAAGTTTTTCCTAAATCGAGGCAGCAAATGAACAATGAAGAAACAAATGACAAACCGACTCTGCCTCCATCTTACAGAGATAACATCTATTGGGTATTTGAAAGCCTCGCTTGCATAGATTATCAACCGTAAGCACTTTGTTTTGAAGAAGGATCCAGAAGATGTTAAATTTAGGTAAGAGGTGTCTGATCCAAGAATTTGACTAGAAAGGGGGGGAAACTGGGTAGAAGATAGCCTGGGAAATGCCGACGAAACAAAATAGCTACCTGAGGGTTCATCTTTCCAAACAAGACAGTCTTCCATCTGACCATGGAAAAGTCTTACAACCAACAGGGAGGATTGAACAGGAGCAAGAACCTGACTAACTTGACATAGATCCACCCATTTTCCATTCTTCCAATAATCTTTAACATACAAGCCAAAAAGAGCTTTACAAATCTCAGCCCACCCATGAAAAGGTTCAATTTTGGCAAGGGGCTCCTTGAACAACCATCTATCATCCTAGAATCTTGTTTGATTTCCACTCCTAACTTTCCAACCCACTCCTATTTCTACCACCTTTCTACCAAAAATCAAGTTATTCCAATAGGTTGAACCTCTGGGTAGAAGATGGGATTCCATCATGACCATAAGAGATTTGTTATTCTCCATATATATTTGACTATCAAAATTTCATTCCATTCTCTTGAGGATGAAAATAGTCTCCAAATTTGTTTAGCAAGAAGAGTCTTGTTAATCATTTTGATTTTTCTAAGACCTAAACCCCTGACCTTTTTAGGTATGCACACCAAATCCCACCCAATTAAAGGCAACCTTTTTCTTTCTTCAACACCCGACCAAATAAATCTTTTTTGAATCTTTTCAATAGCATCCACAAACTTGGTAGGGATTTTAAAAAGGCTTCAAGCATAAATCAAAAGATTCTAAAGAGTAGCTTTGAGGAGCCATAATTTACCGGCTTGACTTAGCAAAGCTCCTTTCCATCTAGCAAGATTCTTTCTAACCCTCTCAACCAATGATATCTCCAATTGTTGGAACAATTGTTACTTCTCTTTTGAGAATATAGGGTCATTCTTGGAGACACAATTCTAGTGAAAATTTTATTTACCAATGAGCTCAAAAGAATAAAGAAGAGGTCAAGTCAGGAGGTTCAAAATTAGCAATCATTACTTTCCGAGCTACATCCAATCGATAAGCATACACTCATGAACTCTTCCCTTCCCCTAGAGGGAAGTGATTACATTATGAAATTGTTATATGTCTATATGGAAATTTTATGCATATATGTTTGTTTTACATATATGGATTTATTGTAATCCTATATGGATTTCTTGTACATATATTATGAAGGGAATATAATATATTGAGAGGGAGGGAGTGAATAAATTATATATTCTAATTTCAACTTGTTTAAACATTAATTACCATTAATAACTTCCCCAAGCATGATTCCAAAATATCAAAGTAACAATTAATGATGAATCAATAAAAGACATAAACATATCCACACAAAGAAAATCATATATACATGGAAACCCAAAATGGGAAAAACCACAGTGAGAAGAGCTCCATGGAGTTACTATCTAAATCCAACCTCACAAAAATGATATAAAACATAACGATAGGCACCAACCCATAATAAACACTAGTACATTAAATCAAGAATTGAGAACCAACTCAGATATGAGGCAACAACGTAAATTACAATAAGATAAGAATCATATAGACCTTTGAATTTTAGACTACACCATCAACCAGATCTTTAATGATACAGAACACAGTCTCTCTCAATGTGTCTAGGATATTCAACTTAATTCACACACCTTGATATATCCCTTCTAATTGAATAAGCACCTTGGAAATTTATTTCCTTACACCCTCACATTACCAAGCCTAGATCAACTATATAAATGCATTCCAATTATGATGTTAGCCTAGACATTATTTTCATTATCTACAAGTTAGCTACAAATCTATATTTTTTAAACAAATGTGTAATTGGCTAGGTCCAAAAGCCCACACATTACACTAGAAGAGAGGAAATGATTTGTACAATTCATGATAGACTCACATGCACATATCATGTTGGCCTAGAATCCTTTAACACCATCCACAATTATTCATGTTGTCCATAAGGTTAAACTTTAATACACAATGATATGAGATGTTTAGTCAGCTTGGTCCTAAATCAATTATGTTACCACCGATGTAAGGTAACATCATGCACTTCCTTCATGGACATAAAAAAATCCTATTTTACCTTCAAATTCTTCCTCCAATATATGCATAGTTCAATCCTTTAGCACAAACACTTAGACATCATTCATAGTTAACAAAAACTATACTTTCTCACTTCTAACTTTCAATTCTATAACCTGAATCTACTGAAATTATAGAATATTATATTTCATGAATGTACACACTTAACATCCAAACTATAGGCCATAAAAAATAACAACAGTAGAATGTAGTACCAAAAAAAATGACAGTTTAGCATAGTGCATTTTCTCCATTAGAGAAGAAAACCATAAAACACTATTGTAAACATTTCCAAACCAACTCGAATATATACAAGATGATACTACTACAATAGATCTTCACATGTTCCCTTTTCTAATAATGATAACATTAGCATTATTTAAATGATCACGTAATTTTTCACAGTACTTCATGAACTCAAATTCTCATACAATTCATTACATAAATAAATTTTACATTTAATTCTCACTAATCTATTGATCCTTTAGACCTCATACCTTTGACATCAATGATGAAATATGTTCAATAATCTCCTCCTTTATCATTGATGGAAAACAATAAAATACAACTAGTCGATCAACATAGTTCAACCTTATTTTGAAATCTCCCTATGTGATACAATTGAATATTTTAAGCATTTGAACCACTTGAAAGATGTAGAATATTGATTTCCTTTCTCCGCTTTTAACGTCAATGGAAAAAGAAAAAAATACTCATCTAAATTATATAGTATTTTGGATTCCTCCAGATACATTCCTCTCCTGTGATAATACCCATCTAATTTTTTTGGAAAGACCACCAATTTTGATTATAGTAAGGATTCAACACTCCCCCTCAACCTATACTTCCTCTTGATTCAAGAGGAGGGAGAAACTACTCCCAAATTCTATTAGAGAAACTCAAAATTATCCTTGAGAAGAGGTTTTGTGAAAAAGTTTATAATTTTATCCTTAGTCTTAATATATCCTAACTTCACCTCTTTGTCTACAACCTTCATCTTAGAAAATGATACTTAATTGCAATATTTTTTCCTTGAATCCATCACTAGATTGTTGGAAATATTTATACCACTGGGTGAAGCCACAATAGTGGTTTACAATTGAAGTGAGGAAGGAAAACTCACAGAAAATGAATGCATGGAAAAAAATATTTATTTTAGGGGTTCGTACGAACATACTGGTTCAGCCGAACCCATTAGGGGTTCACTAGAACCTAGGTTCGGGCGTACCCTTTTAATGCTTTCTCGCCAAAAATTCCAACAAAAACCATTATAAAAAGGGAGTTCGAATGAACCCTGGTTTGAGTGAACCCCTAGGGGTTCGCTCGAACCCCTGGGGGTTTATTCGAACCCCCCTTATTCCTTATCCCTCCCCTGAGACACAAAAAATCCCTAAATTTTGGCACTTTGGAGCTTGGGTTGATGATGAAAATGGAGGAATCTTCACAAACCCAACTGGAATCAAGTAGTCCTTAGAACAAGCTATCCAACAAATATAATCTTAATATGTTTTGGTTTTATTATGTATTTGTTTTTTTAGTTCTATTAAACATAGGTTTTTCATCGAAAATGAAGGTCTATGTTCTGCAAATGTGGAAAAATAGTAGATTATCAAAATAAAAATTTGAAAAATATGAGTGCACCAAATATTGAAATCTTTGATCCAACAAAAAGAAAAATTGGATTTCGATATATACAAAAAAAGTTATGCATTATACGGTCACGCTATGTCTGAATTGTAATTGGTTTGACTTCGAAACTTGATTAAAGAAAAAATATTTAACAAAAACCTGTCTAACCAAGTGGAAGCACTAGATATCAGAGTTACGAATCTAAATTTGAAAGAATTAGAATTTTATCTTTCATGGAAAAAAAGTTATGCGTTATACAACTTGCATCACTTTTTAAAAATGTTGTTTTTTGAAAAAACCTAATTTTCATGGGAGATGGAAAAAGAAGTGTAAACTAATCCAAAAATTTTGAAAAAAATATTTTTAGAATCTATAGAAAAAATGTGATGAGACTCTAGTTTTCATTATCTTCAAATTCTTCATGGTTTAGCCGCTGTAGTTTCTTGAATGTGAAGATTTAGTTAAAAATAATAATTTCAGTGTCTAGTTTGGCAAAAAATTGTAAACCACTATTGTGGGATCACTCCATTGATGCAAGTGAAGAAATTGCTATTACACCTTGTCAACATACTAATAGAATTTCAGGTATGCTTGAATATGCTTCAAACTAAAACTCTATCAGTATCTAAACAAGGTGTAGCAACAATTTCTTTGGTAGGACTAGGTTCTTCATTTGAACTAGGCTTAACAAAAGAAATGTGACCAATAGTAGAGGCAGGAATATATATCCATATATATAGACCAAGACCACTATGGCTTGTTTCACAATGCAACAACAATAAACAAATAGAGAAATTGTAAAAGAGCTATTACAAGACAAATCCTATTCATGGCTGGGTTGACAAAAAAAACCTACTAGAAACTTCAAACAAATAAATTAAACATATAAAAGAGATATTAGAAATAATAATACGTTTAACAACCACAAAATTAATTTTTATGTCCAATATGTTTATGCTTTCACACTAACCCTCTGCATATATATATACATGCAATCACTCCTATGTTAATATGAAATTGATCCTATGTTAATGGGTGTAATGGAAAAGATGCACAAAGATAACTAAAGCAATAAATGACATCCTATGATCTTCTTCCATTTAATGTTGGTTTTTTTATCATCTATCATTTTCCTATGGTTTTGAAGTGTTTTCCTAATAGTTATTTTTGTAGTATCTCTATTTCTATTTAATATTTAATGCTAAATAATGTGGCTCAAATTTAGAATTGACAAGCCAACTATTACAAAGATTGCTTGGCTTCTATCAATATGTTTCATGACATTCTTTTTCCCATAACAAACTGTTCATTATCATAATTTTTTGTTTGTTGTGGGTTGTTGGTCATTTGTTAGCTTCCTGTGGTGCCCATGTGGTTCTCTAATATTTCTTTTAGAATTTTATTGATTGTTGATAATATTTAGTGCCAAATAATGTAGCTCAAATTTATAATTGACAAGCTAACTAATACATAAATTGCTTGTCCTCAATCAATATCTTTCATCATATTTTTTCCCCCTCATCTACTTGAAGGCCTCTATGATAAATTGTTCATTATGATAGTTTACCTCTTGTAAATTCTAAAATTTTGTAGGCTACTATGAACTAAAAACATGGTGCAATTGATCTGTAGCTTTGGGCTGCTTTCAATTTCCTACATTTGTGTATGTTTTTGTACCTCTATTAATGTTCTACTTAATGTGCGTTTTTGGTCATCTCTTATTTACCTATCAGCATTGAGTGATTTTGTAACAACTGTTTTACAATTTCTCTATTTCTCTATAATATTTAGTGCTAGATAATGTAGCTCCAATTTTGACTTGATAGGCCAACTATTACATAGATTGCTTGTCTTCTATCAATATGTTTCATGATGTTTTCCCCATTTTCCAATAAAAAACTATTCATTATTGTTGTTCACTTGTTCTATTCTCTATGTTTCAATATGTTTTGCTTGGAATGACACTTTACGATTCTCTTATTCCACATGATGGTCATGTCAATTACATGTGTAGATGCCTACTTTAGCATGCCTACTCTAAAAAAAATGTTCATCGCTACTAGCCATATAATGCTCGCATATCAATAACCCTCTATTATTTTTTATTCTTTTCTCGTGTATGCTTTTATTCTTTTTCATAGTACAACATGGAACACTGCATTTACTTCCTTGCGTGTCACCGTACAACAAAACCAACATGCATTAACCCTTGCACAAGCAAACACTTTCCATTCATGACAGGAGGCATGATCTTGATGTACAAAGGCTTTATGAAACAATTGATGTGATTAAGGAGTAGGGTGTGAAGAGTGTGGAATGTTTTGTGAAGCCTTTGTGCATCAAGCCCATGTCATGTAATTGATAAACATGAAACTATTTTTCCCTAGTGAGCATGTTGTTTTTGCACATAGAAATCTGGATAATTGTAATCATGGGTTATGCAGTTCATTAGTCAAGTATTTGTGAACCACGTATTTCACTTGAGATTGAAGGGATGAAGAAAAGGAGCTATTTTTCCCTATAGAGAATGTAGGCAGATGCTATGAAATTTGTGGTGTTTGTCATGACTTTATAATTCATGGCATTTTCCAAGAAATTACAATTCATGTTGTTCACTATGGATTTTATAGCACTTTTGACTGCATACTCTATAGGGAAAGAGTGTTTTGGTGTGTGTACATAGGAGCGAGTGTTGTGCTCCACAACCTACAACATTTGGCCTCCTATTGTTGTTGTAAGTTGTGTTGCAATTTCTTTTCCCTGTTCCATACACATCTAACAAGTGAGAGACATTTTGATAGATTGAAATAAAATGTTGCTTTGCAGTAATATTATGTTGGTCTAAATGCAAACATAGATGGACAAGGAGATATGAATCCCATCTATGGGATAATTGCTGCCTAAAAAATGGCCATTGTTGTAAGCATAAACAAGGTTTGTTTTATAAAACTATATTGCATCCACAGAATTGGTTCTATTTTCAAACAAGAGCTCCCATATATTCTTCTTTCCATTTAATTATCAATATTATAGACAAGTCCCATCTTACCCAATTCTTTATCTGCATTATCTTTTCCTTAATGTTATTGCAGCAAAAAGAGAGCTACAAAAAAGGAAATCATCTATGAGAACACAGATTTTTTTTGCAACTTCGCCATTGTGCAATATATGATATACATGCATGCATGAATTCTTACATTCACTAGAGCACAATAAACATAGTCTATTCTACACATTTCATTTTTCCATGTCTCTACAGTTATCTTTTCAACTTATGGCGAAAATTATATATAGCCATCTCTTTATCAACATTATTTTTTTTGCAACTTCACCATTGTGCAATATATGATATACATGTATGCATGAATTCTTACATGCACTAGAGAACAATAAACATAGTCTATTCTACAGATTAATTTTTTCCATGTCTCTATAGTTATCTTTTCAGCTTATGGCGAAAATTATCTATAGCCATCTCTTTATCAACATACCCATCTTTTAAAAGATGTTACACGAAAAAAAAGAGTACAATATAAAAAATAAGAAAGAACAACATTTCCCCTACTTCACCATTGTGTGATATATGTTATGGGTCCATTAAATTTTTGATGGGCCTTGCATACTTTTCTTGCTTGGGGGTTTGTCTAGAGCCCATGAGGCTTCATGATGTCAATATGGTAGGGAGGAGAACAAGCATGGATTTTTTGGTTTTTCCTTTTACCATCATACATTGGCTGCTACAAATACACAACATATTGTATTTTTCTGACTATATTTCTCCATGCTTATAGAGCTATATTTTCAACTTGCTAATTCAACTATTTAAACCTAGTTCTTTATGATGATACCTACTTTCTTTAGGTTATGACAACAATTATATAATGTGATCTGAAATGTTTTTATGTAAAAAAAACCTTGACTGGATCTCTTTAAACTTATACATAGGTAAAAAAATGTGAAAAATATTGATACAAGATTCAAGCTACATCCTTTGGTGGTAAGTATTGAAGACAAATAGAGAATTGTATAAGAAGTATTATAATAACACTAATTAGCTAGTAAATATTAAAAGAAACAAGATATGTTGTAGACTCAGAGTTGTCTTGCAACATGTAGAGATATTTTGTTGGAATTTGCAGTAAACCAGTGGCAACTTCATCAAAAGCAATACACCAAAGGCTGGCTAAATGGTCTTGCAGCTTTAACTACAAAAAATATCACATACACAGAGCAAAAAAAATTGAAAGCAGTGCAAAGGTACAGGTAAATGTCATGTTTATACTTTATACCAATCTACAAAATTTTAGAATTTTGAAACTTAAAAACAATAGTTCTTTTACAATTTCTCATTTTTGTCTACAATATTTAGTGCCATATAATGTAGCTTGAATTTTGAATTGACATGCCAACTGTTACATAGATTGTTTGTGTTGTATCAATATCCACTTGCCCATAAAAAAATGTTCATTATTGTAGTTCACCTCTTCCATTCTCCATGTTCTTAAGTTATATTTATTATGTCTTTCTTTTTTAATATTCACTATGGGATGCTAAGAGTTATGTTTTGCAAATATCAACATAATTTATTCCTACATTTGCACATATATATTTTTATATTCATTGAGCTTGTCCGACTCTCTACACAAGGTATACCTACATCTTGTTTATGTGATCTCTTCTATTGTAGATGCATTACATATTATTTGTTATAAACTATACAACTATTTATATTTTTTAATTTACATATTGTCTACCAATTACACATGTTCGCCACACTAAACTTCAAATTTTACTTGTGACTAACTATATCTGATTGAAACCATTTAAGATTTTAAACATTCTCAACTATAACTGCACATCTCCACAATACTAAATAGCTTTGTCATCACATGTTTGGCATGGTGTACAAGCTATAAATACATTCTATTTATATAGAAGGTAAGCCTATATTTCCTTTATTCCATCTCTTATTTCATGACTACATGTCAAATTATTTGTCATAAATGGTACAAATATATATATATTTTTAAAAATGTATAACACTAATTTCAAATAAAGAAAATTCTCAAGTTAATGCTATGATATTTCCACAATCTATAATGCTTAAGATTTGTTATTTCTGGATATTTAATTGTGTTTCAATTTTTAGATGAAAACATTCAAACAAAATCAAATATCAAGAAATAAAAAACTTAGGTACCCAAACATTGGCTTTTCAATTGATCATAGTGGTGGAAAATGTATGTTCTTGCTCAGGGGTTTAGTGGCAGCCCATGATGCTGCATGACCCAATACAATAGGGTGGAGAGTAGGTCTTCTTTTCTTCCATTCATACTGCATCCAGTTGCACCTAGAAGGTATGCCTACATCTTATTTAAGACTTCTATTTTGCAAATATGAACGTAATTTATTTCTATGTTTGCATATATATATATATATATTCACACATTCATTGAGATCCCACATTTCTAATTTTGATATGGTGCCATCTCTTATTTCATGACTACATGTCAAATCCTTTTTCATAAATCATACAACTATATATATTTTTAAAAATGTATAGCAGTGATTTCAACTAAAGAAAATTCTCAGGTTAATGCTATGAGATTTACACAATCCATAATGCTTAATATTTGTGGTGGGAAATATATGTTCTTTCTCAAGGGTTTGGTGATAGGCCATGAGGCTGCATGACCCAATATGACAGGGTGGACAACATGCCTTCTTTTCTTATGTTCATACTACATCTAGTTGCACCCACAAGGTATGCTTACATCCTATCTAAGACTTTTGTTTTGCAAATATGAATGTAATTTATTCTTATGTTTGCATATATACATTTGCACATTCATTGATCTCCCATGCTTTTGATTTTAATATGGTGCCCATGTCCTTTTTAGTCTACTAACAAATAGAGGAATTATATAAGAGGAGACACATTATTTAGCATTCAATATTATAGATAAATAGGGAAAATTGTAAAAGAACTATTAGTAGAACATACAAACATGTATTTATGCATATATACATATATATACACATGTATACACACACACACATATATATATGTATACACACACACACACATATATATATATGTATATATGTATGTATGTATGTATATGTATACATAACACCATATACTTAATTGAAAATTTGAGCTACATGCCTGGCACTAAATATTATAGACAAATAGATAAATTGTAAAAGAGCTATTACATGACAAATCCTATTCATGGTGGGCTGAGAAAAATCCCATCAGAAACTAGAAACAAATAAATTGAATAGATAAAAAGAGATATTTGAAAGTTAATAGCACTTAATAGCCACCAAACTAATTTCATATATATACACATGTATATATATATCTATGTGTGTGTGTATACATGTATGTATATATCTATATATGTACATATGTATATCCATATATATATATATATATATATATATATATATATATATATATATATATATATATATATGTATGTATATATCTATACAACTCACAGGTTCTAGAGCACAACCATTTTAAAACCCTCGAATCTACTATTAAACAAAGGAAGAGAAAACAATTTTTATAATAGCCTGCTATCAAACCATTACCACTGTCATGCCAAGCAAAAAAAAGAGTCAAGACAAAATTATTCATTAAATGCACCAAAAACTCTTTTACAGTTTCCCTATTTGTCTATAATATCTAGTGCCAAATAATGTAGGTTGAATTTTGAATTGACAACCCAACTATTACATGGTTTGCTTGTCTTCTATGAATATGTTTCATGATATACTCTTCTCCTCATCTGTTTTAAGCTCTGTGTAACAAACTGTTGATTCCCACAGTTTAGCTCTTGTATTCTTCATATCTTAGGCTAGGTAAATATTTTTGTGCATTTAATTAAGAATTATGTGCTTGTGTTATTTTTTTTTGCTTGGAATGACACTTTATGAGTGTCTTATTTTATTCTCCCTCTAACAAGAACATACATGAAATCGATGTTTTTTATATGCTAGAAAATATCAATGTGTATCTACTTCCACAACTATATGCTTTTTCAAGTTCACCCATGTGCGTATAGACCTTAAGGCCAACAAAACTAGAAACAATAACACCAAATTTGCAATAGGTATAACAAAAAGGAAATTTATACTTATGAAATCAGGATCCAAAGGCTGGTGGATGTACGATGGAACATATTGTTACAAGGCATGTAGAATATGTGACAAGTGTAATAAGTATTGGAATAACATTTAACAATCATGCATAAATGATAGATGGACGGAAGCCTTTGGCCTAATTTCAATTCCTTTGTTTTGTGTATGATTTTGTATCATCTAACATTTACCTATGACTCTTGTCTATTTTCCTAATTGATACAAGATGAACAATCTATCTAAGGCTTGGTTTCTCAATTCTAAATTCAAGTTGCACTATTTGGCACTAAACACTATAGACAAATAGATAGATTGTAAAATAACTATTAGGAAAATACTTAACAACCATAGGAGAATAACAAATAATCGCAAATCAACTTAAAAATATGGAGCATCGAAGAGTAAAACTACAATAATGAAAAGTTTGTTATAGGAAACTAAAAAAACAATATCATGAAGAAAAATTCATTATCACAAACTTCAAATAGATGAGAAAAAAAACATCATGAAACATATTGATACAAGGCATATAACATGTTCCATCCAAACAAAATAACCACAAATTTTTTTTCAAAATTTTAGAAATTGAAAATAATGCTTCTTATAGGAACAATAGAATAATTTATTATAGGGACCTTCAAATAGATGAGGCAAAAAGAATATCATCACATATATTGATACAAGACAAGAAATCTATGTAACAGTTCAGTTTCCAATTCTAAATTCATATTTTCTTTGCAATTCTTATTAACCAATGAGGCACATTTAGCAACATACTCTGTTCAAGAGGTAAGTTCCACGTCACCAAAAAAAATCCCAGGCAAGTGTCCTCTATTTTTCTATAATATTTAGTGCCAAGTGATGTAGCTCGAATTCCCAATTAACTTTGTGGTGTTATAGCCATTTTGTATAGATTATTGCTAACCATTACCTTTACAAGTTTTGTTTAATGTGGGTTTACTATCAAAGAATGTAGTTCAAATTTTCAATTGACAAGTCAACTCTTACATACACTACTTCTCTTGTATTAATATGTTTATTGTAGGTTTTTGATCATTTGTCATTTACCTGTGATTCTTATGTAATCTAAAATAATGGAGGGTATGCTATGGGGAAATGGGAAAAAGAGTATAATGAAGAACAGGTTGTTATCCTATGGTTCTTACGTATATTCCTAATAGTTTTTTAACAATTTACCTATTTGTTTGTAGTGTTTAGTGCCAAATAATGTAGCTTGAATTTAGAATTGAGAAGCCAACTGTCACATAGATTGTTTGTCTTGTATCAATATGTTTCATCATATTTTTGCGAGGCTTCATGATGATAATATGGTAGGGAGGAGAGTAAGTGTGGGTTTATTGCTTCCGCCTTCCATTGCCGTCTATTTCTTGCTGCTTATATACATGGACACAATTTTTTGACACGCACTTCTCTGCTAAAAACAAACTCTATTCTATTCATTTCATTTGTCATCATTTCCTCAACTCTCTTTTCAACTTTCCTAATAGATTGCTTACACACAACTCTTTACCAAGATGCCATGTATTCAAAATGTTCCATTTTATCTCTTTCTATTTACAACAGATAATGCTAACCTCTTTTACTCTATATCTATAGTGTTTACTTTATAATGTTGCACATATACAATAGACATTTAAGAGAATTAGTGTGTTGTAAATTCTCTATTTTAAATCCTTTCATACTCCAACTACTTGATCCAATGTTGGTTGTCCTTGTTCAACACCAACAATAGTACATGTAAGTACAAAACTTTTCCATTTTCAAATTTCAAAATGTCTATAATGATCTCAAATTTCAAAGTGTCTATATTGTTTTCTTAACTATTTTCCAAATAGCTCTTTTACAATTCCCCTTACACAACTTATTTGCTTCAATATGTATCACAATGTTCATTTCTCTTGGTCTTTCATAATAGTTTGCTCCTTATCATAGTTTGCCTCTTTTATTTTCCATACTTTAAAGTTCTTAAGTGTTTTTACAACAACTCTTTTACAATTTCTCTATCTGGTTATAATATTTAGTACCACATAATGTAGCTTGAACCTTCAATTAACAAGCTAACTATTGAATACATTGATTGTCTTGTATCAATATGTTTAATGTGGGTTCCCAACCATCTATTACTTGTGATTCTTAAGTGTTTTTCTAATAGGTTTTTTAGAATTTCTCTATTTTTGTTATTATGTGATATATGATAAGAGTCCTTGAGATTTTCCTTGAGATGTCGTTAGTGGTAAAAGCCTCCAAAATCTCACTCATCACATAAAAGCCAGAAAAATAAATTAATTTGACAACTAGATGAGAACATTCTATTTTGATGGCAACTTTCTTTTTTCATTTGCATTGCTTTATGTTTTAAATATTTCATAATTAGATAATACTTAATTTTTTTAAGGAAAAAATCTAGATTTGTCTAAGTTTATTTCATTCCAATATTCAGCACTTATATTAATTATTTGATCCAGCCACATGCAACTAGAAGTTGTAGTGCATCTGTGCACAAACACATACTCTCTAACATATTAGCATACATAAAGTTTTCTATCAGTGTAATCCTTGAACCTCCTTTAAGTGCAAGTGTTAGTTATATAGTTTTATACATGTGTTATTGCATGAACTTCCATAATTAAAATTTAAAATTTTCTTTTAGATGTATAGTGTAAAAGAGGTTTCATTAGTGGAAGAAAATTATAATTTGATCAAATATATTGCAAACAAGATATTTAAAATTTTAAAAATTAGTTATATTCAGAATAATTTAATTAATTATAGATATCACAAAGTTATTATGATGAATTTATTATAAAATGTTGATATATATATATATATATATATATATATATATATATATATATATATATATATATATATATATATATATATATATATATATATATATATATATATATATATATAATACTACAGGTGTGTCCCCGCAACCCAACCCAGTGGCCTATTAGCCCTTACCTTGGGTACCTGAGGCGAGCTAGGGCAAGACTAGTCCCATACAAGTGAGATCCCCCACCCACAAGAAGTCCCACCTCTTAAAACTGGGAGCTATAAAATGTTGATATTATATTCTAATATGTTGTGTATGTATATATTTACAAAAACATAAACATATGGGAAAATATGAGAATATTTTTGAAATTAGCTTTTGTGTTACTATATAATTGATCATTAGCATACTGTGAAAGTGTTAATGGTAAGTGGAATTTAGACTCAAGCTTTCATTCTAAATAAATCAGCTAAGGTTAACTAGCACATTAACCCATATTAAGTTTGATATTTTATTGACATGGTAGAAGGAGAGGCCCATGCTCGATTAACTTTTCTTTCCTCGTTTGAACATGATTTACCATTCCTTATTATTTCCTCTACCTCATCTATGGTGGTTAATTGGTTACTCACATGGGACCAATTTCTATCTTATCACTAGTTAATATCTTTACTATAACAAGCAATGTAATTTCCAATCCCATTATTGTGGTGTCTACTTTTCTCCACACACAGTGGCATATATCTTAGAAATCATCATGTCATGATTTCAACATGCAAAGCCATTCCATCACCATATTATCTACATAAAATTGTATATATAGGCTATTGTCATAAGACCCACAATAATAACTACTATCAAGGAAAACAACATAAGGCATTCGAGATCCACTACACTTGGCAACAAAAGGGATGTGAAATATAAGGGTGACTAGTTTGAGTAGAAAAAGACGTCTTTTGGAATGGACACGTCCCCATTGCATTGATATGTATAGGAAACTATGATAGGATTCAATATGTAGCAAGCATATGAAATGATATAAATAAGAAAGAAATATAAGAAGAGTAGAGGATATTATATATTTTATTATATATAGTGATGAATATGTGTGTGTGTGTATTTATATATGTATGTATATATGTATATGTATATGTATGTATGTATGTATGTATTTATGTATGTATGTATGTATGCATGTATGCATACGCATGTCTGCGTATGCACACATAATTATATGTGTATATATGTATGTATGCATAAATATATGTATACATTTATACACACACACACACACACACATATATATAGATGCATATACAAGTTTGTGGTTCTAATATCTATAATGAATGCTCAAATTGTGTATAATGTACTTACAACTATATTAAAACATTGCATGCTAGTGTTACATACTAAAATCCCTCTAATAATTTACTTACTCTAGCCGCAAGGGTATAAACATAGCATGCAAGAGTTCATGGCTCAAAACTCTAGTATGTTATTTCACTTTTATTCACAACATTTAGTTATGTTGTTGAGACCTTGGTCAAGCAATAAATAGTAAATATGAATACCATGTAGGAACTGTGGAGCACATAAAATTATAAAATATGTTATAATAAAGATATATTTTATGAATTGTGATAAATTCCCTTAGGTCAAGTAGCCTCATAATAGAGGGTTTATGCACCTAGGGAATGAAAAATGGAGAAGTTGGGGATCTTGAAAGAGAACCTTGAAAAGATGTGACACTTCAAAGTAAGAAAACCATGAACACCATGGGATGCATAAAAGGACCATTTAAAATTTGAAATATTTAAACACCTATGGAAAAATTAGATAACAAGAGATTAAGAGAGATTAGAGAAGAGGTCCAATTGACAATGATGAAGGGTACTCCCCTTACAAAACAACACACACAACTAAACATGATAAATAAATAGAAAACGAAGAAAGAAACACTTGCTTTCTATTAATTTGATGAAGTGAAATTACAATACTTAGAAAATAGCATTCTATAGCCACATGGTCCTTCTCATTACAAAAATCTACAAACCAAAAATTATGATCTACACTACTGGAGCTCCCTTCTATAACCCATGTTCTCCATCTTTATCCTTGAAGTGTATCCGCCTTAGAATATTCTAGAAGGTCTAAACCTATTTTGGTGCTAGAAATTTCACCGTCCATTTTCTCACTCTAAAATATTTTTATTTTACTTTTATATAGTTACAACTTCTTGGGGTCATAACTTTCAATCCCATTGTTTATTTTTCAATTGTAATATATCGTTGGAATGCTCGTGAAGAGATATACACCATGGTTTTGTTGGACTCAAGGAACACTGAGAGGGGGGTGAATCAGTGTTCGACAAAACATAAATTATAAACTAGATAATAAACCATTCATAGCACATAAATAGAAGTAAAGATGCAACCACAAGAAGAAAGAATTCATAACACCATGAAACCAATACTTTTAGGTGGAAAACCATGTTAGGGGAAAAACCTCGGTGGAGGTTAATCCACAATTGTATATACTCTATTAAAAGTATGAAAATAAAAAGGGAATGCACTTGCATTCAAGCTAACTTCCTAGAGCTCACTACCTTACATAAATTTTTTATTGCAATAAAAAGATGAACTGAAATGATAGCATCTGCAAATTCCTGGTTACAGTTCTAATTAAGCTCTCAAAACAATATCTTGACCTTCTATCAGATTCAACACTAAAGCTTTTTTCTACTCTGCTATACTCTACTCACATCACCTCATATTGAACTCACACACCACTACTCGCACAAAAAAATGAATTCACCAAACTCATATATATATCTGCTACCGAATATCATTAGTTGCTTCATGTCGGCTTCAACCAAATATAAAATATTCATCACTTAGTCTTCTCAATTCTCCAACAACGCTTAATGCGTATCTTCCAAAGTTAGCTACAACTTAGCTTGGACCCAAGAAAAATTTCCAAGCACCAAAAAAGTTGCACAAATGCTTCTTATGCATCTGCACATGCTACATGCATCATGTTGGCCTTCATGCACTGATCAATAGGAAATTATCCTATTGGACCTCCAAGCTTACACTCTGATTAATGTGCCATCATAAAACTCATCAATAAGGTATAGTAGATACATAACATCCTTCATTTGAGATCCGCAACCCAAAATGATGATCCGGTGAAACATCATACTAATCAGATGCCATGTTCTCCATTCACTGTTCTAGTAATACCTTGTTTTGCACTTTGTCTACCGGTATGATCATATCCAGATCTGCAGACTAGAGGGATGACTTGGGTTACCTTAAATGACAACACTATATTCTATTAAAACCCCCAAAATGCCAACAATCTCCCTCTTTCGCATTGATGGAAACACTTAGTGAAAAATGACTAAGTGTCAAAAACATGATTGTGCTGCCAAAGTGCAAAATGCTAACAATCTCCCCAACATAGCTCCCCCTAAGCATGATAAGGCATTTTTCACTTCATTCTTTCCCCCTTTGACATCAATGACAAAAATTAATTTGATCTCAACATTCTTCTTCCCTTTTGATATCAGAAATGTAACTAAAAACTTTCTCTAACTCCCCAAAATTTGCTTACTCTTTTCCCAAAAAGACTTAAAAACTGAATAGGTGAAAAAATTGCACTCTCCCCACATATGCATTCTCTTCCCCAATATTTCTTCAAAATTTTAAAGAGATTCAATTGCCACCAAGATAAGAAGATTACCTTGTACTTCTCCTTCATTTCTAGAAGGAACTTCTTCCAGGCTTCCACTGAGATTCCAATTATTAGAATTAGGTTGTTATTTGTAGATGTTTGATTTATGATCTTGACAAGAGATTCAGGAATTGCAATCTATTTCGCTAGCTTCTCTCCTTTCTTTAGAACTTCAATTAGTTGCTCCAACCTACCTTCAGTCAAGTCTTTCATCTTCCAAAAGGTGTCCACAAGCCTATCTTTGCTGCATAGGACTTTTGCATGCTCTGATTGCAATTTTTGAATATTTTTCTTCTCAACACCATCCTTGTCCTGATACATGTTATAATCTTGACCAATTTTGTTCAATTCAGCTTCTATTTGATCCAACTTTTCCTTACACTTTCCAATTGCATGGTGTCACCGAAGACATTAATTGTAGATGTTGTTTGTTGCACTAATGCACTATCTCAATTCATTCATCTTCTTCTTCAACTTTGTAAGTGAAAAACTAAACTGTTCTTTCAGATGGAAGATTATCTCATCCTCTTCTTTGTCCTGAGACTCAGAATTCATAACTTCCTTTATGCACTCAATCATTTCCTCAGAAAACACATTATTCAAACTTTCCAAATCAATATTGTTGTACTCAAAATAAGTACTCAAGGTGATTTTGATCAAATCTTGTTCAAATAAGGGTCTATCAGACCACATGTCAACAATTTTCTTCATTCCATCATTTTCTTGAACAAGTTTCAATATCATTTCTTTGGTTAAATCTTCTTCTTCTTCTTCTTTTTCTGTTATTGTTGCAATCGGTTCAATTGATTTTGGTTTATCCATTAGGGTATATTCCTTAAATTCTTCATCAGAGACATCAAGTACCACCTTCTTTTTTCCTTTTTCTTTATTTTTTGGTTCCATGAGTACCAGAGGAGTATGAACAATAGTCGATTTAGCTCTCTTCTTCTTCCTTTCCAATTCACTGGAGGATGATCCAACTTCAAGATTTTTCACTAGAGGGGAAATGCCATTTTTTCCTAACTTCCCTTGCAATTCCTTAAAGAATTTTGCATACACATTCTCACAATTATCCAAAGCATTAAAATATTCAAATATTTACTTGCAAACTAGTTCATCCTTTTCCCATACAACATTGTTGTTTTGCGGTAGACAATTTATCAAATACATTGCAAGACATATAATCAAGGTTCCAAACCTGAAAGCGTAATTTGTTTCCTTTGTTAATTGAACATTTTCCATTAACTGATCCTTCAATAAACTACATAGATCAAAGTCTTGATTCTCCATGATCATTTTATGAGAAATGTATACTGTACATGCCGAAGTAGTGCCTTCTCTATTCTAGAAAAATATTTTGTGGGAAATTTCATGCGCAATGTACCTTGTAATTGAATCTTTGATCGTCAAGATTATCAAAGCTCTTTGATCGCTAGTCACATCGGTTAGGGTTTGAACTTCAGTGTTTTGAATAGATTTCTTTTTCAGTACATCCCCATTATGACACAAACCGGTTAGATCCTTAATTACTTATTTCGTAATGCGATAGGGTTTATCTAGGTTTAAAATATCATCATCCAATCTGTTCAAGACAAACCTAATGACTTCCACATTAGCAAAGTAAGGAAATTCATGCCAAATGTCCAAAATTTTGTGGGTCACACTTCCAAGCCATTTCAATTCATTTTTTGTCAACAAATTTCTTACATTCCTAATCTTCTCACTACAATATTCATCCAAAATTATAGTTCCTTTGATTTCCTTCATTTATTTTTCATACAAAGCAATTTTTCTTTTGAATACCCAAAATAAGTGAAAAATTTTCAAACAATTGAAATACCTAATAGATTTTCCAATGAATTTAGTTTGCTCCTTCAAAATTTGCTACAGAGGCTCTCCTTCAATTTTTCTTCAATGTACGGTAAGAAATGAGGGTCTAAAATTCCTTTTTGTAGCTTCACAAACCTAACTTTTATCTCATTAAATGTGTTGCCATAAAGGTTTTGGAAAACTTGCTTTCTTAGACAACAAGGGAAAGATTCATCTACAGACCTTCCACTCTTCAAATTTCTACACAAATGATCATCAACCCAATTTAAGACTGCTAGCACACCTATTGACAAGATCCTGCATACCAGTGCCAACATCCGACAGGGGGGGTAAAGGATTTTCTTGCATATCTCCCCCTAGGCCAATGGTCTAAGATCAATTCCTAGAGGAATTACCATAAGTGGATTCTGGTGCAGACTTACTTCCTTCTTCATAATCACTCTTTTTTTTACCCATGTTTTCTTCATCTGATCCCTTATCTCTTCCAAAGTCACTTTTTCTTTTCCTTTATCATTCTTTTGAGAAATTATGCTCCTATATACTAGACCTCCCCTGTCCATATTTATGTTTTGACAGAATCTATCAATATGCCCAACTCTGTTGCAATGATAGCACACAAGATTTCTTTGTTTCATTCTATCATTCCATTGATTTGCTCTAGATTTTCAATGTTTAGCAATGTGCCCAAGCCTTCCACAAGTGTAAAATTTAGTATTCCTTATACTGACAAAGTTTTTTGACTTACTTCTACACTCAATTGACTTGTGTCCAAACTTATTACAACTAAAGCACTAACCGAAAAATGGACTTCTTGAATTTACTTTACTTCTAAACTAATATGCCATATGACCAAATTTTTTACAAACAAAGCACTGATCATTAAACTTATGAGCATTAGGTTGTCTTACCGGATGTCTTCTACCTATGTTCATTTGATTTCCTTTCTTAAAATCCTTCTATTCAAATCCAAAGATTTCTCCCTTTTCATATTCAAGACCTCTTTTGTTGTTAGCATCCTTCTGTCCATTAGTCAACTCATCAAGCTTAGCAGAACTAATCTTAAAATTTTCTTTGTATTCATTAGCAGTAGAAAGTTCACTTCTAAGAACAATTACATGCCTTTCAAGTTCTTGTCCATGATCTCTGGATTTCTACAGTTCAATCTCCAACTGAATGAATCCACTGTTAGCACAGCTACATTCTTCAGATTTCTCTTTTAAAGACTCGGCCAGATTCTCCTCATTCTTCTTTCTTTCTTCAATTTCCTTAGTTAACTTCATCACCATGGATTCCATTTCAAGCTTCAGAGTAGCATTGTTTCTGTTATACTGAAGGAAACACTAGGGGGGGTGAATCAGTGTTTCATAAAACTTAAATCATAAATTAGATCATAAACCATTCATAGTGCATAAGTAGAATTAAATATGTTATTGCAAGAAGAAAAAATTCACAACACCATGACACCAATATTTTTACATGGAAATCCCTCTTAGGGGAAAAACCACGATGGAGGTCAATCCACAAATGTATACTTTGTTAAAAGTATGAAATAAGAGGGAATGCACTTGCATTCAAGCTCATTGCCTAGAGCTCACTACTCATAATAAGAAGGCTCACTTCCTTATAGAATTTTTTAGTTACAAAAAAAGATGAACTAATAAGATAACATCTCCATATGCCTGATTACAGTTCCAATTAAGTTCTTAAAACAATATCTTGATCATCTGTCAGATTTGACACTTAAGCTCTGCTCTACTTTTCTCACATCACCACATACTTAATTCACAAAATGTTACATGCTCTTGCATCCTCATCACATACTCTATTCTCACACTTGAATCATCCTTCAAATGAAATTCATCATATATATATATATATATATATATATATATATATATATATATATATATATATATATATATATATATTACCGAAGATCATTAGTCACCTTGTGTCAGCTTCAACCAAAAATATATTCGACCAGATATAAAATATTTATTACTTAGTTGGCTCAATTCTTCAACAATGCTTAGTGCGTATCTTCCAAAGTTGGCAACAACTTGGCTAAGGGCCAAATCAAAATTTCCAAGTACAAAAAAAATTATACAAACACTTCTTATACATCCACATACACTATGTGTATCATGTCAGCCTTCATATACTGATCAATAGGAAATTGTCCTAATGGACCTCCACGCTTTCACTCTGATTGATGCACCATCACAAAAATTCATCAACAAGGTATAGTAGATGCATAACATACTTCATCTAAGATCCACAACCAAAAATTATGATCCAGTGAAACATCATATCAATCAGATGCCCTGTTCTTCATTTACTATTTTGGTAGTACCCTGTTCTACATTTTGTTTTCCAGTATGATTGTATCTAGATCTGCAGACCAGAGGGATGAAATGGATTTCCATTGGGTTGGAATCAATGATAACACTATATACTATCAAACTCCCCAAAAGGCTAGCAGTTTCTAGCAAGCTTTTTACATTCTTCAGTTATTTATTTCAGAGTCTAATTTAGATGAACATCTTTCAAGCTTTTAATTTGTTTCTACTTCAACTTATCACATAGTTCTATCCTCTTTTCTCTTGACTCATTGATTTTATCCTTCAGTGATTGAATTATTTTTTCAACATCTGCAAGATTTGATTTCAATTCCAATACTTCTGCTTTAGACTGATCTAGATCTTCAAGTGCCACCAAGAGCTATTGTTCAAGGTTACCAAAGTCCATTGCTTCAAGATCTACCTCGAGCTATTAAACTTATACAAAGGAACCTTGCACTAATACCAATTGTTGGACTCAAGGAACACTGAGAGGGGGGATGAATCAGTGTTTAACAAAACATAAATTATAAACCAAATCATAGACCATTCATAACACATAAACAAAAGTAAAGATGCAACCACAAGAAGAAAGCATTCATAACACCATGACACCAATATTTTTACATGGAAAACACTATTAGGGGAAATACCATGGTGGAGGTTAATCCACAATTGTATACTCTGTTAAAAGTATGAAAATAAAAAGGGAAGGCACTTGCATTCAGGCTCATTGCTCAAAATAAAGAAGGTTGGCTGCCTTACAAAATGTTTGTATTGCAATAAAAAGCTGAACTAAAATGATACCATCTCCAAATGCCTTGTTACAGTTCCAATTAAGCTCTCAAAACAATATCTAGACCATCTGTCAAATTCAACACTTAAGCTCTATTATGCTCTACTCTGCTATGATCAAATCTCCTCATATCGAAGTCACCAACCACTACTCGCACACCAAAATGAATTCACAAAACTCATATATATCTGCTACCGAAGATCATTAGTTGCTTCATGTCAGCTTCAACCAAATATAAAATATTCATCATTTAGTCAGATCAATTCTCCAACAACGCTTAATGTATATCTTCTAAAGTTGGCTACAACTTAGCTAGGACCCAAGAAAAATTTCCAAGCACAAAATAAATTGCACAAACACTTCTTATGCATCCACACATATTACATTCATCATGTTGGCCTTCATGCACTGATCAATAGGAAATTATCTACCGAAACTCCAAGCTTACACTCTGATTAATGAAACATCATAAAACTTATCAATAAGGTATAGTAGATACATAAAATCCTTCATCTGAGATCCGCAACCCAAAATGATGATCTGGTGAAACATCATACTAACCAGATGCCCTATTCTCCATTCACTATTTTGGTAATACACTTGTTCTCCATTAACTATTTTGGGAATACCTTGTTCTCCATTCACTATTCAGGTAATACCCTATTCTACACTTTGTTTATCGGTATGATCATATCTATATTGGTGGACCAGAGGGATTACTTGGGTTGCAATCAATGACAACACTATATGCTAGCAAAATCCCTAAAATTCCAATAGTTTTTGCCAAATCTTTAAGATCAACACTTTTCAACCTGTTTCGAGGCTTCTAAGTTCCTCAAATTTTAGTTTGAAACTTCATTGGAGAAATTCCTCAGGATAAAAATTTCAATATATTCCAAATGGTACATGATCTTGAGAATATTCTTTCACCAATAATTTTATTTCTTAATTTCATTCCTTGGGTTTATTTTTCGTGTCTATGGGAACTAGAATAGGTCAACTTACACAAAATAGTAGGTGATTATTCTGACTATCCTAAAGATTGCATGTGTTTCCATGAACCCCAAAACAACTAAATGAAACTAAAATACAATGAAAATACAATATTTTTTGGTGTTGAAATCTATTACCCTTACACCACTAGATGCTCCTACATCAAACAAGCTAGTTGAACATGGAAGATAAATGACAAAAAAAACACAAGAACAATAGGAAAGATACCAAAAAAGGGTGGAGAGAGCTAGAGAGATAGAATTAGAGTACACTAAGATGTTTGTTTCTAAGGAGAAATTAGAGATCACCAAGATGGCTATTTTGTTAGAGGGACTATAACTAAACAAGACAATAAAGAAAATTTAGAAGAAAAAGGTATAGATGAGTGCACCATAAGGGTTACAAATAATAACAACATGATAGAATCATACCATAATCTAGAAGAAATTAATTCACATCTCAACTAATTTAATAAAATCTTAGAAGCAACAACTTAACCGAAGTGATACCTATGATCATAGGAAAATTATCTCAACTGCAACTATTAAATATTACAAACAACTACTTAATCAGAGTGATCCCTGTGATCTTGTCCAAATGTTATTCCCTCATTTTCATAAATTTGGGATACTAGTTTGGATGGAAGCTTACCTCACGACTTTAGTTAGCTATGTAAATTATATTCAATATTTATTTGGAGTAATAACCTTAATGGACCATTATCTTCCTCAATAGTAAATTGTTCAAAACTAAAAGTTCTTGATATTGGGAACAACTTATTTGAAGGTGAAATACCAATATCAATTAGAAATATTTCAAGCCTAAGAGTATTGGTAATGAAGGAGAGCAATTTTACAAGTAGCACTGCTCTAGAGATTGGCCAACTAAGAAGCCTCTAAATCTTTCTCCTCTCTTCCAACCATATCTCTTCAATTCCACACACAATTGTATCATTTAAAGCAATGGCAATGGAAAGTCAAAATGGTTTTGTATTGTCTACTTCTAATGTTCCTTATCAAGAAGGATTGGAAATGACTTTAAAAGGCATAGTTCAACACTACAAGTATATTTGTTCCACTCTCACATCCATAGAATTCTCAAATAATGAATTGGAGGTTGAAGTTGCTTCTAATTTTGGGAATTTAAAGGGGTTGAGGCTTATAAACCTTTTAATGAACAATTTGAAAGGGACCATTCCAAATATTTAGGAAGAAATGAGTTAGCTGGATTCATAAGACCTTTACAGAAATAATTTTCAAGAAAAATCACTATAGAGCTTGAATCTCTAAACTCCTTGGGTTCGTTGAATTTATCAAACAACAATATTTTAGGAGGTATACCACAAGGACAACATATAATTGACATGTTTCAAGAATTCTCTTATTTAGGAAATCCATGTTTATGGGGATGTCGCCTACTCAAAAACTATTCTTGCCACAATTTTCTCCTCCTCCAATTTTTGTGAACAATGAAAAAATAAGTACTAAATATCCATGGTATAAGATATTAGTGGGATTTCCATATGGAGTAGGTTTTTGAGGGATGTGTTAGCTCTCAAAAATGCAGGTTGAATGCCTCAAGAGGCTGCCAATCTCTTGATAAGTTTTAGGGCCACAGAACAAGGTCAAGAGAACTCAACCCTCTACTCTTTAGGTGCTACTAAACCTAGGCAGGTGTACCTCTCTTAAACAATGCAAACTTAACTTGTGATTATCTTTCTGAAATGCTTTGTCCACAATGGCAGATAATAGTGAAAAAATGAAATCAAACTTGATAACAATTTGCAGATCTAAATCCTAGAATGCTTAATTAACTGATAAAAGGGATTGAATGAAATCAAATAATGAATTTGTAGAGACCAGTGCCTTGTTGGGCATGCAGAGTCAAATGAAACAGAAATGGGCAACTTATTCTAGCATAAAATCAAATTGTAGGCATATGATCTATTTATAACTTGTATAAACAATGCAAGATTATGATTACTAAGCTCTACTTTAAGAATCCAGATGAATTCCCCCTGATTATTGTGATCAACAGAAAGAATTTAATCCCCACTTGAGAGAACCAGTTAATTAATCACACAGATACAGCAAATGTGCACTGATAAACTAAAAATAAGCTTGTTACTTCAATTTAAACAACCAGAAAGAATCAACTTGGAGACAGCTTAATAATACTTTTCAATAAACTCAACAGACAATTGATACCAGAAATAAACTGCCACAACAACTGAAATTCATTGAAACCACCATTTGAAAACATGCACCATGTCTCTGATCTGAGAAAATTACCCTATTGTAGCCATCTGACTACCTTCTGCTTTTTTTTATTTAAAATCTGATCCTCATGCATTACAATCTCGGGGCATATTTATACCCAGCATATGAAAATAAAACACTTCGAAACATCATGTCGGCCCAGCATGAAAATCGGGCTCCAAATATGTTGGCTCGTAACAGTCATTAATTCAAATTCATGTCAGCCACAGTGATTTGTAATTCTATTATTTAATTGAATCCACATGTCGGCCACAACAATTAAGCACCATTATTCATCATCGAAATAGTCGCTAAGACATCACATTAGTCCTACCGAAGGCAATTCAAATGCCTCAACCCTGTGCTCAGTCCTTCGCGTTCGCTGTAGCTCATTTGGGCCGAAGAGACGTCACTTAGACCACTCTAAGTCTTACCGAGAATCAATATGCACTCATGGTCACTATAGCCCATTGCATTTGGGGAGACCTCCTATAGACGTCATTTCCTTTCCCCGAAAGCCCCTTTTCCCTTTTGTTAAGTCGCTATAACATATCGGCATCGGTGAGACGCTACATAGACAATACATTGTTATGCCGAAAAGACCCTTATACACCTATTCACCAAGAGAATACTGATCTCATACTGACATCCATTAGTTTTTTTCGTAGTCACAATAGCAATCCATTTGTCACTTCGAAGCCATGAAGTAATCATTTGTTTCACTATCACCCCAGGTCGTCGGTGAGATGTCACATAGATAACAACATGTTTTATCGAAATGCACCATACCTGCAATACATCACTATAATAACCTGCCAGTTATACCGAAGCCACATAGTAGTCTTTCGTTCATTTTGTGCTTCACCATAACATTTGAGTATCATGGAGACCCCACACTGACCGTTTTAAGTTTCACCGAAAGCATCCCACCTAACCAAATGTCAGAGTGACCAAAAGATTCTCTTGTCAATGAATTCCCATCGCGAATGTCGCCATAACCCTCTAGCTTCAGGGAGACCTCACGTAGATATTACTTCATTTCACCGAAAGTCTCATTTACCTTTGGTCGCCGAGACATGGGAAAACCTACACCAAAAGCCATGTGAATAACCATTATGCACCGTCAGTGAAACATCCTCATCTTGCCATAACCTTCTAGCAAAGGCATCCAAGTCTCATCGAAACAGTCAACAAGAGAAGATCAAAGTGTAAGGTTGGCGAGACTAAAGGTCACTCACCAAGACCTTACAACACCATGAGTGGGTTACATTGAAAGTATTTTGAAAGAAAACTACTTGTGCTTCTTCGGTGAAACAAACTGACTTCGCCGTGATAAAACACCGAAAGCCTTCAATCAATACCAATGAACCACGAAGATGCAAAGTTGGGGAAACAAAAGATAGTCGGTATGACACCACCCTGAAAGCTATAGCATATGCTGACAGGGACCTCCACCGTTGCTGAAACATCCTGGAACCTATGCCGATAACTTGCAACAAGGAATAGTGAAACATACACAAGTCGGGGAGACATTCGGGTACCTATGCCGACATGAACCAAGATGAACAAAATGCATTCGTAGGTGAAATTTAAGGGACAAAATGGGAAGAATGAGTGGAATATGCACATGGTAGGACCAGATCAGGAAGTTCATGAGTGAAATTATATGTAAAATCATCTAATTTTTATAGTTCTAACAGTGGCTCTATGTGGGGATGAATGAGAGTAAGATCATTGCAAGGATCCAGATTCTTTGGGTGAGCAGACCAGACCAAACACAAAATGAGCCAGAAGCAAAGTGGAAGTGGACCAAAAGCATGATGCAAAATGAAAGCAAGATGGAGGTGAATGCAAAACCCTAAACTATTGTGCATGGAAAAGAATTTTAAAGAGGATAAGTAAGAGTTGTCCATGCATTGGCAACCCTCAATCCTATGTGTTGCAACTTCACCTATTCCAAGCTGTTGCAATCTGAAACTCCAACCACTTTCCCTTGTTAAAAACCTGGTTTTCTCTTGAATTCAATAGATTCCTCTTGAAGACACATATGCAATTTATCCTGTCACTGTTATTGCAAGTTTTCAGAGAATCATCATGCTCAGCTTGACCCAAAATCACTTCATCATTCTGTAATTCAAATTTTTGATCATCATGGGACAAACCCCTGTTCTTTTCAACACACAAAGTATATGCATATTCAATGCAAAATTTCTGACTTTCTTTCTCACTGTTGTATACTATGAAACATTCTCCCAGCTATATTAAAATTTCACAATCAAAGTGATCTTGAAAAAAAAAAAACTCTATCATATCAACACTGTCTAAAGAAAACAAGTCAAAAACCTTTTGTACCTCCATGATACTACCATTTGAATACAACATTATATTATGAGTCATATCTTCAGTATCATGCATATGTGAACCAATCAAATCTGGAATACTATCATCCTAGGTATGCAAACAATTGTCTTCACATGTATTAGAAATTTCAAGATCACATACCTCATCCTGAATAGAAACAGACTTTTGATAAATAGCACAAGTATCACCATCACTCCAAGAAATGCACAAGGAGTCATAAGAATCTTTACACAAAGATTTTTCAATGTCAAAACAAAAGTAAGCTGGAGACAGAACTTCAAGATCATCTTCATGTGCACATCCCTGGAATTCAGAAATAAATAAATCTGCCATATGTTCACAACTAAGTGAACAAGTCTCTACATTTTCATCACTACAGTTATACTTCTTACTTTTGTCATCATCAAATAGAAATTCAATACCATCAGGGAATGGGAAATCAGAAACATCATCAGTGCAGTTACTTATTCCATTATTTTGCTTGTCTGAAATTGTTTCCTCCTTTTCATAGAATGGATTTGAAAATATCTAAAACTTACTCATTAACACACCTTGGAAAAAAATCATCTGATCTTCACTTAACTCTTCATCATACAATGAGTTTGAAAAAATTTGGAAATCACTCTCAAATGTACATACCTCTTCTTCATCAGATGTATCTTCATAATTTTCAACTGCAACTAGAGGTATTGCATACTTACTATCTGATGAATCAACATCTCCCATTGCCACTTCATCCAGATCCTCATGAGGAGTAGAAGGAGCCCTTGACTACAGATCAACATCCTTAGGTTTATCATCAAAATCTAAATATTCACTGGATTCCTCACCACATGCAATGCTTTCCCTGTCACAATCTATTATGCAAGAGAAATGTCTTGCACCTTCATCTTTATTGTGCAAGTCATCACAAGAATCATACTGACTTGCACATATCTCATCTTCTATTGGAAGCATTGTTTGATCAATTTCTCTATACTCATCAGAAATACAATCATTGGAATCAACCTTGATAATGTTCTCATACCTTATTCCCTGGGACAATGCTTGAATGAAGTTAAAAGAGGAGCCTTCTGCCTCAATCCCTTTCTTTTGCTCCAATGTCTCTCTTTTGTTTTCTTCCTTCTGATTAGCAATAGTTATTCTTTCTACCTCTTCTTTAGTAAGTATCTTCATACTGTATTGAGTAGGCACCTCAATAGAATGTGGCACTGTATAATCTTCTTCATAGTCAGAAAGGACCTGTTGTTCAGGCATATGAAGATTATATTTCTAATTTGAAGCATCATGTTGATAACCCTTATCCTTTGAAGATGAATACTTTCCCACAACATGGTGAAAAGTATCTAAAGTCAAAAATACTGTGTGATCTTCTTCATTGTTTCACATTAGCATTCCCTCTTCTTGTATTCTTTGGGCAACAACACAATGATTTGGGGAATGTGGCTTATCACAAAAATCACAAAAGTAATTGTTACTTACCACATAACTTTGTTTCTTGCTCAATGGGTCAGAAGCTCCCTTGCTTCCAAGCCTAGTTGTTATAGGTTTGTTGTCCTTCCAGTATGTATTATAAGGCATGCCATGCAACCTTGGCCTTTCGTTCATGTATGTGTTTCTTTGCTGAGAAACCCTAGGAATATCTATTTTACTGATCATCCCAATAGCCTTCCTATTGTTTTCAATTGTTTGTGCCATCTTCTGTGCCTCAGCCAAACTTCTTGGGAATTTATTTCTCAGCTCATACCCTGTCTTTGGATCAAATGCATTCAAATAAATACTCAATGCTACAGAATCTGGCAACTTTGATCCAATAGGTATCCTACTCTGTAACTTATTGAATCTCTAATTGAAATCATAAATTGTATCACTTTGATCTTTCTGGATGTGCAATAATTCACGAAGAGAAAAATATGGTGCACTTGGATTCCCAAACTGCTCGAAGAACTAATCTTGAAATCCTTGGAGAGAATCAATTGAAACAGCTGGTAAACTATTGAACCAATCCCTAGCATCTTCAACAAGTGATATCATGAATAGCCTCATGTGTAAATCTTCGTAGGGAACACCCAAATCTTGGATAAAAGCATTGAAACTTCTTAAATGATCTTCAGCAGTGATTGCATCATTTCCTGTAAACTTTGGAACAATACCCCTCCAACTGCTATCCATTAGATAAGGGGATAACTGAATCCTTGACAAATCAAACTATCTGATCATGGTTGTATACTGATAAGGGGGAGCATTATGTGGGTACGGATGCTGGTACATCAGACCGTAGTACTGTGTATGATAATATGGCACATACTACTGACCATGAGGAGCTCTAGCATGACCTCCCCTAAACTGAAATCCTCCTCCATTCATGTTTAAAAAACTGCAAAAAATCTTTCAGAGTCGCCACCTACTTTTCCAAAAGTAGGAAAATGATTATTTACTTGTAGTTCCTAGTGGAGTTTGTGCAATATCTCTGACTCTATGATTAAGGCTCTGATTCTAGTTGTTCCCCAGTAGAGTCACCAATTTGTTAGTTGTGTGACTCGGATGGTGAGCTACAAACTACGCAATTATGAATCTCTATTTGAAGACCTGATTTAAAAAATTGTATGACTCTATAAGGCAAGGCTGTCTGCCACCAGATTTTCTCAAGTAATTCCCCAGTAGAGTCACCAATTTGTTAGCTCTAAAAAATGCAGGCTAAATTCCTCAAGAGGCTACCAATCTCTTGATACGTTTTAGGGACACAAAACAAGGTCAAGAGAACTCAACCCTCTACTCTTTAGGTGCTGCTAAACCTAGGCGGGTGTACCTCTCTTAAACAATGCAGACTTAACTTGTGATTATCTTTCTGAAATGCTTTTTCCACAATGGCAGATAACAGTGAACAAATGAAATCAAACTTGATAACAATTTGCAGATCTAAATCCTAGAATGCTTAATTAACTGATAAAAGGGATTGAATGAATTCAAATAATGGATTTTCAAAAACCATTGCCTTGTTGGGTATGCAGAGTCAAATGAAACAGAAATGGGCAACTTATTCTGGCAGAAAATCAAATTGTAGGCATATGATCTATTTATAACTTGTATAAACAATGCAAGATTATGATTACTAAGCTCTACTTTAAGAATCCAAATGAATTCCCCCTGATTACTGTGATCAACAGAAATAATTTAATCCCTACTTGAGAGAACCAGTTAATTAATCACACAGATATAGCAAATGTGCACTGATAAACTGAAAATAAGCTTGTTACTTCAATTTAAACAACCAGAAAGAATCAACTTGCAGACAGCTTAATAATACTTTTCAATAAACTCAACAAACAATTGATACCAGAAATAAACTGCCACAACAACTGAAATTCATTGAAACCACCATTTGAAAACATGCACCACAATCGAGCACCATTATTCATCATCGAAATAGTCACTAAGACATCACATTCATCCTACCGAAGGCAATTCAAATGCCTCAACCCCGTGCTTAGTATTTCGCATTCGCTGTAGCTCATTTGGGCTGATGAGACGTCACTTAGACCACTCTAAGTCTTACCGAGAATCAATATGCACTCATGGTCACTGTAGCCCATCACATTCGGGGAGACCTCCTATAGATATCATTTCCTTTCCCTAAAAGCCCCTTTTCCCTTTTGTTAAGTCACTGTAACATATCGGCATCAGTGAGATGCTACATAGACAATACATTGTTATGCCGAAAAGACCCTTATACACCTGTTCACCAAGAGAATAGTGATTTCATACCGACATCCATTAGTTTTGTTCATAGTCGCCGTAGCAATCCATTTGTCACTTCGAAGCGATGAAGTAATCATTTGTTTCACTATCACCCTAGGCCGTCGATGAGATGTCACACAGATAACAACATGTTTTATCGAAATGCACCATACCTCCAATACATCATTGTAATAACCTGCTAGTTATATCGAAGCCACATAGTAGTCTTTTGTTCACTTTGTGCTTTGCCATAACATTTGAGTATTGTGGAGACCCCACACCGACCATTTTAAGTTTCACCAAAAGCATCCCACCTAACCACATGTCGGAGTGACCAAAAGATTCTCTTCTCGATGAATGCCCATCGCGAATGTCGCCATAACCCTCCAGCTTCGGGGAGACCTCACGTAGATATTACTTTGTTTCATCGAAAGTCTCATTTACCTTTGGTCGCTGAGACACGGGAAAACCTACACTGAAAGCCATGTGAATAACCATTATGCACCATCGGTGAAACATCCTCATCTCGCCATAACCTTCCAGTGAAGGCATCCAAGTCTCATCGAAACGGTCAACAAGAGAAGATCAAAGCATAAGGTCGGCGAGACTGAAGGTCACTCGCCAAGACCTTACAACACCACAAGTGGGTTACATCAAAAGTATTTTGAAAGAAAACTGCTTGTGCTTCTTCGGTGAAACAAACTGACTTTGCCGTGATGAAACACCGAAAGCCTTCAATCAATACCGATGAACCACGAAGATGCAATGTCAGGGAAACAAAAGATAGTCGGTATGACACCACCCCGAAAGCTATAGCATATGCCGACAGGGACCTCTACCATAGCCGAAATATCTTGGAACCTATGCTGATATCCTGCAACAAGGAATAGTGAAACATACATAGGTTGGGGAGACATTCGAGTACCTATGCCGACGTGAACCAGGATGAAGAAAATGCATTCATAGGTGAAATTTAAGGGACAGAATGGGCAGAATGAGTGGAATATGCACACGGTAGGACCAGACTAGGAAGTTCATGAGTGAAATTATATGTAAAATCATCAGATTTTTACAGTTCTAACAGAATGTTTTCATTGATCTTGATAATAATTAGTTGGTAAAGGAAATACTTCAATAAAGTTGATAAAATCCTAAAACATTTGTTTCCATGGATGAACAATTTGGCACTATAAAGAAATATGTATCTACAATTCATAGAAATGTGAGAGGTAAACTCTTGAGTTTCTTGTTCTTTGGAATACTTATCATAAATACAAATTATTATAATGCTAAATTTCAAGAGGAACTTAGTATCAATTATTTTATAAAAAATATCAATGGATCTTGCATATATGAATTGTAGATTATTTGCATATATGACTTGGATGGAGTTTTTTCTTTTGATGAATTTTATTGCTACATTTTCTATTCATTTTAGTCTCTATGGACATTAAATTACCTATTGTATAAGCATGAAATTGCACCCCTCATAATTTCACGTACATTCTTGCATCTGCTTTGGTATCCACTCCCTTAGCATCTTGTGTAGGCTCATTTTAGCCCTTGCACTAGCCTTTTCCCTTCTCAAGATTCTCCAACACCCCTTTTTAGTAGCCACCCTTCGCCTATCAACTTTGCATCAAATCTTGGGATTTTCCCATTCTCGTCATTTTGTAACGTGACATGTCTAGACACTAGCATACCATGCAGACGTTTGCATGCCATGCTAGCATCCTACAACATTTCAACGTTCAAATGATCATTTTTATGCATGTTTTCCACCTGACACCTCCTTTGGTCGGTGGTAATGGCTTGAGATGCTTTGTAATGACTAGAGAAGCTTCTTTTCCTCCCTTTGCAACATTCTCAAGCTCCCATTGCACCTCTTTGCAACAAAATCTTGGCTTTTATAGCTCTCTTAGTCTCTCTCTTTGTAGCTCCTTTGGCTCTTGCATCTCTACTTCCCTTGCCTTGTGCTTGCGATCATCTTGGGATTTGTTCACATCCTCTTCCTATTGCATCCTTACTTCATGATACGGGTTCTCCTCCTTGAGCGAGGATTGATTTTATCACCTCCTTTGTGATATGGGTTCTCCTCCTCGAGTGGGGTATTCTTTTAGCACTCATACTTGGTGGTGCAGGTTCTACTCCTAAGTGAGTTTTTCTTTCATGACATGGTTTGTTCATTTTGAGCTCTTTCTCTCTATCTTCTTGGTTGTTCATGAAGGTGGGAACACCAAAATGGGGGTTTGACTGAGGTAAACACCTATAAAACCTTAACACTTTCTCCTGAAATCACACTTGCAGGTATTCAAGAAATTCATAGACATGATGCTTCATCACTTGCGTGGTTGTGATCATATTCTTTCCTTTCTTTCTCATCTTCATTTCTATCCTTTACCTTTCTTTATTTTCATTTCTATCTCTTTCTATTACTTCACCACATTCTATAATTTCTCAATAATCAGAGTAGAAGTAGTAATTTAGGCATTCTCTGTGCTATTCTCACTTTTTGGTCCGTACAAGATGCCAACACACATCTTTGGGATGCTTGTGCGTTGCGTTGTTTTCTGTATTCTATGTTTTCATCCTTTGGCCAAGAGCTTGTTAGTTTTTCTAAAGAATCTTTGTGACCTGCTCTTTTAGATTCTAGAACTCTCACCATTGTTCTTGAGGTAGTTTAGGGTAGTTTGTCATGTGAGGCTCTCTGAATGAAGAGAACTCGTGAGTAGTGAATCCCCCTCTTATAGATTTTGATGAACCTGACCTGAAGAGAAAATCTTTCAAAAACTAGGAATTTATTTACCCCTACTTGGTGGTGTCATAACTTTTGACTCGGTGCTTGAAATTCATAACCGTTTGCACCATTGGAAAGTTCTCTTAGAGAATTAGTTCAATCCCTAAAATACTAGTGCCTTTGATAGTCAAGTTTTAGGAACCGACGCAAGTTCCAACCTCAAATTCCACTTCAAAGACCTCTGAAAATGAAAATTACTAGAACATTGAAAATAATGAAAAAATTGTAATGGATTTAATATTTTCTTTTATTAGTTTTGTATCTAATTTTGTTCAAAATGTTAGTGATATTCCATTTTGTGCATGTGATGGTGACTTAGCATTACCCATGTCACTTGATATATTTGATATTTCTCATAAGATTCCTCTTGTTTCAGAGGATATCTTGTTGCAAGAAGATGAAATAATTGATACCTTTCTTAATGTTATGCTACCTTCTCTTCATTCCAATGCACTATCTTCTAGAAATGATGCATTTGTGAATGGTGAATCTACTCTTCATTCTAATGCACTCTCTTCTAGAGATGATGCATTTATGAATAGTGAATCTCCTCTTCATTTTGATGCACTCTCTTATAGAGATTATGCATTCGTGAATGATGAATCTCTTATACCTTCTAATGCACTCTCTTCTAGAGACGTTGAAATTTTGAATGATGCACTTCTTTTCTATTCCAATGCACTCTCCTCTAGAGATGATGCATTAGCCAGTGTTGAATCTCCTTCTGCATTTGATCCTATTTGGATTGATGTTGAGAATATGTCTTTGAATTTAATTACTCTACTAGTTGTGATGATTTTTTAAATATAGTCTATGTCTCTACTACCCCTCAAAGGCCTAAGAGACCAATCATTTATGTGACTCCAGCTAGTCCTCCTAAAAGGGTTTGTTCTATTAATGGTGTTCCATTTGATAGTGACTCTCCTGATCTTTCTACGGCTCCCTCTTATAGAGCGGTAACCAATAATTATGAGAATAGAATGAATAAATAACCAAGCTTTCCTCAAGCTCTTAAACCCACAACTAAAGCACCTAGTGATTACTATCTTGTTGAGTAACTCCAAGCTGCTCTAACTAAGATCTCACTGTGGGACTTGCTTTAGTCTACTCCGATCAAGGTATGCTTTGAGAAGCCTTGCAAAAGATCCTCTTGCCTTCTTCCGCTAGGCTGGTAGATGTTGATGCATTGATATCTTAAATTTGGCAATATTTTTTGAATATTACATTCTATTCGCAAGAGCTCCCATCTCTGGAAGTACAAAAGCAAGCGGACCCTTTAATTATCATAGTTAAAATTAATAAGATTGGTATTAGACGTACGATTTTTGTTGACATTGGTTCGACACTCAATGTATGTAGCATTGATCTATTTCCTAAGAGTAGTGTTGATTCATCTTCAATTAATGCTTCTTCTATTGTTATTAATGGGTTTGATAATGTTGGGTGACAAGCTCTAGGTTCAATAGTATTACCTTTTTAGCTTGGACCCGTTACTATAGCCACCTTTGTATGTTATGTTAGAAAATTTACCATATAACTTTCTTCTTGGTAGACTATGGGTTCATCCTATGGGTGCAATCCCATCTACCTTGCATAAATCTATTAAGTTCATTGCTAACAATAAAGTAGTCATAGTCAAGGCTGAACATGAGGCTATGCACTTATGTGAGATGGCAGCTGTTGGTCAAGAATTGATTGTGCCTACTCTTATTCCTTCAGTGTCTTCTAGTGTGTCGATGTTTAATCCATCAGTACCTACTACAAAGGATACTCTTGAGACAAATTCCCCTGAGGAAGATCCTTCTGAAGCAAGAAATATTAAGTCTACTCCTTCTACCTCTTCTCAAAAGAATGCATTTCTTGGTGATGATTAGGGTTCTTTATACTTTACAAACTTCTTCATTAGGGAATATAAAGTTGACCCGATCCACTCAAACCTTCCATCCACACCCACTATCGAAGATGATTACTCATTTGTATCATGGGGTAAGGTGAATGCAAATTGTAAGGTTCTTGGTGTTGATCCTCCTTCTGAGGAATATGATCACACTTATGTTATGGAGGTTAATGTTGATAGTCTTATCAAAGAGGATGATGGTGATCCCGTAGAGGAGTGTGATCCCCCTTTCCGAAATAATGCTCTCTACAGAGATCCTCCTCCTTTTTCTTCTACCTTCGTGTCTTCTTGTGAGGAGTCAAGCTTTTCTCCACAAGAGAAAGGATTGCTTCCTACTCGTCATTCCTTATCTTAGCAAGAGTGTATATTTTTGTAGCTTCTAAAAGCCCGCTTGATCACTCTTCCTTCTCCTACACAAGAAATTCCATAAAAATGATAACGAAAAAAAATATTTCTTTGCATACCATCGAGTTCTTGACCATTCCACTAGTGAATGTAAGGCCTTGAAAGATAAAATACAAGAACTTCTTGATTCAGGTGCTATCAAACTCCCATTTGATTGATGCACTTACCTTTTCTTTGCATGACAAGAGATATTGAGGTTCACCTCTATCTTCTATGATCTAAGTATCTCGCATGGTTCTCCTCCCCTGTATGTTGGGGGTAGTGATAACTTGTTTTGTATATGTGTGTCCTTCTAAGGACCCCCTCTCTTCTCTCTATCTTTCAAATGAAGCATCCCTTGATTGGACCCCTTTTTCTTTTGAAGGGTTCTCAAGGGAACCCCTTTGAAATATTTTCTCTTAAGTGAAATAATTTGTGTCTAGCTTAGGGGTAGCTTGACTAGACCTCATCTTTCAAATTTAGTGCATCCCTTGAGTGGACCCCTCTTCTTTTGAAGGGTTGTCGAGGAACCCCTTTGAAACTCTTCTAATCTATCAATGGTCTACATGATTATCTTCTTACTTTCCTATGTCGTTGCTTTCGCTTTGTTGGTGTCCCTGTGAAGCTGCTTCCTAACTTTGTGGAGTCCACTTTCCTAGGTTTCCTACATGTGAGAGATCTTGGGAGATACCTCCTTGTAGGTCCAAGAACCTATAAGGTGCTTTCTTTGAGCTTCCTCCATGCGAGATATCTTGGGGGTTTCTCCCCTATAGGTCCATGGGTTTGTGGGGTTATTTCTCTGGGTGTCCTCCATGTGAGAGATCTTGGGGGACGCCTCCTTGTAGATCTGCAAGTTTGTAAGATAATTTTTTAGGTTTCCCTCTATTAGAATTGGCTATGGTTGCCACCCAAGATCTATGGACCAAATGGAAAGCACAAGAAAAGAGAGAGAAAGAAAATATGACAAGAATAAACTGTATTCAATGTCATTAATATGATATGATTATTATTGATTACAAATGAGAGATATCCCTTGGTTATATAGCCAAGGTGAGATGCAAGATGTCATAGGATTATGACAAGTGTCTTAATCATATGACATGAGACAACTAATTGCACTTACCTAGGTTCACATGTAGTAGTTGTCAAAGGATAAGATAACAACTAATGACAACTAACATCTTCTAGAAAGATTCCTTCCTATGACCTAAGTAAACTTAACTAAGATGTAAATAAGTCCCCTAGTAATGAACTGACAACGTACAAGACTTTATTTACACCAACACCCCCCCTTAGTAATGCAATGTAGGGAGTAGCAAATTATTATGCAAATGCAAATATGTGTCCCGGCTACTAGGCCATGTTAGGTACCCATGTACACACACAATGCAATCTCTCACAAGCGAGGAAAGGGAGAAAACATCATGGGAAAAACTCCCCCTCAAAAGAGAGATGAAATACACAATAGAAATGCTCTCAATGAAGAATGAGAAGGTAAAAACCCCATATGAGGAAAAAGACCCCCCCATAAGAGAGAAGTAGAAGAGAAGCAAGGTAGCCCCACCTCAATGTTGAGTCTCCTGCAATGATGGTTGAAGCTCGACATTGAATGTTGAAGATGATCCAATCTTGTCGAACAACATTCCTCCCCTTAGGAAGAAACAAAACCAAGGATGTATGCAGGATGTCATGAAGATGGATGATGGATGATGATGTCTCTGAAGCATGCTCACGTGTCTCCATGTCGATGCCAAAAATTGAACCACTCCAATCAAGCATTCTAGGCCACACTGCTGAAGATGACAATCCAACATCAAGTAGAGATGAATGTAGAACATGATCCAAAGACAAAGATATCCCCTCTGAAGACAAAGAAGCCTCCTCCAAATGTTATCCAAAATTATCCACACTCATGCCAAACTATGAAGAATGATCATGTAGAGAATGAACAAGAGGGTCAAGGTGTTCCCTCACAACAACTGAAGAAGGTGCATCTTCATCAAAGAGAAGATGAATGCTATCAATGGTGTCCTCCAAATCTGCAAGATGAGTCTCCACAAACAAGTCTGAAATACCTATGAGGAAATCATCCAAAGTAGCCATATCTGGAAGACAATTAGGATCTTGTTGTACTGAATCACTAGGAGCCAAAACTATTGAATCACAAGTATCCTCAAGTACAACAATAGATAGAGGAGATAGAGTGCATGGCTCAAGGACTGGATCTGATGTGAGAATGCCCAAGTTCAAGAAACCAAATGTCTCCTCTAAATCATGGTGTATGTGATCAACAGTCGAAGGAACATTGTCACCATCAGAAGCAAACTGTGCAAAGGAATACAACCGAGATGAATGATCAACCACCCCAGTAGCAATGATGTATCTAGTTTCCAAGTCACGAATGATAACTGAATCAGGAGTGAACTCCACAGTTCTCCCATCTCCACCATGTGTAATCTGATATATGGAAAGTAGATTTTTTGTCAAATGAGGAACACACAAGACATCTTGAAAAGTTTTTTTCCCAATGCTAATAGATCCCTTCCCTGTTACACTCATATATGTATTGTTTCCCATCAAGATAGGAGACATAGAACAAGGTTGAAATGAAGAGAAGATAGTCTGTGAAGATGCCATATGATGAGATGCTCCTGAATCTAGAAGCCATTTCCCTAAGCCTGGACTTGAATGAGTACAAAGAGCTTGTCCTTTATATCCTGATGTTTGACCTTTGTCCTTTTTAGACTGTTTTGAAGTAGAAGGAGAAGAAGATTCAGACATTCTAGAAGGCAAATCAATGTGATTCTTTTTGAGAAGATTCTTCAATTCATCAATATCCTTCTTATAACAATAGTGTTCTTCATGTCCATCCTTCTTGCAATATGCAAAAAAAGGCCTCTCCTTCTTAGATGTTTCTCCTTTTGATGATGAGGATTCTAATTCTTTGTGTGGCTTGTTCTTTTTCTTCTTTTGCTTCTTATCAATATTTTCTGATTCTTTCTGTACCTTAGACTCATTAGCCACCAATTCCTATGGTTTGGAAGACTTGATTAGACCCATGTTCATTAACTTAGCTTCCTCTTGGATTAGGATATTTGTAAAGTCATCAAACTTAGGATCAACATATGATGCTCCCATAGAAAGTCGATGGTTATGAAAGCCATAAACAAACACTGAATACTCAGGACCAAGCTTGGATAACACATTCAAGATCAATTGTAAATCCTCTTTTTCAATAGTGCATTCTTTCAATTGTGTTCTTAGTTGCTTGATTTTGGAGATGTAGTCTTGGATGTGGTCAAAACTTTTAGGATCAAGATTCATCAAATCATTATCAATTTGATAGCCTCTAATCTTATCTGTTTTACCATACAAGTTCTCAAAAGTCTCCCATACTTCTTTAGGTGTATTACATGATTTAATATGAAACTGCAAATCAAATGAGACTAATGAACATATGCATCCAAGTGTTTTCTCATGATCAATCTCCCACATTGCCAATTCTTTAACATCTGTAGGTTTTTGAATTGCGTCCTTTAGATGAACTATTAGACCTTTCATCATGAGATAGTTCGTTATTGATTTTCTCCATGTAGCATAATTATGTGGATTTAGGGGTTCAATTTGAGATCTCCCAATTTCAAGAACACAAACCAAGCAAAAGAATGCAAACAATCACTGCAAGATTACCCCCTAAATCACTCAATCAAGAAACCCCCCAAGCAATATCTGATTTGGCACTTTATGATTAGTGTGTTTATAGTTGCCACTTGCCAAAAACAACAAAGTGGTCTTTGATCTTAGTGCTTACAAATACCAAAATAGGCCACAGTATCAAGTACAATTTTTGGTACAAAATGAGATCAATTTGATCATACCACTGAGAAGTACATGAAAAAACATGCACTTTCAAAAAAAATTGCACACAAAAATGTTACCATAGGAGCAAGATATGAGCTCCCAATGTTCCCAAAATGAGGATGAAGTAGCAACACCTGTGAGAATCTACAATTTCTGGAAAAACCAGGAACCAAAACCAAAAACTGATTGCACCAATGCATAGAGCACGATATTCTAGCCCAAATAAAAAAAAATTGCTCGAAAAAAGGAGTGAGAATGAGTAAGATATTAAGCCTCAAAGTTCGCCTTCAAAAATAAAAAACTCAATGGTGAGGGGTAGAAATGTTTCAAGAGGATGCTGACGTCACTACTAAAGCAGGATGATGTCTTTTGATCACGCAATTAAAATTGACGGTTTCCCACCCATCACTGGAAAATGTGCCCCTTGCTGGAATATTCTTAGTTGCTAGTATATTCTGATTATCAAAATCTTCTGAGGAATCAGAATATTCTCTAGGGAATCTTGTTGCCAGTTGAATTTTCTTTCGCTGGATTTAATGTTTTCAACTGCCGATGTTAAAAAATTTTGCCGGAATTCTTTAAAGAGGGGCCCGCGGGGGCGTATCCGGGGGTGCCACGTGGCTTATGATGGCCCTGTGGGTATGGCCGTGAGGTCTGTGGTACCTGCTACGCAGGTACTGTAGAGTACCTCAAAAAGCTTTTTGATTTTTTTTTATTTGATTTTAAAAAAAATTATGTACAATGAAAAATATTTGATTTTTGAATAAAATTTCAAAAAAATAAAATCACATGATACAATATAATTTTTCAGAAATTTTTAAAGAAGAAAATATTTTTATTTTTTGAAATCGTATCGTGCGTCATAATGACGATCTGGGTGTCGTACGACTCTCGAGTAAAAATTTTGCTTCATCGGACAACTGCACCAAATCAGACGATTTGACAGTCAATCTTAGGGTTTTTGGCCCTTCTAGACATGATGGCAAGGTCGGATTTGACCCAAAATGCTCCAAAATTGCAGCTACCTTTTAGATCTAGCAACCACACTTCAGCTTCAAACCCTCATAGATTTGGCCTCGTATGTCTGATTTAGAGGAAACAAAAGGCAAAATAGACTTTCTCAAACCTTTCGGACACAATGGTGAGCTCAAATTTGCACTATCAAGCTTGGATATGAACCTGCAACAAAGAGTCATGAATGGAACCTCCTCAAATCTGAGATCTCTCTTTAGAATAACTCTCCAATGGCACCCAACCTGCTCTAATACCATGTTAGAATTGGCTATGGCTACCACCCAAGATCTATGGAACAAATGGAAAGCACAAGAAAAGAGAGAAAGAAAATATGACAAGAATAAACTGTATTTAATGTTATTAATATGATATGATTATTATTGATTACAAATGAGAGTTATCCCTTGGTTATATAGCCAAGGTGAGATGCAAGATGTCATAGGATTATGAAAAGTGTCTTAATCATATGACATGAGACAACTAATTACACTTACCTAGGTTCACATGTAGTAGTTGTCAAAGGATAAGATAACAACTAATGACAACTAACATCTTCTAGAAATATTCCTTCCTATGACCTAAGTAAACTTAACTAAGATGTAAATAAGTCCCCTAGTAATGAACTGACTAGGTACAAGACTTTATTTACACCAACACCATCATGTGAGAGATCTTGGGGGATACCTCCTTGTAGGTTTGTGGGCTTGTAAGGCACATTTTTGGTATCCTTCATGTGATAGATCCTGGAGGACACCTTCCTTGTAGGTCTATGAGTCTGTAAGGTGCTTACATTTTTAAATTCCTTTTTGTCTTCTTTTCTCTCTTGTATATATTGAATTGAACACTTGCATTTTCTTCATCTTGAGTATATGCCCCTCCTCTCTTCATTCTTTTGAGCGTATTATTTCTTAATTTGGGGATGATACATAGTACTAAGACAACCTTCTGCATCGAGGTATCTTTACTTGACTCAAATCCTTTAGTTTTTTATGTTCTCATTGCTATCTGGTGCATTCCTTTCTTTTCTACTGTGTTTGTTTTGCATAACTTCAGCTTGGGGGCATGCTTCCTCTAAAGTACCCTTTTGGCATATGATGTTATTTATGTTTAGTAGATTTCCTTTAGTGTGCATACTAATGTAGATTCATATGCCCACTAAATTTGGGGCAAAATGTATAAGTGTAAAATTGTACCCCTCACATTTTCATGTACATTCTTTCATTTGCTTTGGTATCCACTCCATTAGCATCTTGTGTAGGCTCATTTTAGCCCTTGCACGAGCCTTTTCCATTCTCAAGATGCTCCAACACCCCTTTTCAATAGCTACACTTCATCTGTTAGCTTTGCATCAAATCTTGGGCTTTTCCTTTTCTTGTCATTTTGTATCTTGACGTGTCCAGACACTAGCATGCTATGTGGATGTTTGCATACCATGCTAGCATCCTAAAATGTTTCAATGTTCAAATGAACCTTTTCATGCATTTTTTCCACTTGACACCTCCTTTGGTTGGTGGTAAAAGCTCAAGATGCCTTGTAATGGCTAGAGAAGCTTCTTTTCCTTCCTTAAAAGCAGTCATTTCACTCCATTTGCATCTTCTAACTTCTTCTAGCTCCATTATTCCAACTTCTAGCTTCACTTCTTCTACCATCCTACTCTTCCTTTCACAACTACCTTATTTTTCATAGCAACTTCAAGCCCTCTTGGAACCTCCCTTTGCAACATTCTCAAGTTCTCATTGTAGCTCTTTGCAACACATTCTTGGCTTTTACAGCTCTCTTTGTCTCCCTGTTTGCAACTCCTTTGGCTCTTGCATCTCTACTTCCCTTACCTTGTGCTTGTGAGCATCTTGGGATTCTTCACATCCTCTTCCTATTGCATCCTTTTTTTGTGATACGGGATCTCCTCCTTGAGCGGGGATTGATTTTATCACCTCTTTTGTGATATTGGTTCTCCTCCTTGAGTAGGGTTTTGTTTTATCACTCATACTTGGTGGTGTGGGTTCTACTCCTAATTGGGTTTTTATTTCACAACATGCTTTGTTCATTTATCTCTTTCTCTATATCTTCTTGGTTTTTTGTGGAGGTGGGAACACCAAAATAGGGGTTTGACTGAGGAAAACCCCTATACAGTCCCAACACTTTCTCTGAATGTCACACTTGTAGGTATTGAATACATTCATGTACAAGAGGCTTCATCACTTGCATGGTTGTGAGCATATCCTTTCCTTTCTTTCTCCTCTTCATTTATATCATTTACCTTGCTTTATTTTCATTTCTATCTCTTTGTTTTACTTCACCACTTTTTGTAATTTCTCAATAATCAGAGTAGTAGTTATTTAGGAATTCTCTGTGATATTCTTGCTTTCTAGTTCGTATGAGATGCCAGTGCGCTGCGCTGTCATCTGTACTCTATGTTGTCATCCTTTTCCTGAATCTTTGTGACCTACTCTTTTGGATTCTAGAACTCTCACTGATGTTCCTAAGGTATTTTAGGGAAGTTCTCCTCGTGAGCCTCTCTAAGTGAAGAGAGCTCATGAGTAGTGAATCCCCCTCTTCTACGCCTATTTATTGTTAGCAAACATTTGGCTAGATCTTCTCCCAACTCTGCAATTGTGCATTACTTTACTAATGAATCTTTCATATGTTTGCTCTTACTTTTATTTATAAAAGTTAAGATTTTGGATTTCATTCCAAGAATAACTTATTGCTTCTTTTCTATCAACTATTTTTCTATTATTTATAGATCTGTATTGTAGGAAAAAGTATACCCTTGCATTTTCACACTTGTTTTGGCCTGCCTTTGTTTATTTATTCCTATTTATGTCTTAATCGGTCCTATTTTTCATCCACAAGCCTAATAAACTACATATTTTTTTGGCTAATCCCAACAAACATCAATGGACTAAAACACCACCTAGGGTGTATTTTTCCCCCATAGGTCTTGGGAACCTAATTTTGAAAGAACATAAGTAGGTCCCTTTTTGGAGTTTGTGCCCCAAGTTTTAAGCCTTGGGACTAAGATGCCACCTAGGGTGTCTTAGTCCTCCTTTGCTTATTTTCGGGATTTAATTTCAAATCTTGGAAAGATTTAGCCTCCATTAATTTATGATTTCATATGTCAGCTTGGTGTGCTGTAATTTTGATATATCAAGCATAGATAAGTATAAATACAAGGTTCCTTCACTCATTTTATAACTCTAAGCATATTCAAGCATTCAAGTATTCATTCAAGAGAATTTAAGAGTAGTTCATCAAGCATTTGGAGCCTTCATCAAGATTCAAGCATCATATCAAGGATATTGTTGCATCATATTTGTTATTGTGCTAACATTTGTGATGTAGGGTTTATGATTCAAGCAAGTGTTTTATGCAAGATCAACATCATTCAAGAAAGAGTTAAGAACCGCATCCATAGGAGCCATTTCAAGAATATTTGTAGCACCTTATTACAAGAGTTTGGTGAGTTGCAACATAGTTTTTTGTCCATTCATCATTTCCCTCCATTTATTTCTATTTCAAGGTTTAATTACCAACAAGAGGTTTGACCAAGGAAAACCCCTATTTACTAACAAACAAAAAGTTTTCCCCTCTTGTGTGCTTGTAATTGTAGATTTAGGTTGAAGACTTCAAGATCATTTGAAGTGCAAAGTTTCAAAGTTGTAAAGTTGCATTACAAAGTTGTCATATTCATGGAAACTCGCCTACAAGCCAAATCTAGAAGTTTCAGGACCTGAGATCTAAGAAGGAAGTGCAAAAATCAAGCCTCAGGATCACATTCAGAGATTTCAAAAATATAGATTGGGACTAAGATGGTAGCAAGGGTGTCTTAGTCCTCCTGAGGGTATTTTTCAAAAATTATTTCAGATTTGGTTCTAACATCAGAAGATTTCACATCTACCCTAAAAAACAACATATGGACTAAGACAATAGTAAGGGTGTCTTTGTCCTCCATAGCATATTTGGACAACTTCTTTGCATTTTTAGAATCCTCATCACATTTTTAGACTTCCTAGGTACATACATCTTAACTTTTCATTGCATTATTTCATCATTTGCATCCTTAATTTAGCTTTCATTACTAGGTTTGTAGGTTGAATGCTCATTTGTCTTTTCCAAGAATTTGCTTGGTGGTGAACCCCTAAAATCTTAAAGAACCACCTCCTAGGTCTTCCTTGTTGAGAATTGACTCACCTTCTGAGGTTTATAGTCAATCCAATTAGGACTCATAAGACATAATTGAATGACCAAGAGGAGAAGAGAGTGAGCAATCATCCTCTTTTACCCCTATGGTTTAAGATCACATCTAAGGTCATTCTAATAGGTGTTTATTCCTTGTTGGAGTTTATTACAATATTTTTTGTTGTCCTAAATTCTTATGATTATCTTAGTTGGTCAATTATGTTACTTGTTTTTATCTTTATGTATATCTAGCATCTCCATCTTTAGTAAAGTAATCCTAATTTCATATTTGTATGATTGTTCCTTTGTTCTCTTATTGCTACATTTTTAACACATTGTACTCATCTTTAGTTCGTATTTTGTTTTTGGAAAATTTAATGATTTGAGTATATTATAAGTATAATATATTTTAAATATCTATTTTTTTAATTTCTTAAATTATAATTTATGCCAACAAATTGTTAGTATATTGAGAAAGCTACTTGTCAAGAATTTCTTTCCTAGCCAAGTTTATAATTAGTTAATTATAAAGCTTCATGCATTTTTCATTGTAAAATATTCCATAAGTTAAATCTAAATTTATATTTTAGTTATTTTATAGTGTGAAAGAGGCTCCAGTGGTGGAAGCAAACTATAATTTGATTCAAGAAGAAATTGTAAAAGTAAAAACTTGTAAAAATAAATTGAAAAATGATGCCTATCGTGAAGAAAAATTTATCTTTTTTATTTTATTCATGAGATAAGTATTGGGTGAAAAAATGGCAGGTGTTAGTAGGGGATAAATCAAATCCAATAAAATAGAATCCCTACCACAAACCATCACAAAGAGGTTGCAGAAATCCTAGATGAAGATGAAGGGAACAAAATATATTGAGAGGGGGTGAATCAATACATCAAATCTATTTAAAACTCTTTAATTTGACATGTATCTCCAAATATTAATCATCAAGAATTAATCAAAACAACTTTTATCAATCAGGAAATCATAGGAGCACACCTTCACACAATTAACACCATATATACATGAAAACCTAGAATGGGAAAACCACAGTGAGAAGAGCTGCTTGGAGCTACTATCCAAATATAGCCTCGCATAAATAATGAATAATTTACAATAATGAAGTAGAAATCAACCTACCAAAGATACCAATCCCCTACTATAGATGTAGGAACCAACCTATTGGAGACACCAATCCCCAATATAAAGATTTGAGCACCAACTCAATCAGTAAGACACCAGTCCTATTGGATTACAAAGATAAAGCTTGAAAATATTCAATGTTGATTACACAAATTACACAAGATGTGATCTTTCTTTAGACACTCTCCCAGACATCTTATGATCTTTTGATTATGGTGCACAATGATGGAACTCTGATTACAATACCCAAATTACACTTGCTTGCACACGTTTAATTTTCCATACAAATTCACATACACTCACACCCCAAGTGAGATCTAAACTATAATGATTATATACAACAAATTGCATTACCATCACTTCATGTTGGCTAGGGATTCATAATTAATTATTTTGACAAAGGATGGACCTAAATTCAAATTTACATGAAACATGTAGTGGGAAGGTCCTAAGTCAAATTTGTTGCCACTAGGGTGAGTAGGATCGTGAGGGCCCAAAAAGTGGTGATATGACCAAAAAGTAGATGACAATTTTTTTAATCCAAATTTGATAAAACAAAAAGGGTTTTTTGAGAAAAATTATGAACTTTCCAAAAATATAAGATATGCCTTCTTTGGGATTAAATAGATAATTATTATTGATTTTATACATACATTTTGACTAAAGTCTTGATTGATAGTCTGATTGAAAAACATCTATAATTCTTAAATGATTTCACATTTTTTGAATCTGAAAGACGCAAAACATTCTATGCTTCCCATACTATAGGATAAAAAAGTAAATATTGAATTTCATAATTTTTTAACTAAGTTATGGTGGTATAGGTTTTAATATTTTTAAAAACTTTTAATAAAAATTTCATAACTAAGGGAGATGTCCTAGTTACCGCCCCCCATCCAATTAGCCTCACTCCATGCTCACTTAACCTTCCAAAAACAAAAGTCACTTTGACCCATTAAAAAAAATTATTTTATCAAATAAAATATTGCAAAACACCAACGTGGCTGATCATAACACAATGTGTAACTAACCAATGTAGATAGTCAGCTACACATGCATTTGTATTTATAATTCAAGTCAACTTGCACAGAAAAAAGGCTCATTTACAATTTACTAAAAAAAATTATTGTTACAAATATCCCCACTTTCAAAAGGTGCCACCCTTAATACATATTATTTTAATAAATACTCATGCACACTTAATGGTGCTTTACATGACATAATCACAATTTCCTATCAACTCTATGGGATTTGAAATGCACAGTCTTCCACACTCTCCCTGGCAGCTACATGTATTAACTTCATTCCCTATAGCTACATGTATTAAATACTAGTGTAAGGCTCCCCAAATAAACATCAAATACAAATATAATGCATAATTTAGTCATTTCATCTTTAAAAATTTACATAACTAGTAGATACAAATTCAAATGATCAAACAAATTCAAATTTGAAACACAACAACCAAATTGAATGCATTCAATTTTTTGATTCAAATTCCTAAATAAGAGGGGGAAAGTAGCAAGCGACATTCACAATTACTTTTTGTGAAGAATTATTCTTTGCAAACTACATGTAGCATTGTTAGGCATCCTCTACACATTCCTCCAATATCCCTAGTTGTTTAGGTTGGTACATTTTACATTCTACTTATAGTTATTTTCATGAATTGTACATTTAACATTTATATTTATGCAGCTTGTCCTTTTATATTTTATAATTAAATGAGTATCTTTTTTGGTATTGGGTTTTTCCTTACAAACCCCATTTACAAATTCAATAATTTGTGTGTTCATTTACTATTTTTTCTCATTTCTCATGGTTTACATTTTTCATTTATTTCATAAAAGGCTCCTTTATATTCTATGTCTCATGCTCTTTTTGTAAATCGATAAAAGCAAGATGAATCATTTGTACATAAGACTCATTTATATTCAAAATAAGTGTACACATTAGCTTGCATTTTCATTATATATGTATATATGTGTATATATGAGTGTGTTTGTACACACAGAAACACATAAATTGTTCATTCATTTACTATTTTCATTTATTTCTTAGGGGTTATATTTGTCATTTATTTCATAAACAACTCCTTTATAGTATTTGTCTCTTGTTCATTCAACAAATCAATATAAGCATGTTTAATAATCTATTAGACTCCTTTATATTCAATATAAGTGTACACATCATTTTCATTTTCATTACTTATGTATATACATGTGTGTGTGTATATATATATTTGTGTCTCTATATACATGTATATATATATATGTTTGTCTGTATATATTTATATTATTATATGTTTATATATGTGTATTATTTATTTATAAACATATACACAAATATATACATATACATACGTATGTATATACATACATATAAATACATATATACATACATATATATGTACACACACACACACACACACACACACACACACACACACACACACATAACTATATAAATATATTCATACATACATTTGAATGCCACTGTCTTCTTTGGTGTGATTAAGGAATTATTCTCATGAAATCCTTGCTTGGGTTTTTTGGCATTTATTTGAAAACCCATGTTTGTTTGCATGTGAGTAAGGAATTATTATCATTAAACCCTTTCTTACTTTTCTGGGCAACATACTAGCATTCATTTACTATAAAATGTGTTACTATTTTTCTACTTTCCATTGCACATATAGTAGGCTGCCATACATATATTTTTCATTTATTTCATACAAGGCTCCTTTATATTTTGTGTCTCTTGTTCATTCAATAAATCGATATATATGTGTTTGTATCCTTTGTCTATCCAATACAATAGAGTAGAATTCATTTAATGTAAAATGTGTTACTATTTATTGTTAAATGTTTTACCTAGATGTTGAAATCTCAATACTTTGTATCATAAATTCTTTACTTCACAACTTATGTTTTAGTTGTACTCTCATATGTTCACACATACATATATATCTTTACATATATACACGTATACATATAAATACACACACACACACACACACATACCTATATGTATAGATATATGTATACATATATCTGTGTAATTATATATATATGTGTCTATACATATAATTGCATAGATAAATGTATGCATTTATAAATTTCTATACATATATATTAATATGTATACATACATATATATACGTATATGTGTGTGTGTGTGTACAAATATATGTATACATATAATTGTGGAATTATATGTACACACAGATACATGTATACACATATCTATACAAATACATATACATACATTTATATGTATATATATATATGTAAACCCTCAACAATTTTCTATTGTCTGCTCTCCATGGTGAGGTAATGACAAACATGATTCTCCTTTCAAAATGCAAACAATGGTACTCCTAAATCTTTTTAATCATCATTTTGTGGATCCCTGAAGGGTTTGTTGGATGTTTGAATAATGATTACTACTTCTTTTTACCAATTTCAACATTGTTTATCTAACATTTTATTGCTTACAATGTATAGGTTCAATGATAATCATGGCATGAGGGCAGAAGAGGAAAAGATCAAGTGGGAGGTGCTTAATTAGAGTACCTTGTGGAGTGAGGTTCTGCGAATGATGATCTACACCTAGCTAAACATAGAAAAACACAAGAGAATTATTCATTCAAATAAGCACAAATATCATTTGCTACGAGATTCTTGTGTTGGAATCAAGGAACCCTAAGAGGGGGGGTGAATCAATTTTTAGCAAAATTTAACTTTATTAACTTGATCTTTAAACCATTTACAACATTGAACCAAAAGAAAGATGCAACAACACAAAGCAATCAACCACAACACCATAACACAAGGATTTTTATGTGGAAACCTTGTTCGTGGAAAAACCATGGTGGAGGTCAATCCACAATATTATGAGTATACTCAAAATAGGTGTTTACAAAAGGGGAATGCACATGCATTCAGCCGCACTGCCTAGAGCTCACTACTTAGATACAAAATGGAAGACTCACTCTCTTACAAAATATTTGGATTACATCCAAAAGATTTGAATTGAGACAATAGCATTTGCTAATTCCTTATTACAGTTTGGGTTAAGTTCATCAGTGACATTCTTGACCTTTTGTGCGATTCTTCTCTTCTGCTCTGTTTGCTTTAATTCACCTCACAAATCCTTTTATGCACCATTGAAACTATGCATAATCACTCTACAATCCTTCTGAGTTTCACAACATACTTCACACATCCACTATCACATCTCATAATGATATAAATGATTGCTTATATATATCTGCAACTAAATATTTAGTCAAACACATGTCGGCTTCAATAAAACATAAAATATTTACAAACCGCCGACTCAATCCAAAAATTATTTTCAATGCACACCAACCAAAGTTGTCCACAACATAGTGAGGATCGAAAAAAAATCCCTAAAACATGAAAATACCTTAAACAACTTTTCCTCAAACATCCGCAACACACTACATTCATCAAGTCAGCCTTCTTGCATTGCTAAACATAAAATCAATCAACTGGATCTTCTAACTTGCACACCAATCAATATGAGGCTCTAAGATTCAAGAATAACATGGATCATACATTGAAAATCCTTCCTTGAGATCCACAACTCAAAATGATAACAAAAAATTGCATATGAATCAATGAACACTGTGTGCAAGTGTTATTACCTCTAATATATACAAAACTAACTAAGAAATGCAAGATAAAGAACACTAGACCACCTCAAGATTGGGCTCTGTTGAACACAAACAAAAGAAAAGATAAAGAAAGTATACCTTTTATTTGTTTTGATCTCCTTGGTTGGGCCTTAGTTGAAGCTAGGATGTGTGCTCCCTTTAATGGAAAATGTGATAAAAGTGGATGCAAAGTGATCTAGATGTGATGAGGATTCAAATGAGAGATGTGGTTGTTTGGATAGATGCAAGAAATGAGTGTAATGAAAGCTTGAAGATGAGAAAAATTTGAGGATAATATTGAAGGAGGAATGCAAGTGTGAGAGCTTGAAAATTGTTGAATGAAAATATGATTGTAGGTTATGAGGAAATGAAGCCAAAAGTCCTCTATTTAGGGGAAAGGCCTCTAGGGATTTGAATGGTCAAGATTCAACAATCATGGACAAGATGTAGGGTTGTGGTGAGTTGAGGACTCAAAAGTCCTCACATCTTTCCATGTGGAGGATGAGATTTCAAGAGGATAGGTGATGTGGAAAGGGTAAATGATGTGGAGGTACTTGTGCAAGTACCTTGGGATGAGAGTGAAGGTGACAAGTGAGTGGACCATGGGAATAAGAGAATTTGTTATGGGAAGAAATGTAAATTTTAAATTCATGTGATTGGGAATGTCTAGTAGATAAGACATAGTTTCCAAAAAGGAGGACTTTGACCCATGTGAGCGATGTGACAAGTCAAAGATCCTCATGGGGAAGAGGGGAATCCTCGAGAAGACAAAAATACCTTGGGGGATGGGGAGAGTTAACCAAAGGGGGTGATTAGACAAGTTAATCAATGATTAGAAGACAATTAGTGGCTAATGAAGGTTAGGAGCCAACTTGGAAAAGTTGGAGGATGTGACACATCCTAATCATGGATTAGACATGTGCACATCCCTAATGATGGGATTAGGAGGTGGATTAGGATTAAGAAAAAGTGATAGAGGATGTGACATGTTAGGAATTAAATAAATGTCTTATTTATTTAATTCTTTGAGGAAAATGGGAATAAAGGGTAAGGTATTTAATTATTAACTAAATACCTTAGGGATTTAGAAGAATTAAGTGTATTAATTAAATAATAGAAATATTACTCAATTAATGAAAATAAGAGTATATTTAGACAAAAAGGGACAAATTTGGACAAATGTAAGTGTCCAAATTTAGGTGTCTACATTTTTCTCCTCTTTGAGATGGTGCTACGAAGTAGCATCATTTCAAAGAATATTAAAAGACAACACCAAGAAGAAGATGGTTAGATGGGAAAGATGCCCCAGTCATTTAAAGGAGTGACTAGGAAGAAAGATAATATGAATATTAGGGATTGAGGTAGCCTCCTCAAGAGGACATGTGGGTTCAAGAGAACACGAGTGTGCTCTTGAAATGGATGAGGTGATGCAAGAGTAGATGAAAAATGATGGATAAGAGATGATGGCATAAGATGAAGAGATCAAATCAAGCACAAATGGATTCAAGGACAAGGGGGATGTTACCCTAGTCAAGCTACATTCCAAAATGTATTAATGATGAGTGAAGCATTGTCGATGAGATATATCAAAGCAATCCAAAATGGATGGGGAAGGGTACCTCCCAAGGATGATGATGAAAGTGTTGTTGATGAGGGAAGGATTCATCCCAAAACAACACAAAAGGATAGGGAAGGGTGCATCCTGATTATGGTGATGATGATGATGAAAGTGTTGTCAAAGAGGGAAGGGGACATCCCCCAACAACACAAAAGGACAGGGAAGGACCTATCCCAATGAGAGTGTTGTTGATGAGGGAAGGATGCATCCCAAAACAACACAAAAAGGTAGGGAAGGATACATCCCGATGATGATAATGATCATGATGAAAGGTATTGGATCGAGGCTTTTAGCAAGGCTGAGAACAAGACCAATGATGTGATTAAATGATTTGCGCTAGAGTGGGTGGATGAGGAAAATATGCTTAAAATAACTAATCTATAATATTCTAAGAAGATTGAAGATATGATGAGATGAAGAGGGCTAGAGAAAGTGATGGGATGAAAAATGGATAAAATAGAGAGGTGAGGAAAGTGATGAAGGATGAATGAAATGCAATCCTAATTTAATTTTCCATCTTTAAGAGCACTAATTTTTGCTATAGCACAAGGCACGATACACCAAGGTATGAAGAACCAAGGCAGATGAGAGTCAAGTGCATAAAACAAACACACCAAACAAAGAGGCTATCCCAACATCCCAAAGTCATGATGGCCTTAGTCAGGCCAGGTATTGGGATAACCACAAGCACATAGGATGCCCCAACGTACCAAAAGATCGTAGGGATCTTGGTGGGTACTACGCAAGACAACCAAGAAGACAAAAACAAAAAAAAAGAGATCAAGATATGCCCCTATGTTAACCAATAAAAACACACCATAATATGATAGATTATGGTAACCTTGACCAGTTGTAATAGGGAGCTCAAATGATAAACAAAAGCCAAAAGCATCAAAAGATCACAATCAATCTCAAATGTCTTTTTCCATAGGATCAAAAGGGATGGATGGAGTTGATGAGGTCTATTAGGAAGGATGCATCTTGTTGAGGCCGAAGATGGAAACTAAAACAAAAAATGACCTAGATGACATAGTTTATTTGATACCAATATGATCTCCTGATACTAGAGGATCTCGTTTGTTAAGAGCCAGCTAGATAGGGACACACTTAATGACACAAAATAAGACACAAGACACAAGAAAAATTATTGAAACTCCCTACAGACCTAGGGGCTCAGGGGATGATCATAGATTAGCTTTGCCTATGTGAAAGTGCAGAGCCCTCGTAGTTCACAAAAAGACCATGGATAAAAGAAAAAGGTGGACAATGGAGACCGATAATGAATTCCAAAAGACACAACGGAAAAATGAGCCTTGGGGGAAAATAAAATGATCAACCTTGCTTACATGAGGGAAATGTTGTTCAACAAAATACCAATGACAAACGATGGAAAAGGATGATGCGATAACCACGATAAGTGGATAAAATGATGGGATTGATAGGATGAGACAAGATAGACCCATTGGATAGGATGATGGTGATATGAATAAGATGTGGATTAGGTAAATCTTAGGGATGGGATAGTTATCCAAATCATCAGAAGATGAATTGGGAAGAGGATGATACAATGGATAGAGGAGTGATTAAAAGTGATAGTGGATTATAAAGATGCACAAAAGAAGTGGACTGATGATGATGAGATAGATGGCATTGGGTTGTATGAAGGGGTAGGCTATAGATAGATACCAATGACAAAGGATTATGATATGGGATGAGGATGGGGATGAATGGATAAGGAGATAAGGATAGGGGATAAAAGGATTCCATTGATGGATGGATAGGAAGATAAGGACAGGTCCAGATGAAAAGGATTGTTTGGATGGATAGGAAGATAAGGATTGGGAGAGCAAAGGGATTTTTTGGATTGGTAGGAAGACAAGGATGGGGAGATGGAATGGATGTTGTAAGGGATGGATAGAGGGGTAAGGATTTGGATGAGGAAAAGGTTATTTTCTACGTAGATGGATAGATAAGGATGGGGAGATGTAGGGGATAACACGATGGATGAATGATGTCTCTAAGGACTTATGTCACAAAGGAAGTAGATGCCCCCACTCTAGGTATGTCATGTGTGATAAGGAAAGAGGGATGAAAGATGAGTGGATGGGAAGATAAAGGAGATAACTGGAGGAGGATAGGATGGTTAGATGAGGGAGTTTTATGGATGAAGGTAGGATGCCTAGATAAGGAAAGGAGATTGATGGTAGCATAATGGATGGACAAAGAAGGTAGATGGATGTGGATAAGGAATAGGATAGTGTATGGATGAAGGGAATGTATGCCAAGAGGTGTCCAAAGAAAATGTATATGTGTTTTCCCCTATCTATATCAAGATCACAAGGAGGATGGGGGGATCGAGATGAATGGGATATGATAGGTAGGGTGTGTAAGATAAGTGGGATGGAGGAGATGGGTAAAAGGGATACAGGTGCCCCCAAGTAGGGAAGTAAACTAGATGGGGGAGTTACACATGACACTTTTTTACCAAATTTTCATCATGGTACTTATCCAAGGTGCTTGTTTTCCAAGTGGTAATAAAATCCCACGTGTGAAATAGCTATTGGAGGTTGGTACAACCTTAGTTATGAAGATGGATGGATTATGCAAGGGAAAGGATCAAAGGGATTTGATGAGGAAGATATGTGGGATAATGAATAGGATGTTGAAAAGTGTATGGGGGGAAAGATGGGGTGGATGTGTGATGGGGGAAGGTGTTCAAGACCAATATTGGCACATGTGGATATGAAAGGACAAGATGATTAATGGATGAAGAATGTGGAGATAATGGAGGATATGGGATAGTGAATTTTGGGACATAAGGACCCAAAATATATTTGGGAGATGGAGGATGTGTATGATTAGATTTTGGATTAGCAACTTTGGATGTTGTAACAGATGCTTCATTTTAAGGCATTGTGTCTTTTTTCTTTGGGATCCACATGGTTTTGATTTGTGCTTTAGTGGGCCTTTGTGATCTATTGTTTTGATTTAGATTTTAGATTGGATTATTCTTTTTGTCAACATGTACTTATAAGGGGGCATGAGGAGCTTTAGATTCATGTGAATGATTGGATTGGTGAATTTTTACTATGGAATACAAAGTGCTTTTAGTAGAAATGGGGCAAGTGTGAGGAGATGAATGATGTGGAGAGGATACAAATGGAGCGATGAAGGTAGAATTTTGGTGATAATATGTGGATGGAGAATGTGTAGGTGCATGCCTTTGTTGATCCTGATTAGGGAACATGAGAGTGGGATGTTTATGATGGGTGATAGGGATAGGTGATGGATGGATGAAAGGATGAATAGGATGAGATGGAGGAGGTGATTTTGGGGTATAAGGGCCCAAAATAGACATAGGACATAGAGGATATGTGATGGTGGATGGAGGGACATAAGTACCCAAAATAGATGGAGTAGATGAAGGAGGAATATGAATGGTTGTTTTGAGGTGATACAATGAAGGGGGGATGACAAAAAACAATTTGGTGGAATGATGGGAGGAGCCTCATATTCTTCTAGGAGAGGATTGTTGAGGGTATGTGGAGGTTGTACCAACATGTTTTGATTGTGAGTTTCAAGCAGTACATCCAAGACCTTGCTTATAGGAGTTTTCTTTTACCTGGATGGGCTCTAAAATACCTTGCTCAAAAAGGCCTAAACCTTTTCCTTGATAGTTCATGCTCTTGATAATTCAATCCATGATAGGATTTTTATTATTCTAGAAGAATGATGTGAGTCCATCATTAGGCAGAGGAGAATGAGTGGTGTACACAATTTATTTTTCTTCTACAAAGAGACAACCATGGATGAATGTGACAGTGCCAAGGGGATATAAACATAGTGTTGGGATGGTAGGGCTAGTTGACAATGGAGGATCATGAGATGGAGATGGTGAGATGGCAACATACGAATTGGGAGGAGTGAGTGGTAAGGGATCAGGAAATGGATTAGGTGATATGATAAGATCTAGACTTGTGGCAATGGGTGATAAGGGCTCATGCAATGGACTAATTAGATCTTGAGTGAAAAGGAGATCATAGGATGGAATGGGTGGGGGACTATGATCTTGAGGTGGAATAGATGGGATGGTAGGATCTTGATTAGGAGAAGAGGATATTTTGTTATTCTTTGGATCAAGCTCTTTGCATGACTCTTCTTGTGTGTTTGGCATGATAACAGGGTGTCAGAGGGACCCCTCAAGTGGGGGAGATGGAAAGATGGAGGATTCATGAAGTTATTGAGAGGGGATTTTGGTGGATTTAGGAGTAGGAGGAGTGGATTGGATTTTGTTATCTTTGATGGGTTTGGTGGCTCTCAGATTAGGAGATGGGGGTTCAACAGATTCAATAGGTGTGATGGTTTCAATAGTTTGAGTAATGCTAGGGGTGGTAACATCAATGATAGGTGTCGTGCGGAGAAGGGTTGCATCACTAGTGACTGTGGATGATGGATTGGGATGGCATGGTTCAGCGACTTCAAGAGGTGGATTTGGGGATTTCTTCTTTGTTATGAGTCCTTGGAGAACTTCTAGAGCGATAATTGTGCATATGCTAGGCTTAGTTTGGGTGGTGGGAATAGACGAAGGATTAGGGATTGGTGGAAGACTAGGATTATGGATTGGTGGACTGGGATTAGATTGAGGAACGTGATTGGATGGGGGACTAAGAGTAGATGGAGGATTAGGAGGGTTAAGGTAAGAATATTTAGAATAGGAGGACATGGACGGTGGATTAGGACAAGAGGATATGGGTGTTGTATTAGGACAAGAGGATGTGGGTGGTGGATTGTAATACAGGAATTGGGATAGTGGATTTGGATGGGAAGATTGAGATAGTGGACTAAGATAGGAGTACATGGATGGTGGATTAAGATAGGAATATGTTGATGTTAGATTGTTAGATTAGGATAGGGGTATGTGTAGGATCATCATGGAAAAAATAGGCCCTTAAGTGGCAAAAAATTCAGAAAAAAAAAGTTAGGCAACTTGACATAAAAATTTGAATAAGTTATCTATGTTATTTCAAAAATATGTAAGAATAGAATCTATAGAAAATTGAATGTAGTTTCTAAACTGCTAGGTTTGTTTAAAAAAGGAAAAATCTATTAGGTGAAATTTTGAAATTTCAATGCAATAGTACTGAAATTTTAGGGAAAAAATAAGAAGTAAGTTTCTGTCTAACCACCTTAACCACAATAAAATGACAATATTTTTTTATAATATTTTAGATATAAGTAGAGGACTCATGTCCCGATGTGATGCATATTTTTTTGTAATTTTTTTCAAGTAAATAATTAATTATATTTTTTTATTACAACTTTTAAAAAATATTAAAAACTTGTATGTCTAACCACCTTAACTTGGTCAAAACTTCATGAAATTCAATTTTATTTTTTTTAATCCAATAGTATGTGAAGCATAGAATGTGGCACATGTTTTGGATTCAAAAAATACGATACCATTTGAAAGATATAGATGTTTTTCAATCAGCCTATCAATCAGGACTTTAGTCATAATTTGAATAGAAAATGAATAATAATTACTTATTAAATTTAAAGTAAAGTATAATTTATATTGGTGGAAAGCTAAGAATCTCCTTTAAAAACCCTTTGTGTTTCATGAATTTTGGGTAAAAATAAATTCGTCAGCCACATACCCATCATATTACCACTTTTTGGCCCATCATGATCCTGCACATTTCCATAGGTTGATAGGGGTGTAGGATTAAGATAAAAAGGTGTGGATGTTGGATTAGGATGGGAAGATTGGTAAGGAGGATTAGGATAGGGGTGTGTGGATGGGGGATTGTAATAGGAGTATTGGGATGGTAGATGGGAAGATTGGGATGATGGATTGGGATAAGAGGATATGGATGTTGGATAAGAAAATGATGTAGAGGAAGGATATGATGGAGATGCAGGTGAGGAAGATAATGGATATCCCTTGTCAAAGGTAAAATAAGGACTGTTTTTAGGTGTGGATGGAGATGTAACATGATAGCTTGGAGGGGTGATTGGATTTTGGATGACACTTGGGGAAAGCATGATAGCAATGATAGTGTCAAGGGGATCTATGTCATATACATCTTGATCAACAAGACTTTCATTATCATCATCAACGTAATTAGGATTCCCCTTGACTACTATTTTTGGTTGCATTGGTGAGGGATAAGGATTCATTATGTTAGATGAAATGGATATGGATTGAAGGTATGGGAATGGATGATTAGAAGGAAAGAAAAGGTGATGAAAGGGTGGATTAGAAGAATATGGAGGAATGGATCTTAAGGTTTGTTTCAATGTCAGAGGATCCTAGATGTAGGTGGACTAAAACTCAGATTGGGTATTGGATTAAAGCTCAGATTCAGATGAGTGTATGATATGATGGGATTAGATTGGATAAGATTGATTGATGAGATGATTTGATAAGATTAGATGATGGATTAGATAGGATGATGAAAGGGATTCTAAACCACATTCATAGATCACCCTAGGTGACATAAGGTACTGATCGATTGGATTAAGGGACATATGGATGATTAGGGCACTGAATCTACCTCAAGATGGAAGCAGATTGATTGGTTTGAAGATGATAACTTACTCAAGACAAATGAAAATCCTAAGCAGATGTGATGCTGATCAGATTCAAATACCTAAGATAATTTGGATAACCACCTAAAGGATGAAGTTTAGGGGATTTAGATCAAGAGAACAATGATGGATATATACCCTAGAGTCATTTTAAGATGTGTCTATTTGATTTAGATGATGAGAAAATGACCTAGATATGGACTAAAGTGAAGGTTATCAGTGAATGGAATATAGAAGTAGACTAGAGGACAAGGTCGCCTATGTTTGGGGCATGGTCACCTATTGTTAGGGTGTGGTCACCTATGGCTAGGGCGTGTCTCCTATCTAGCTTTGAGATCCTTAGAACAGTTAGATAGATGCTCAGAATGGGTACACAAAATTGTGGAACAAGAAAATAGATGCTCAGAACATGAGGAAAATAGACTATCAGAATGAGGAGACAAATGCTTGGAATGAATGAATGGATGCTCAGAATGAGCAAAAAAATTCTCAAAACGAATGATTCTTAGAACAAGGAGATGAAAGCTCGAAATGGATGAATAGAAGATGAGATTGGTCATTTCAAATGCAAAACCACTATTTGGACATGGTCACCCCACTATAGGGCATGTTTGCCCCTCTGTAGGGCATAGTTTCCCCTCTGTAGGGTGTGGTTACCCCTAGTCAGGGCCTAGTTGCTCCTTTGCAAGGCGGGGTCGCCTCTCTGATTTTTGGACTTTTATAAATTAAAAAAGGATCAAACAAGCTATCAAAATGGATGAATGAGCCTGAAAAATGGTGAAATGGACTTACTAGAGGTGATGAAATAGGATCCTTGAATGATGAAATGAAATCCCTTAATGATGACACGTGTTCCCCGAATGATAAAACGAGTTCCCCAAATGCTGAAACGGGTTCCCCAAACAACAAAAAGAGTTCTCTAAATGATGACAAGGGTTCCTTAAATGATGAGATAGGTTCCCTAAATGATAAGAAGGGTTCTCCAAATGAGAAGATGGGATCCTTGAATGATGATAGGGGTTCCCCAAATGATGAAACCGGTTCCCCGGATGACAAATTGGGTTCCTCGAATAGAAAAATAGGTTCTCTAAATGACAAAATGAACTCCCTAAGTAGACGAATGGGTGCATGGAATGAGGGAAAAAATACTCTAAACGAATGAACGGGTTGACAGAACAAAGGAACAAATCCTCTAAACGAATGAACAGGTTTACAAAATGAGGGAACAAACTCTTAGATGCACGAAATGAGACTGACTGAATGAGAGGTAGGGATGACCGTTTAGAATGCAAAAATACCTGTTTGGGCATGGTCACCCCTCTTCAGGGCATGGTTGCCCTTGGGTAGGGCCTGGTCACCCCTATTCAGGGTGGAGTCTCCTATTTGAGATGAAAAATAATTTTGTTTGACTCAAACAAACTGGAAGATGACTAAGATAGAGGGCAGGGTCACCCCTCTTGAGGTCGAGGTTTCCCTTGTTTAAGAACTAGTCACCTCTATCAATAGACTTGAATTTGACTTTGGAAAAATGGCCATGGAAAAAGACAAAAAACACTTCAAACAATAAGAAAAAGATAAGGCTAATTGGACTGAATGCAAATTCACTGGTTTAGCACAAGAAAGATAGTTCAAACAACACAATCCTACGATTAGTGTGAAGGGTATGGCCAACATGGTCATATAACTAAGCTAAACAAGGTGATCTAGGGAGTCTTCGATATATGTTCAGTATGTAAGGAACAAACCATGAACACCAGCCTATCACAAGCATGATTCAGAAACCCCAGTGAGATACTGAAGGCTTGAACCATCTCTTCAAGTCTATCTTTGCAGATGTCACCCTAGCTACGATGCTCTGCAAGACACGACGTGACTAGATTGGGGTATAGCTTTGGCTCTCCCCCCTTTATATACCTCACCAGTACATGTGGTTGGGATCATCCCTTGGGGTGATGAAATCCACTAAGAAGAGAACACTAACCATTTTTAGCTACTCCCCAAGCTCACATGAAGTGTAAGAGGAAAGTGTGAATGATGTAGTGCCCCTAGGTAACACAAATGACTAAGTAAGTTATGATTTATCTTAACCTAGGATTGGAAAATGGTGCAAGGGGATTGGATACGTCAATAGCTTACTTGACAAGCATGGAAAAAAGTGTTTTGACTCCTACTTAGACTATGTATCTAACTAGTATAAAAACAAAAGAAAACAAGCTAACTAAAATCCTTGGCCCTTTTGTCCTACAACAAACATGTTAGAAGTTTCATCTTCAACCTTTGTTAAGCATGATATAACTGCACAAATGTTATTCAAAACCCTCACAATCACCAACAAGACGATTTAAGGGGTCAGTACTAACAAGAATGACAAAAAGTGATCCCTAAAAATGACTTAAAACATAGTTTTACCTCAAAACAACTCTCTTTTGGGCAAGATCACCTCTATTCAGGGCCTAGTCGCCCCACTGCATGTCTTGGTCACCCATATTTCGAAAAAAAATAGTGAAACTAATTTTCGTGTCTCATACAAGTGTCCTTGTAAGGGTAGGGTCACCTTTGTTAAAGTTGGGGTTTCCTATCCTAGGGCATGGTCTCCCCTCTTAGGGAGTGGTTGCCCCACTGTGTCACCTAAACCTTCAAAAAATAGCAAATGTGAAAGCAAAAAAAGACCTATTTGTGGGTCCCATAGGGCGTGCCAGAAATGTGTGCAAGTGTTGTTACCTCTAAAATATGCAAAACTAACTAAGAAATTTAAGATAAAGAACACTAGACCACCTCAAGATTGGGCTACGTTGAACACAAACAAAAGAAAAGATAAAGAAAGTAAGTATACCTTTTAGCTATGTTGATCTCCTTGGTTGGCCCTTAGTTGAAGCTTGGATGTGTGCTCCCTTTGATGGAAAATGTGATAAAAGGGGATTCAAAGTGATCTAGATGTGATGAGGATTCAAATAAGAAATGTGGGTGTTTGGATAGATGCAAGAAATGAGTGTAATGAAATCTTGAAGATGAGCAACAATGGAGGATAAGATTGAAGGAGGAATGCAAGTGTGAGAGCTTGAATTTTTTTGAATGAAAATGTGATTGTAGGTTATGAGGAAATGAAGCCAAAAGTTCTCTATTTAGGGGAAAGGCCTCTAGGGATTTGAATGGTCAAGATTTAACAAGATTCATGGACAAGATGGAGGGTTGTGGTGAGTTGAGGACTCACAAGCCCTCACATCTTGCCATGTGGAGGATGAGATGTCAAGAGGATGGGTGATGTGGAAAGGGTACATGATGTGGAGGTACTTGCAAGTACCTTAGGATGGGAGTGATGGTGACATGTGAAAGGACCATGAGAATGATAGAAGTTGTTGGGGGAATAAATGTAAAATTTAAATTCACATGATTGGGAACGTCTAGTGGATAAGACAAGATTTCAAGAAAGGAGGACTTTGACCCATGTGAGTGATGTGAGTTGACCAAAGGGGGTGATTAGACAAGTTAATCAATTATTGGAAGACAGTTAGTGACTAATGAAGGTTAGGAACCAACTTACAAAAGTAGGAGGATGTGACACATCCTAATCATGGATTAGACATGTGCACATCCCTAATGATGGGACTAGGAGGTACCAGATTAGGATTAAGAAAAAGTGATGGATGATGCACGACATGTGAGGAATTAAGGGTATTAATTAAAAGGGACAAATTTGGACAAATGTAAGTGTCCAAATTTAGGTTTCTACAAACACAATTCTGTCGAATGCTCTATTCTAACTTGATAGTTAATCACTTAGCTTCAATATGACTTCTAGTACAAAAAAATATTGACGTGCAGATTGAATCAATTGTCAAGTTAGAACAGAGCATCTGACAGAATTGTGTTCAAATGTAGACACCTAAATTTGGACACTTACATTCATCCAAATTTGTCCCAAATCGAATCACTGAGTAGGTTTTCCATCAATGACAACACCAAATGACATGTGCAGTGTCTCTTGCCAACAATCTCCTCCTTTGGCATTGATGGCAACACTTAGTGAAAAATGATTAAGTGTCATATCAATACCAACATGAATACATTGCATGTTAATTTTAATGATTAGATTAAGTGCACAAAAAATTAGTTCAAAATCAGACATAAAGACATAACAGATACCCTGGGAAAACCCTGCTCTTGAGGGAGAAAAACCCAGCAACAAATATATCACTTATATATTGAATCACCAATAATATTTCCTTTACAATAGAGTTCAATATGATGGCCTATAATATGCACCAAGATATAATGCAACACAAAATTATAAATATACAATTTGTTGATGAACTCTTAGCCTTCAACAACCTTCAACAATGCTGAACTAATCTTGCATATAACTCGATCTTCCTTGTATAAGAATTCACACCAAGTAGTGATGAAGAGTATTGCCTGAATTATTGATCAAATGAAAGAACCTTGACTTGTATATATACATAAATAGGTAAAGGTTTGTGCCTCTTCAAGAAGGAAGTCGGCCTATTAAGAAAATACATGTTTCTTAATAATACATGTCAGCCTTTATTTAGTAAATTGTGTCTCTTCATAAAGTTGGCCCTTAATTAATAATTAATCATTAAATATAAATAATGTTAGATGAAGTGCTTCTTCATGTAGACAATTCTCCATAAATAAATAGAATAGCCAGCAGGCTATATGAATATTTATTATAGCAATTCATGGCTGGAAGTGGTCATCCAAACATTGCAACATCAACACTCCCTCTCAACTAGGAAGGAGTACTTCCAGTTGTACAAGACATATCACCTTATCATGATGCCAACCACAATGGCTACAACCATATGTGGAAAATAAATGATATTACCTCATGGTGACATTAGATATCACCTCATCGTGATATCAACCATAATGGATACAACCATGTATGGTATGTACAAGCATTCATCACTTGTGTGATGTTGTCACCTCAACATGACTTTCACCATGGATCTCCTAGAGGGTGAAAACACAAGTACAAGAGGAATCATCATAGACTCTCTCATGTTGTCACCTCAACATGACATCCACCATGGCTCTCCCAAAGGGTGGAATCAAGGGATTTCACCTCGAACTACTCTTACAGAGAAGAACTCATTAATCAAGGGATTCCACCTCGAACTTCTCTCATAGAGAAGAACTCATTAATCAAGGGATTTCACCTCGAACTTCTCTCACAAAGAAGAACTCATTAAAGAAAATCATTGATACTGAGACTCTTTCTTAGTTAAGGCTATATTCTCCTCCATACCAAGATTATCTTGAAATTACACAAATTTTATCCTAGAGAGAGGCTTGGTGAGAATGTCTATCGTCTACTCATTAATGTTGATATACCTCAACTAAAATGCTTTCCTCAATAACATGTTTAGTTCTGTCATGAAACACTGTATTGACAGAAGGCTCCACATAGCTTAATTAACACAATGGATGATAGTCTGCTCCAACAATTGTCCAACCAATCCTACAAGGAGCTTTTGAAGCCACACTGCTTCTCAAACTGCTGCACATGTTGCAATGTACATGACCTCTACCATACTCAGTGCCACTGAAGACTACTTCCTGCTACATCAGGAGATCATCGCAGATCCCAAACTGAAGCAACATCTAGAGGTTCTCTTCCGATCAGTGACACACCCTACCCAATCATAATCAGTATAGTCATGCAACTCCAGATCCACACTTGTAGAATATCTCAACCCATTTCCAACTATGCCACACAAGTATCTCAGGATATGCTTTGCTGCAACTAGAAGTATTTTCCTTGGTTCACACATGAACTTGAAAAAATGTCCTTACTGCAATCTGGTCTAGTATAGATACATCATCGATCCAATCAACTAACTGTACATAGTAGGATCCATCAGATATGAACTAGCTGCAACCTTCTTAAGCTTTTGAAAATTGGTTTCCATAAATAAACATAAAGAAGCAAGATCAACTAGATTACCATCTTCTTCAGGTTCAGTAGGCTGCCTCTGAATCTTCAAGCACTTCTATCAACCTTTTGACCTCTTCGTCCAAGATTGCCTGCAACACTTGCCTCAGTGCACACCACTAGTATAGTAAAGAGTTTAGGGTAGACCTCCTTGACCTCATAGTAGATTACTCTATTCTGAATAGGTTTGCAGAGCTAGGTATGTGCAGTATCATGATGGGCCAAAAAGTGGCGATATGATGGGTATATGTAGGGTATGTGGTTGACAAGTTTTTTCTTACCCAAAATTGATGAAACAAAAGGTTTTTAAAGGAGATTCTCAGCTTTCCACCAATATAAATGATGCTTTACTTTCAATTTAATAAATAATTATTATTCATTTTCTATTTGAATTACGACTAAAGTCCTGATTGATAGGCTAATTGAAAAACATCTATAGCTTTCAAATGGTATCATTTTTGAATCCAAAACATGCATCACATTCTATGCTTCACATACTATAGGATTAGAAAAAGAAAAAATGAATTTCATTAAGTTTTGACCAAGTTAAGGTGGTTAGACATACAAGTTTTATATTTTTTAAAGTTGTAATAAAAAATTCATAATTAATTATTTACTTGGAAAAAATTATAAAAAAATATGCATCACATCAAGACATGAGTCCTCTACTTATATCTAAAATATTATAAAAAAATATTATCATTTTATTGTGGTTAGGGTGGTCAGACAAACACCTACTTCTTATTTTTCCCCTGAAATTTAAGTACTACTAGATTGAAATTTCAAATTTTCACCAAATAGATTTTTTGCTAAAAAATAAGCCTAGTAGTTTAGAAACTATATTCAATTTTCTACAAATTCTATTCTTACATATTTTTGAAATAATATAGATTACTTATTCAAATTCTTACGTCAAGTTTCCTAACTCTGAATTTTCTGAATTTTTTGCCACTTAAGGGCCTATTTTTTCCATGATGTTCCTACACATACCCAGCTACCAATATCAAATCCAGACGACTATCTTGTGCAATTTTGATCTTAATAGCTGAAGAGGTCTTTCAAGGATTTAACACTTGGCCTTGCAACACTGGAACCTTCACTTCTTCTCAATGAGTCACATAACTCCCTGTTGATCCCTATTTCAGAGATTGCAAAGAAGAGTTCTAGAAGTGAACTCCCTCTAGCCACCAAATCAGTCTCATGGCTGCAAGTTATGGCTTCACACTTGATCATTTCATTGGTCAGCATGACTTCCTCACAAGATTCCTCAAGCTTTTCATCACTAAGCAATCTATCATCACCTTCTTGCTCCTAGAAATGTCCTAAAAGCATTTTGGAGAGAGATTACTAACATTTTATAACTATCCAAAGAAATACCAAGACTAGAATTATACAAGGTTTACTATCTCAGGTTATAGCATAAATACATAATAATTTATGAGAAATATTAAAACATAAATGAATCAATCTATAAGAGAAATATATCAAAAAATCAGAATGAAGGGATAAAGAAACTTATCTTTATTTAATTTTGATATAACTCTTTCTTCCATCTTTTACTCCTCTCAAGAATGCCAAACTCAGCACAACAAAAGAACAATCTATAGAACTATATATTTCTTGAATGCAATATGCAGTTAGCATATAGAACCAACTCTCTCCAAGAGTTCAAGGCTCTATCACAGTTCATGCATTAAAGAATGATACCATCAAAATTACAATTCTCTTTTTATTTCAGAGTCACACTTAGAAATCTTCACAACCAACATGCAATAAATGAAATCTTCAAAAAATATTATGCTAGTGAACACAATTCAAGAGAAACCACTATCTCTCTTTAATAATTACAAGATCCAACTAAAAATGATATAACTCAAACAAAGAATACTTATCTCTTTAAATATTATGATGGAAGCACATATTAGACATAGTATGATACACTGCTTCTTGCACTCAGATCAGCACACAACCTTCACGGCTTAAACATAGGCCCATGGCTTAGAATATAAATTCCCTAGAATCCTTGTGAGGAAAGATCTCATCCACGTCTACAAATGAAGCATGTTGATTAGGCCTGGTGGGGCAATCCTTTGCATAGTGACCAAACTTGTCACAAATAAAACATTGGACTTTGGAGATGTCCCACTTCTTCTTGAATGTAGAAGCACCATCAGTTCCTTTATCTATATTCCTTTTGAAATATCCTTTCATTCCACCTTTCCCTTTCTCCTTTGAGGATTGAGTGGAAAGAACATGAATTTATTCATTAGAGCTTCAACCAATACCTCTCACAGCCAACCTAGAATCTTCTTGAATACAATCTGCCCTCAAACAATCAAACTTGGGAAGTTTCGATCTTGCACTGATTCCTTGAATATAGGACTCCCAAGATGAAGGAAGACCATTAAGAGCAAGCATGGTCAAGTATTTGACTTCAAAAAAATGACTAATAGAAGAGAGTTGATCTCTTGATTCATAAATCTTCATGAAGTAATGACAGATTCTCCTTTCGGCATCTTCACATGGTGTAGTTGTTGCTTCAGTGCAAGAGCCTAACTTGTGTTGTTGATTTCATACATATCCTCCAAGTTTTTGGACATCTCTCTTTCCATCTTCAACTTGGAGACAATCAGAACAATATGATCCTTAACAGAGTCAACCAACATCTTCTTCGCCTTGATGTCTTTCTTTCTCCACTGTAACTTATCTTCTTCCTCCGTTGGTTTGGGAACTTTATTTTCCAAAAACTCAACCAAGTAATTCTCTTCCAAGGTGACCATGATTCTGAACCTCCATGATGTGTAGTTGGATGCTCCCTCAAGTCTATCTTCAACCTTAAGACCATTCACCGTCTTGACTAAAATAGAGATAGACAAAGATATGAAAAAGAGAATAGAGAGTATCGCTGCAATAACAAATCTGATCACGATCTTCTTCAAACCCGCTCTGATACCATGCTAATTTTAATGATCAGATTAAGTGCACAGAAAATTAATTCAAAATTAGACACAAAGACACAATAGATACCCCAGGAAAACCCTCCTTTTGAGGGAGAAAAACCCAACAACAAATATATCACTTATATATTGAATCATCAATAATATCTCCTTTACAATAGAGGCCAATATGATGGCCTATAATATGCACCAAGATATAATGCAACACAAAATTATAAATAGAAAATTTGTTGATGAATTCTCAGCCTTCAACAACCTTCAACAATGCCAAAATGATCTTGCATATAACTTGATCTGCCTTGTATAAGAATTCGCACCAAGTAGTGATGAAGAGTATTTCCTGAATTATTGATCAAATGAAAGAACCTCGACTTGTATATATACACAAATAGGTGAAGGTTCATGCCTCTTCAAGAAGGAAACCAACCTCTTAAGAAAAGACATGTTTCTTAATAATACAAGTCATCATTTATTTAGTAAACTGTGCCTCTTCATAAAGTTGGCCCTTAATTAATAATTAATCATTAAATATAAATAATGTTAGATGAAGTGCTTCTTCATGTAGAAAATTCTCCATCAATAAATAGAATAGCCGGCAGGCTATATGAATATTTATTATAGCAGGTCATGGTTGGAAGTGGTCATTCAGACGTTGCAACATCAACACTGCCAGCCTTCAAAAATTCAAAAATACAACCCCCCCTGAGATAAATAAGGCATTTTTCACTGTCCCACTCTCCCCCTTTGACATCAATGGAAAATATGGGAATCCACTTACCAAAAATCAAACAACATTGTTATGAAAAAACTACATATGTACAAACATGCTTCTACAACTTACATAAACTTGAATATATCTGCAAAATCCCTCTTCAACAAGCTCAAACTAGTTTCCCAACTCATTTTGAGACTTTCCAAAATAGTCATGTGACCACAAAATAAATAATATTGCATCTTTGTTGACTCAAGGTTTACTGGATCACTGAAAGCCATAATATCTTGTGCTTCCGTCAATGCACTAAGCATTGTCTCCATCTTAGGACCAATCAATCATCTGAGTTAACATACTCTTTCAACAATTCTTCCTTCTTCATGCTTCAAACTTTTGATTTTGTCAAGAAAATATATGACTTGACCTTCTTTCTTTCCAACAAAAATGGTTAGAGGATCAAATGCTTGAGAGATATCTACTAACTATTTCTGATATTCCTTCAATTTCTTTCCAATGTCCTTAGTGAACTTAGACAATGATAAACATGGCTTGTAAATATTTCCACCTTCAAACAAAGCACCTTGAATGTTTTTTACATAGGTAGCTAACAAATATTTATCATTAGAAATCATCCCCTTTAGTCTACTGAACCTATTAGCATCAAATTCCTTCTAAACTTTATCCATATTTGACTTCTCAAGTGACTCAAAATGAGTACTTATAGAATTGACAAGTTTATTTAGCTAACCAGATGAAGAATCGGGTGAATCCTTAACACATGTAGGCATGATCTTCTCAAGGATACTGGATGCAAGACTCAACAACTCACTGTCCTCAATGTGAGATTTCAATATTTCCTCCCTTGCCTTGGCCTAGGAAAATGATGCTACCTTCAGTTTCTCAATGGGAGATAGAGTGACCAAGTTGATAGGACCTTTAATTAATTTTGGATCACACTCCTCCTATTACTCCTCCAAAAATTCCTTTACTTCCTTAGTAGTGTCTCTTGCTTCAACATGAATTTCCTTTCTTTAGCCTTCTTCTCTTCAGTCACTGATTCTTCTTTTGCTTCAGGAATCTTCACTTCTTCAACCGACACAACTTTAGGAGCTTCAGTCTCCATCGAAATTTTAGGGTCTTGCAAGTGTGGAGGATTCAGAGTATCCTCAAATGTATCTTATTTTCCTTCTTCAACATTAACTAGAATAGATAAAACATTTTCAACATGAACTTCTTCAGAAACAACATTATACCTGTTCTTTAACAGAATTGCCTTAAGAACTTTTTTAGTGTCTTTTGCAACCTCTTTAGTTTTCCCAATCATTAGCTTATTCACCCTTTTCTTGCTTTTAAAATACCTTTTTGCATCACTTAGAATCTTCTTCATCTCTTCAATTGACATCACTGGACACAGATCAACAAGTATTTGTTCTCTCATTTTCTCTTCTTCAGTTCTTGCATTCACTAGATCCTCATTTCCAAAACTTCATACAGGCCTTTAGGTAACTTAGACATTATTTCAATGAGACATATTGAAAATTTTCAAATACTTTATTGTGGCCTCCTTAAGAAATCTTTGACTGACACTATCAAAGGTGTCATACCATTCACAAAGTGGCCTAAGATTACCATCCTTAATCAAGGATTTTTCAAATTCTTCTACTAACATACCTGATTTGTTAGTTTTCATCTTTTTCTTTACTTTCTCTTCATTGGAGGGCTTGTCCTTTGAGACTTTTGATTATTATTTTCCCTTGTCCTTAAATTCTCTTACCTCTTCATCTGACTCAGATTCTTCATCTTCTAAAGCAACAACATATACTCTTGCGCTTTTATCTTTCTTACTCTTTCTTGTTCTCTTGAATGTCTTGACTTGAGCTTTCACAGGACTTGACTTCATTGCAGGACTAGATGAGAGTGTAGAGCTCCTTCTAGATCTGGATCTGGCAGAGGATGTTGTCAGATTGGTAGATTCAGTTCTAGCATACTCTCCTACTTTATCTTGTTCTCTTTTCCTCCTGGCTTCCCTTACAACTTTAGCTGATACACCCATGCTTTCAGCAAAAGCTTCCACTTCTTTTCTTACTCTTCAGACTATTACAGGCTTCTTCAATTCTGCATGTACCTACATATTCTTTTCTTCAAATGTACTGACCTTTCTTCTACTAGATCCTCAAGTTTACTCAATAGGTGTTAAGCATATAGTTCCAAAATGTGTTTCTCAACCTCATAGCCCATAGGCATTATCCCAATTGATCTAGGTTCTACAACTTCAATTAATCACTAATCAGTATCAACCATGAAGAAAATTGTGTCCTTGTAATTTTCCACAATAGATGTGGGAATCCTTTCCTTGGCTTGCATTTCATTGTGAAAACTCTTGAAATAACCCCAAATTGTAGTTTTTCTAGCTTTGTTGTCACCAACTCTAATATGAATAGAAACCGGTTTATCATTCTACTAATGCACATTTCCAACTCCTAGAACTTCATTCATAAAATAGAAGAGTAAGCAAAGCAAAAAACTACCATATTTGAAAGAATTTTCCTTATCCTTTATTTTTCCAATATTCTCAATAAACTGGCTCCAGAGTAGCTCACATAGGTCATAATCTGTATTTTCTTTGACCATTTGATATGTTACATAGATTTTTGTACTGGATACAAGATTATCCTAGATGGAATAATAGATTTTGTACCTAATGACTATAGAATCAAATATCACATCTACTTCAATAATATCATCAATTGTCATTGCTCTCTTGTTGAACACTGAACTGGTTGCATTTTTAACTGTTTGATTCTTCACAACTTTCAATGTAGGCAACCCATCAAATGAATTAAAACCAATAACTATCCTTATAGCTTCCATTGTAATCTTGAAGGGCTGACTCAACCACATAAACTCGGCATGCACTCAACTCAATATATACCAAACCAATTCATTTTGTTAGAAGATAGGAATTTTCACAATCTGAGTGAACTTCTTCTCCTCCAAAGTTTCAAATTCAGGTTTCACATAGAAATCCTCTCATAATGTGATTGGAATACAAATTTATCAACTAGGAGCTTCCTAACTCTTCAAAATTTGAATGAATGTATCCCCTAATATCTTTGATATGCAAAATACCATATAGAAAGAAAGAAAATGCAACTAATGGTTTAGTTTCAATATATTTAAATGGGTTCCATTTGAATTTTGGATGGGGCCTTTTCTTAATATCAACCACCAATGGAGTTTCCATTTCCAAAAATTTTTAAGTTCTCGAGTTTCCAAATAAATACCTTTTCGTTGGATTAGGGTTTGATTGCCGAATAGCCTTTAGAATTGAATCACTCCAAAATTTTCTTCCAAAGCTCTCCAACCTTCTTCTCAAAGTGCAATGTGACAAATGAGGGATATAAATGACTTTCTATCATTTTTGCACCTAACTTTTTCATCACAATAAATGCTTTTTCCCTAAGTCTTCCAGATACCTTGTTTTCATAGACTTTGAAAGAAAATTCTTCTATGGACCTTCAATTTTTCACAAATCTCCTCCACAAAATATCCCAAAACATTTGCACATCACTAATGCAATCATTGTTTTCTACCACATTTCAATACCAACTACCGAAAAGAGGTTTAAAATATTTTCTTGAGAACTCTCCCTAGGCTAGAGGACAAAACCTAATTCTTGAGGAAACTACCAGAACCTAGTTTTCATGTAGAATCATTTCCTACATTAGAAGGATTCTTCTTCACCCATGTCTTCTTCATTTTCTTCTTGATCTCATCTGTAGTGAATTTTCCTTTTCTCTTTTCATCCTTCTGCATGTTTTTCCCTTGATTCACCAGACCCTTTCTGCTCCAACAGAATCGAGCAATGTGACTAGATTTGTTGTAGTTTAGCACACAACATTTCTTTGTCTAGAATAGTTGTTCCATTTATTTTCTCTTGATCTACACTAGTTAACAATATAACCAAATATATTGCAGGTATAACATCTAACAATCTATTGAAAGAGTTGTTTGACATATTTCTCCATTCAACTAACTTATGACCATACTCATTGCAACTATAACACTGAACGAAGAATGATGGACCACTTGAATTCATTTTACTTCTACATTGAGCAACTATATGACAAAATTTATTGCAAACAAAATAGTAACCATCGAACCTTTGAGCATTAGGTTGTCTAATCGTATACCTTCCAACTTTGTTCATTTGATTTCCTTGCCCAAAATTCTTTTGTCTAGATCTAGAACTTTTTCCTTTCTCATATCCAAGACCTTGCTTGTCACTTACAGTCCTTTGAATTTTAATCAGTTCATCAAGCTTGGCTAAGATAATCTTGAACTTCTCCTTGTATTCATTTTTAGTAGCAAGTTCATCTCTCAGGCTAACAATCTATCTTTTAAGCTCTTCTTCATTGTCTCTGGATTGTTGTAGATCAAGCACGAGCTGAATGAAAATATCGTTAATTCTTCTACACTCCTCATATTTTTCTTTCAAGGACTAAGAAATATTCTCTTCATTCTTCTTCTTGTCTTCAATCTCCTTGGTCATCCTCATCATAATAGATTCCATCTCATGATTTAGGACAACATTTTCTCTGGTGAACTTTTCACATTCTTTTGTCTTCTCCTTCAAGGCTTGATTCAGTTGTTCATCTTCAATGCTTTTACTTTCTCTCTGCTTGAGCTGATCATAGAGTTCCTTTCTCTTTTCTGTTGACTCATTGATTTTGTCTTTCAATGATTGAATGAATTTCTTAGCATTCATAAGATTTTCTTGTAGTTCCTAGACTTCATATTTTGATTGATCAGGATCATTTAGGGCCACCAAAATTTGTTGTTGAAGATTGCTTGAATCCATTGAATCACTTTCCTAGATCTTTGTTAAGTTGTTAAACTTCTTCTAAGGAACTAGACTCTGATACTTTTTGGAATCAAGGAACCCTTAGAGGGTGGGTGAATCAGTGTTCTACAAAATTTAACTTTATTAATCTAATCTTTTAACCATTTACAACATTGAACCAAAAGAAAGATGCAACAACACAAATGCAACAACACAAAGCAATCAACCACAACGCCATAAGACAAGGATTTTTATGTGGAAACCCTGTTAGGGGAAAAACCATGGTGGAATTCAATCCACAATATTATGAGTATACTCAAAATAGGTGTTTACAAAAGGGGAATGCACATGCACTTGGGCGCAATGCCTAGAGCTCACTTCTTAAATACAAAATACAAGACTCGCTATCTTACAAAAAATTTGGATTACATCCAAAAGATTTGAAATGAGAGAATAACATCTGCTAATGCATGTTTACAGTTCCGGTTAAGCTCATCAATTGCATTCTTGACCTTCCATCTCATTCTGCTCTTTTGCTTTGTCTGCTTTAATTCACATCATAAATTCTTTAATGCACCAATGAAACTATGCATAATCACTCTACAATCCTTCTAAATTTTGCAACATACTTCACACATCCACTATTGCATCTCAAAATGATATAAATGATCCCTTATATATATCCACAACTAAAGATTTAATCAACCGCATGTTGACTTCAATTAAACATAAAATATTTACAAACTGTTGGCTCAATCCAGAAATGATTTTCAATGCGCACCAACCAAAGTCGGCCACAACATATTGAGGATCCAAAACAAAATCATCGAACATGAAAATATCTTAAACAACTTCACCTCGAACATCTGCAACACGCTACATTCATCAAGTCGGCCTTCTTGCACTATTAAACAAAAAATCAATCAACCGAATCTTCTAACTCGCACACCAATTGATATGAGGCTCTAAGATTCAAGGATAACATGGATCATACATCAAAAAATCTTCCCTAAGATCCACAACTCAAAATGATAATAGAAAATTTCCTATGAATCAATGAACACAATTCTGTCGGATGCTTTGTTCTAACTTGACAGTTAATCACTTAGCTTCAATCTGACTTCTGGTACGAACAAATACTGATGTATGAATTGAATCACTGAACTAGGTTGCCATCAATGACAATACTAGATGACATGTGCAGTGTCTCTTGCCAACACCTTGATCATACTAAATGATGAAAACATGAAACAAAAGCACAAAAGAAAGAAAGTGAAAGCATGTAAACACACAAAATAGATCAAACCTCCATCCCATAGGGGGATTGGTGTCACTTTGATGTGGAGAGTGACCCTTTCCCAACCCCTTGTGATAAGCTTCAAGATCCTTGATGAATTTGAGTAGAGTAACAATGCCTAAGATTGTAGATGAAAATGGTTTTGATAAATTCCAATTTCCCTCAAAGATAGTGATAGCAATTGGATGATTGATGGATGAAATGATCATAATGACTCTGCATGAGATTGTGTGTCCATTTCAAGTAGAAGAGGCTTCTACTTAAAGGAGTAAATGGTTGAAGAAAGAGTGAAATTGGTGAATGTGGGATTAAAATGGGAGCCAATATGAATGTGAAACTTGTCACTAGGCTAATGGTTGGAGGTGGAGCAGATTTTGGGGAATGTGTAGAGGAAATGATGTGTAAGAGGATGTGATAGGTTTTTGAAAACCTTTGGAGGGGAATTGAATGAGAGGTGGTTAAGAAGAATATTGTTTAGGATATGCCTTTGTGAGGATAAATGAGATAATTAGATAAATAGAATAAATTAATTTCATGTGCAACCTAGTTAGTTGACCATTGGTTGATTTCACTCTTGAGGAGTTAAAAGCTGGAGGATTTATTAATGATGATTAGAAAGTGATTTAGAGTTAATTAATTTAGAATTAATTAACCTGGATGGATTAGGGGATTATGACATTTAATTTGATTTATTTAATCAAATGAGAGGACTTAGGGGGATTTAATTAAATGGTTTGATTTAATTAAATATGATGAACATTAGTTAGAAGAAAGGTGAATTAATCTAAAGAATTTAATTATTTGATTAATAGTAGAAATTGTTGAAATTAACTAAATAATGTTGATTATTTAATTAATTGGTTAGTTTGAGGTGATTTACGAAGCAATAGTGTTAGTTAATCAGAATCAAATGCATAGTGTCAATCAAGAATTTCTAAGTGTCTAGATTTTTCCCCTCTTTGAAGTGAGGTACCTACTGCATTGGTTTAAAGAATAACATTGTCAATATCAAAATTCAATTTTATTTTTTATTTTTTCGGATGCCCAAATGATGGCCCAGTGGAAGAAATTATGCTACTACATTGCCCCCTCGAGAGATCGGGCAAAAATTCCAAATTTTGGGTCAAGCTCGCGATAAATATTTAAGATTAGTTCAACTCAAAGAGGACTAGAAAGCTTAGATGTTTGATGTAGACAAATTTTATGATGTATAGACAGTCATTGGCCATGGGTAGCCTCATGTATATTTTGATATATTACATATTTGAGAATTGGATAGAAATATTAGTAGAGATAGAAGAATAAGAAGAATAGGAGAGATCAACCCTTGAGTATGAGACGATGCAGAAGTCCAACAAGTCCATGAGCTGTAGAGATATGATGACGAGTGATAACGATGTGTTGCTTATCTAAGGATTGGGGATGTAAAGAGAATAACTTTCCTTATGTTTGATAACACACATAGATACGATGCATCAAGGTACAAACAACTAGGATGGAATTGTATCTAGTGAGATGAACATTGAATTGACAAACAAATAGGAGTATTCTTGTTCACACCCGACATACGAAACATTATTAGGATGTACTTCAGAAGTTTCAAACATCTCAGACCAATACACAAAAAATCATAACCTATCAATGTAATAGTCAACAAGCTATCCAAAATACCTTCCATATATACCTAACAAAGCACGTATTCGTCGAGGTTATATTACAAGAACGTCCAACATGCATAACAATCGAAAGACAATGATCAATGCCCCATTCCTTTCTCCCTAAGTCATTTTGATAGACATCATCGGGAGGTCATTAGAATGGGTGCAATAAGATAAATCATAAGAAAAGATCAAGAACACAAACAAGTCAATATTCTTCATACCTCTAGCTAAAGGGATGTGTTTTGCTTAGGATAAGTATCCAAAGTGTTTGCCAAAGATAATTCCCTTTGCAGGAAGGACACATCCTAGGACATGTTAGTGGATGGTGGAAAGGTTATAGTTTGTTTTGAAAAGGCTATTGATATAAATTTGATTGACATGTGTTTTAAAAAGATCAAGAGTTCGATTTTGCATTTAAAAGTTTGTTGTTTCAATTTTGACTTTGCATTTGAAGTTTTCTTTTGCTAATTGTTGTGGTTGTTTCTATTTGTATTGCCAAAGGATGAAGGTGACGATTGATTTATTATGGATGGTTGATTATTGTAGGTGAAGCGAAATGTAATGGATGGATTTTTTCAAATATTTGGATGTTTTTGATGTTTTTGAAATGTTTTGAGGCTATTTTTTGGATTTTTGGGTTATTTAAATGTTTCTAATTTTCAAGTTTTCAAATGTTTTTGTGTTTTTATGAGATTTATGAATTTTTTCGGATTTTGTGTCTCAGGAGCCCATCAATGATGGCCTTTCCTACATTTAAGCTTAGAGACGACGTAGTTTTGAAACCATGTTTTTGACATTTTTTTACTTTTTGACCTATTTTGGGATTTTGATATGTTTGAAATGTTTTTGGATTTTCACGTGATTTTGATGACTTGGATATAGATATATGCATAACAATATTAGTGGTCTATTTTGGGATTTTTTGAAAACCAAGCTAGGTTCAGTTGATTTGATTGATGGATTGATGATGATAACGGGTATGTGCAAGATAATGATGGGCCAAAAAGTGGCGATATGATGGGTATGTGGCTGACGAATTATTTTTACCCAAAATTGATGAAATGAAAATGGTTTTTAAAGGAGATTATTTTCTTTCCACCAATATAAATTATGCCTTAATTTGAATTTAATAAATAATTATTATTCATTTTCTATTTGAATTACAACTAAAGTCTTGATTGATAGGCTAATTGAAAAACATTTATAGCTTTCAAATGGTATCACATTTTTTGAATCCAAAGCATGTATCACATTCTATGTTTTGCATAATATAGGATTAAAAAAATTGAATTTCATGAAGTTTTGACCAAGTTAAGGTGGTCAGACATATGAGTTTTTATATTTTTTAAAAGTTCTAATAAAAAAATCATAATTAATTATTTACTTGGAAAAAAATTACAAAAAAATATGCATCACATCAGGACATGAGTCCTCTACTTATTATCATTTTATTGTGGTTAGGGTGGTCACACAAATAGCTACTTCTTATTTTTCCCTGAAATTTAAGTACTATTGCATTGAAATTTTAAATTTTGACCAAATAGATTTTCTTTTTTAAAAATAAACCTAGTAGTTTAGAAACTACATTCAATTCTCTATAGATACTATTCTTACATATTTTTGAAATAATATAGATAAATTATTCAAATTTTTACATCAAGCTTTCTAACTCTGATTTTTTTGAATGTTTTGCCACTTAAGGGACTGTTTTTTCCATTTTGATCCTGCACATACCCTAACTTTGTTGAGCATACACAACAATGTAAGGATAATGTTAAGAAACACAAGGATTGGGAAGGATATCCCGAGATGATGATGTGTTGATTGGATTTGATTTATGAAGATTACAAAGCTCAATTTGGAACAAAATTTGCTTGGATGATTTGATGTGTTGTTGAAGCACATGTTAGATGTGAATGATATTGATTGTTTGGATTGATGTTCAATGAAATATAAAGCTTGGTAAGGAACATATTCTTGTGAAAATATGTCATTGGTTTTTTTTTGGGATTTTATCTCACAAATGCTTTGACCAGCTTGATTTCATGTCTGCCAATATTCAGATCACCACATATGTTGGAAGATATAGATCACGATTTATTCCCGAAGAAAGATGTAAATATCTATCCCCAATGTCTAACAATATATGGAATGTCATGGATGGATGCTTGGATAGGTGTATGGATAGATGGATATGGATTATCTTGTGATAAGATAAGGTTTTCAAATAAAGAATGATGATTTCGATAATGCTTCATGGCTTAGATATTGTTGCATAGGATAGGATCAATGAAAATTACTTATGTCAAGATGTTTACCATAAGCAAGTGTAAAGTGTACAATTTTTTATCAAGATCAAAATAATTTGGAAGATGGATGTAGATGGATGAAAATGCATTGGATAAATGGTTCATGGATGAATGGTTTTATTATGGATAAGATGGATGGAATGTTGGATTTATTATGAAGCAGATAAGATGCTTTCACTTGAACTAGCACACGTAGATGCTCAATTCTACACATGATGCCTTTTTTTTCAAGTTTTAATCATGGTACCTTTCCAATGCACCACCATTGTGATTTTCATTGGAGGATGATTTTATCTTTACTATTTTCATGAGTTTTTTAATTTTTTTGGTTTTTTTGTGAAAGATTTCAAGTTCATGTGGAACTACCTAGTGGTGCTAATGTAGATGCTTCTATCATAATGTTTCATTGATATCTTGCTTGAATAAGTTTCTTTGCTAATATACACGCACTTGATGCAACTTTTGAGATTCCTGATCTACTTTGTTGATACCGGAGTTAACTTTGTCTTTGTGTGCACATCGCAATAGAATGCCTTTTGAATCCTTATGATGAAGGGTTGCTACATATACATGGTCAATGTGAAGATTGGATATCATGCATGGAGGAGTGGATGGAGAAGTGTTTTTAGGAATAGGAGATGGATTGGTTGACAGCTTGGAACCTTTGACTCTCAAACTTGGGAAGATGAGAAATGATGGGTGGATACAAAAGTGTGTGTGGAATTAGGACCAACTGCTTGAAATACTTTGTATGTTGGTTGAAAATCTTTCTTTTTCATTTTTGGATGTCTTAGATGGATAATTTTCCCTTTTTTATTTTACCCTACAGTTTGTTTGATTAATGGATTTTGATAGGGATGATTTATATTTGTATTTTTTGGTATCCATGTGTATTTGATTTTTCCATTATGCTTCCCAACTTTTTCTTTGATAGCATTATTCATGCTTTGATTCAAATCTTTCTTTTTATGTTGGTCCCAATTCATGGATGGGGTGATGGGTGGATGAAGATTCATGACATGGTTGGTTGTAGTATTGGCATTGGTTTCATCATAAGGATTCTTTGTACTCCCTATGTTGATGTTTGCTTGAGGCATAGTTTTCCCTAGTATGGTGGTAGTAGAACCTTCATTCTTTGATTCTGCTTGTTTCAAGATTTCCTATTTAGCAAGCATTCTCTGATAAATGACCACTACAGATGATGTTATTTCAATATTTTGCTTTCTTGATTCTGGAATATGTTGTTTGGTCTGACTTGTTTCTTTGAGTGTATAAACCTAGATCTTAATACATGATTTCCTCAATCTAAATTTGGGATATATCTGATCTTGACTGTATGAATCAATAACCTTCTCTTTTGTGTAATAATGTCAAGAGTAAAGGAATCTTTTTCTAAATGAAAATTGTCTATGTGTCCATCCAAAGAAAGCATCTCATGGGTAGATGGAGGAGTATGTGTTATATGGATATGATCATCATTTGCGACATCTTGTAAAGATTGGAGAGTGTCCATTAGATCATTATAGTATCTTGGAGATACAAATTCTTGATCTTGAATGATTTCAAAATTGCTTTCGACATGCTTTGGATCAAGTCCTTGACATGAGTCAATTTCAAAGCATGGATTGCTTACAAAGGATTCTTGGATATCTTCACTTGGCATGGGAAGTGGCTCAATACACTCTTGATCCTTGAGTGGATTTGGATCAAGTGTTGAGTTGAGGATTCCTTCAATATCTACAATCATGAGGTCAAAGGATATCAATATGTCTTGGAAAGGACCATTGTTAGACTTTGGTGAAAGATATTGATCATGCTTTGCATTAAATTCTTGAGATATGTCCTCTAACTCATTGGATGATGTAGAGGCATTATCAACATGATCGTTGGTGGATGAATCTTGGATTATGTCAATAGGATCAAATGATGTTAACACTCCTTGAAATAGATCAATAGTGGATGAATCTTGATCATCGTCCTCAAAAATTGTGGTGGAGATATTGTCGATGCTTTTAACCATAGGATCAAATCATGTTAACATTTATTGAATTGGATCATTGTTGGATATTGTTGGTGGATTTTGATCATTATTGAAACGTGACTTTTGATGTATGTTGATTTATTCATTGGATGAGGTAGAAACATCTTCAAGGTTCTCATTGATGAATAGATCTTGATCATTGTTTTCAAAATGTGTGGTGGAGTAATTGTCACTATTATCACTAGTGGTTGAATCTTTATCATTGTCCTCAATAGTTATTATTCCTTGATCAAGAAGGCCTTGGATGAGATTTTTGAGTTGAATACAATTTGATGTTTTATGAAAATTTTCTCTATGATACTGACAATAAGATTTACCCTTATTCCAAGGGAAGTTTATGATAGAGTTGAAAGCACTTACTTTGGGAAGAGTGATGAGTTTTGAATTAACTAGCTTGTGTAATGTGGATTCAATTGGCTCTCCCAAAGGAGTGTATTCATGTTTATTACCTTGTCAGATTTGTACTTGTTGAAATTGACCTTGTGGTGATTGATTTTGGAGATGTGGTTATTAAGTTTGTTGTTGATGTTGTTGATCTTGATATCCAACCTCTAGACATTGGGGATATTCTTCTTGATGGGGTTGTGGAGACAACTCAATGTTTTGATGGCATGGTTTAACCAATAGGGAAGTGTGTATATTTTGGGATGGAGATGTCTCTTGGTGATATGAATCAACAAAATTTCTAAGTGAAGCAATTTGATTTTGCAAAATTTGTTCTTGATTTTGATCTTGACACCCTTGATATATTTTATTTGGTTGTTGGTAAAGCATATTTGGAATATACACTTGTGGTATTTGTATGGGATCATGCACAAATTGATTCAAGACAATGCTATGATTTGGGATGATGTTTAGATTTTTCATTATAGGTTGACATGGAACATTGTTGCAGTTGGGAATCACGTTGATTTGATTTAGGTAACCTTGATTTTGCATGGTGTTACCTTGAATTGGATCAATACATTGTGTTGTAAATATATTGCTTGGATTTTGAACAACATTGGTTTGATTTGCAAATGTATATATCCCATAGTTCACCAAGTGTGTATTTGATATGTTCATTTTTTAGAATTTTTCACTTGGTATATTCACATTTGGAATGCATGGATTGGATGGGATAATGTTGTTTTGTTGAAGAATCATGTATTGATCATTTGGTTGATAGATTTGTAAGTTTTGACTTTGATTTAAATATACCATGGGGAAAGGTGTTCCAAAATTTTAGATTTGGCATACTCACATTTGTTGTACCATTAAGGTTTGCAGGAGATAATGATCTCATGTATGGATTGTATAAATGTGAGTTTTGATAATCAATTGGCATTGTAATTCTTTCATAGTTTGGTTGATTTAGATTATTCATGATGTATGAATCATGTTTATATTCCATTTTCTTCTTGTTTTTTGACCTTGTTGACCTCTAAGGAACTTAGGACCAATGAAGAGATAAAGGATGAAAGGATGAGTGATATGGGTGTTTGAAATTTTTAGAACTTTGGTCAATACTAGACTTAGAATTTTTTATTTTAATGCTTGGATTTAGATAATGAACTTTTTAATCCTAGGATTGACTTGTGATCTTTGGATAATTTTTTTTAAAGGATGATAATTTAACTAAATGTGTGAGAAAGGATACATTCCCACACACCTAATTAAGCAAGGTGATTTTGATTTGATTAAAGGATTATTTACCCAATTATATAATAGTGATGTTTCCAAAGCTCTAAAAGTTGTTTGTGGGATGGAGATGATAACTATTTGGGATAGATGAAGTGTTTGATCCTGAATGAACCTAGAAAGGACTTTTTTACAATACCAAGGTAGTGAAGAACATGCTTTTCCCTAAGAGCACTTCAAGCCAAAAGATCAATGTTTGCTCAGAAGACCATAAGATAAAAGATAAAAAATCACATGTGTGGGGTTCGATTGATTACATCTTGATTAAAATGGATTATTTTTACCACATCAATTTTTTCTTGCTCAAATTTCAAACTAAATGTCTATGTTTAAGCCCCTTTTGATTCCACAAGGTCCATTATGTGAAAATCAAAGAGCCAAGGCCATAGTTTCCCTAAGTTGAATTTGGAGAGAGTAACTTGAGATGTGATCCCAAATATTTAGAAGCCTCTAAGGATAAAATCCCTAGGGACAAGAAGTAATAATTGTACTCTTCAAAGATATTTTCTCTTTCCAAAGGGTTTGAAATTTTGATGACTTGTTGAATGTTTGTTTCAATGTTTGAGATCCAAGAAATGTGTTTGATTCACTCACAAATTGTACAACCCTAGGATAGAATTGGCTATACTGGTTGAGTCCCCACTCGAATTTCTCCAAACAATAAGAAAAAGCAAACAATTAGAGATTTGGTGGCATTGGCTCCCCTCCATGGCACACACTTCTCGGGACCACCAAATATCAAAATCCTGAAGATCCAAAGACCTTAAGGATATTTTTTTGTTTCTACTTTGAATGAATAGTACAAATATGGGGTGGCTTTAGAACATTTGTTCTTGCACCAACAAGTATTAAGGGTTTTGGTCTTCTAAACAGAGGGTTGTAGTAAGGACATCCAGTTCAAGGGGTACTATGATAAAATCTGTCAAGAGGTATCCCAACCCTTAGAACAAGGGATTTACACATCATAAAGATACTAGGGGAGAGCTATCACATACCACTTCCCGTTGATTACAAACTTTCCTTGCAGTCACAACTTTATATAGTTGTTCGGAAGAGCTTGGCATTAGCTTGTTACCACTTGGGTTACTCCCTCCTTTTGAAGCAGGGAGGAAGGCCCTCTAAAGATTAAAAAATTAGCGAATAATTACATTTGTAGTTTGACTACCTAAAGAACTTAGGAGGGAACACACACAATTCCTTTCCTTCACACTCACATGATTGTTCAATTTTAGATCCAAATTGAGATGTGTGGGTGACTTTAGACAACTAATGTCAATGGAATGCTTTTCATTCTTAAGATTTCTGAGTGGCATGAGAGAAGTACATACACATTCAAATGACACAAATTACAAAAAATCACAAAACAATGAAGACACAAGTTCTTTTTAAACTCAAAGTAAAGATGATTTTTTTTTTAAAGCACCAAAAGCTAAGTGTGAATTTTTCTTGTTCAATTTTAACCCACAAAGCAATGTCTAGTAAGTTCCTAATGTTCAATTTTAGTCCAAATATGACAAAGCTTGAGTTGATTGTTAATTTTAAGCCCAGGGTAACTCTAGTTGGTCCTAAACCATGAAAGGAAAATAGCATATGATGGGTTATTTTCCCATGAGTGTTTGAAAACACTATTACAATGAATATAAAATCCTTTTTATTTCACTTCAATGCTCCATGATCCTCTTAAAACCTACAATCCATGCTCAAAATGTGAGATGAAAAAAAGAAAAAATTAGATATGAGGGTTAGATAAATTATTAAGCATAAAAACCCTAAAACTTAGACAAAGTTACAATATGATTTGAAATTAGGTGCAAAATTGAAAATTTTAACTCTACAAGAATTGAGAAATACCTACACCATTGCATAGCTCATGAAATTCTACTCCATTTATAAAAAAAGCTCTGAAAAGGATCAAAATATGACCAAGATATGGTCATTTTAAGATGGAGTGCAAAATCAAGAAAACAAAGGTGACCCTATTTACAAAGGTGACACTATATTTCAAAAGCAACTTTGTATCATTACAAAGGAAACACTATATTAGCAAAGGAAATGCTCTAGTGAAAAAAGAAAGGTGACTCTATGATGACAAAAGAGGATCTGTTTGCAAAGGTGACATTATATTTTCAAAAGTGACGCTCTGGTAATGTCAAAAGCGATGCCACTTCCTAGAACCTGGAAAAACATGATTTCTAAGAACAAATGTCAATTTTTTAAATGGTTAGCCCCCCTTCTAGTGCTAGAATGTGAATGATGATCTATACCTAGCTAAAAATAGACAAACACAAGAGCATTAGTATTTCAAATAAGCACAAATATCATTCCCTATGAGATTCTTCATCATACTAAATGATGAAAACATGAAAGAAAATCACAAAAGAAAGAAAATGAAAGCATGTAAACACACAAAATAGATCAAATGTCCATCTTGTAGGGGGATTGGAGTCACTTTGATGTGGAGGGTATCCCTTTCCCAATCCCTTGTGATAAGATTTAAGATCCTTGATGAATTTGAGTAGAGTAACAATGCCTAAGATTGTAGATGAAAATGGATTTGATAAATGTCAATTTCCCTCAATGATAGTGATAGTAATTGGATGATTGATGGATGAAATGAGCATAATGACTTTGCATGAGATTGTGTGTCCAGTTCAAGTAGGAGAGGCTTCTACTTATAGGAGTAAAGGGTTGAAAAAAGAGTGAAATTGGTGAATGTGGGATTAAAAATGGGAGCCAATATGAGTGTGACACTTATCACAGGGCTAATGGTTGGAGGTGGAGCACATTTTGGGGACTGTGTAGAGGAAAGGAGTTGTAAGAGGAGTTATTACAAATGTAATAGGATGTGATAAGTTTTTGAAAAAAAATGGAGGGAAATTGAATGAGAGGTGGTTGAGAAAAATATTCCTCGGGATATGCCTTTTTGAGGGTAAATGAGGTAATTAGATAAATAGAAGAAATTAATTTCATGTGCAACTTGGTTTGTTGGCCATGGGTTGATTTAACTCTTGAGGATTTAAAAACTAGAGGATTTATTAATGATGATTAGAAAGTGATTTAGAGTTAATTAATTCAGAATTAATTAACCTGTATGGGTTAGGGGATTATGACATTTAATTTAATTTATTTAATAAAATGAGAGGAATTAGGGGGATTTAATTAAATGATTTAATTTAATTAAATATGATGAACATTATTTATAAGAAAGATGAATTAATCTAATAAATTTAATTATTTGATTAATAGTAGAAATTTCTGAACTTAACTAAATTGATAGGGAAGGGTTGGATGAGACACTCACTGTCTCATGCTCTAGGTCCTTGATCTCAACAACTCTTAGGTGACTCTCCCACCTTAACCTTTAGGTCCTATTTCAGGTATAGAAACCCCTGGTCCTTCTGGCCAACCCCACTATCATCATTGTTTCACTCCACCAAGCCAATCTTGGTACCTTGCCACTATCTCACCCTTGGCCCTTACTCTTCCCTAAAGGCCACTAAACCTCCAAGCTTTACTAACTTGTTGTGGGGGTGTGTGGTTACTTCCATAGCTTCAAAAATATCTACCTAGGTTTCTTGATCATCCACCATACTTCATTTCTCCATCACTCTCACCAAACCCTATTCTAGGGTTTAAAAAGGGCTAGTAGCCCTTGAGCCCCAATTAGGCCTCCTAACCCGAGAAAGTAGGCTTAAACTCCCAAACTTCCTGCAGAACACCACAAACTCCCTTTTGAGATCCTATTTCATTTTCCAACCTCTCAAGTATTTTTGAGGTTTCAAGATTTCTCAGTCTGTACACAGGCGTAACCCTGATTTTGTGAGAATTAGGGCTTTTTAAGCCACTTCTTGACCTCACTGTGAACTGTTTGTTCTTTTAGCCACCAAATGGACTTGTGAAGATTTTTCCTTCCTATCAAACCTTTGTAAGGCCTCCTGCAACCACCACACACCCTGAGTTGCCAAAAAGTAGACACCCCTGCAACGTTAGTGTCTATTTTGCACTGTCTTTCCTAACCGGGCATAGCCAAGCTCTCCTAGGAAGAGACTTTCACCATGCTCGTTGGACTCCTACAGACTCCTAAGACTAATATATGTATAGGCATGGGGCCTATCCACATTTCCCACAAGGTCGTACTCTAAGTATAGTGGGAATGTAAACTAAAACCCCATCTTTTCACAGTTTACCAATCAAAACAACAAATTGAAGAAACAAAGAATTTACAAGAACACTTGAAAGCGAGTAACCAACTAACTACTACACCAAAAATTGATTCAAAGAGAATTTCACTACATTCTAATCTAACCAAAAATACTTTTTTCAATCTATTAATCTGCTAAATCAGAAACAAGAGCAAAAACAAAAGATACACACTAAACTGTCCCTGTTCTCTTGATCACAAGCTAATTACAAACTTCAAAAATGATTCCAACCTCACTTCCAAGTCGAGGTCCACCTTTTAAATGTTCAAAAAGTGGTTGCTTGTCCCTTTGGTCAGACTTAACCAACTCAATAGGCCAAACTTGCACAAATGCAACATTTTGGCTTTATTTCCAACTCCTAGTGGATCTTAGTGAAAACAAGTTGGAGAATCAACCTTCCTACCATGAGTTACTAATCCAACTTAATCCTAACATGAACTAACACCTCTAACACAAAATTAAATGGTCAACATGACCTTAAAGTGTAAAAACACAAAATTTCTTCCTAGGCTTCCAAAATTGCCTAGTGTTTCCCAATGTTGCCTTGGTGCTCCTGCACCATTCTCCCCCTCTCAACCCAAACACTAAGGAATGGAAGGAGAGACCAATGACAAGTCAATACCAAACTTCTTGAACTAGTCTTCTTATACCCATGTAGCATCTGATTCATGCTTGTTCTTCCACTTGATAAGGTGCTCCATGTACACCTTGTTTCTTGTAGCCTTCTTCACTCTTGACTCCAAAATCTTCTCTGCCTAAGGCTTTTCTTGATTAGGTAAGGATACATTGCTGAGGTCCTTGAAGATTTACTAACTGTTCTAGTCTACATCATTGACTGTCCCCTTATACTTGATTAAATCAGCGATGTTGAACACTGGAGAGATCCCTAGATCGGTAGGTAACTCAACCTTGTATGCATTCTTGCCATACTTGGCCAATATCTTGCATGGACCCACTCTCTTCATCTACAAATTGGTTGACATTCTCTTCTGCAACCTTGACTTGTTAAGGTGGACCATAACATAGTCCCCTACTGCAAATTGTACATCTTTCCTTGACATATCTGCCTTCTCCTTCAACTTTTGTGTAGCCTCAGTGACTGTCCTCTTTACCTGTCCTTGAATCTCCTTCATGGTCTGACTGAAATCTTTTGCATGTCCACTCCTATGTTCCATAGCTCCAAGATCTTTGAGCTCACATATCCTTCTTGGGTGCATCCCATACACAACTTCAAAAGGACTCTTCCCTATGGTTTGGTTCTCACTATCATTATAAGAATACTCAGCTTGTGAGATAACCATTCTTTAGTTAGGCACCTTAGAAGGTTACCTAGCACCCTGTTAACCACCTCTATTTGACCATCATTCTGAGGATGGAAAGCTGATCCAAAAGACAGATTTGTGCCCAATCTACTCCACAGAGTCTTCCAAAAATGACTCATGAACTTCGCATCCCTATCTGAAACAATGCTCAAAGGCAATCCATGGATCCTTACAACCTCCTTGAAGAAAAGATGAGCTATGTAGCTAGCATCATGAGTAGTTTTGCAAGGAATGAAATTACTCATCTTGCTAAATCTATCTACCACTACATAGACACTGTCAAAACCAGTCTTGGTCTTAGGAAGGCCTACCATAAAATCCATGCTCACACACTCCCATGGTCTGTTAGGAATGGGTAGGGGTTGATATAAACCAACATTACTAGCTCCTCCCTTAGCTTTCATACACACAACACATTGTTCCACATACTTTCTAACATCTCTTGCCAACTTAGGCCTGTAATAGAATCTTTGCACTAGTTCTAAAGTCTTATTATACCAAAATGTCCACTAAGACTGCCATTATGCTTTTCCTGAATCAAATTTTCCCTCATTGACCCTCTTGGAACACATAACTGATTTCCCTTAAACAATAACCCACTTTGCAATGTATACTCAAATTATTGGCTATGGAAATGGTTCTCAAAGTTAGAACATACTTTATAGACCTCTAAAAATTCTTCATCTTCTCCATAGAGATCCTTGAAACTCTCTATGCCAATGCTCTTGATCTATATCTCTTGCACTGTCAACAATCTCCTACTCAATGCATCTGCTACTTTGTTTAGTTGTCCCTTCTTGTGCTTGATGGTGAAGGTAAAAGCTTGGATGTATTCCATCCATTTCAAATTCCTATTACTCAACTTCTCTTGAGTGTTGATAAAGCTAAGTGCCTGATTGTCAGTAAAGACTACAAACTCCTTGGGTAGAAGATAATGCCTCCATTTTCTAAGTGACTAAACCAAAGCATAAAGTTCTAAGTCATAGGTTGAATACTTCTTCTTTGCTTCATTGAGCTTCTCACTAAAGAAGGCTATAGGCCTGCCCTCTTGACTTAGCACTCCTCCTACTGCCACTCCACTTGCATCACATTCCATAGTGAACAACTTGTCAAAGCTAGGTAATAAGAGAATTGGTTGAGTTGCCACCTCTTGTTTCAGTTTGTCAAACCCTTTCTCAGCTTCTTGAGTCCACACAAACTTAGTTTTTAGATCACCCTTGATTGTATCTAGGATTGGTGCACATATGCCACTAAAGTTCTTTATGAATTTTCTATAAAATTGAGCCAATCCATGAAAACTTCTTACCTTAGTCCCTGTGGTTGGTGTAGGCTAGTTTAGGATGGCTTCCACCTTGCTTGGATCCATCTTCAATGATCCTTTGGACACTACAAAACCCAAATAGACAAGCTCTTGCTTAAAGAACTCACACTTCTCTAGATTGATTGCCAACTTCTCTTCTCGCAACCTTCTAAGAACCAGCTCCACATGTTTCAAATGCTCTTCTGCTGTCTTGCTGTATATGAGGATGTCATCAAGATACACTACCACAAATATCCATGTAAAGTCTTTAAGTACTTCATTCATGAGTCTCATGAATGTGCTAGGGGCATTGGAGAGACCAAATGGCATCACTCTCCATTCATATAACTCATCATTTGTCTTAAATGCTATCTTCCACTCATCACCATCCTTAATTTTAATCTAATGGTATCCACTCTTGAGATCCAACTTGGTGAAGTACTGAGCTCCTCCAAGACAATCCATCAAGTCTTCAATTCTAGGAATAGGGAACCTATACCTAATGGTGATCCTATTTATTGCTCTAGAATCAGTGCATAACCTCCATTTTCCTCCCTTCTTGGTTGCTAAAACCACTGGTACTGCACATGGGCTGATGCTCTTTTGAATCAATCCTTGTTCCAACAACTCTTGCACTTGCCTAGCTACCTCTAGATTTTGATCCGGTGTGAGCTTATAAGCTGTTTTGTTAGGTAACGAAGCTCCAGATATGAAGTTAATTTGATGACTTATATCTCTCTTAGGTGGTAGATTTCTAGGTGTACCATCACTAACTATGCTCTTGTACCTTTCAAGTAACTTCTGGACTGCTTCTGGTAGGACTATCTTTTCAGCCTTGTCTTCCTCTTTAGGTTGTAACATAACCACATATCCTTCACTCCCTTGATGTAGGTTGTTAAGGAACTCTTTACCACTGCTCAACATGATGTTTGGTGTCTTTAACTGTCCTTCATCTTCTTCTGATAGTGACTACAACTGAAAAGTCTTCCCATCCTTCTTGAATGAGATGGTGTTCTCTTTCCCATCATGTATGGCACCTCTGTCATACTGCCATGGTCTACCCAATAGTATATGGCATGCATCCATGGGTAACACATCACAAACTAATTTATCCTTGTACCCTCCAATAGAAAACTCCACAGTTACTTGCTCATTTACTAAACCACTGTGTCCCTTGTTTAGCCATGTGACCTTGTAAGGGTTAGTATGGGGTACCTTCTCCAATTTTAGTTTCATTACTACCTCCTCTAATATTATATTGTCTATTGAACCTAAATCTACTATGACCTTGCACACTTTACCAAGTATCTTGCACCTTACTCTAAATAGAGCTCTCCTTTGTTTTGGTTCTTCCTTGACCGGTTGTCTGATCAAAACTCTATTGAACATCAGATTCTCTCCTACCTTAGATTTAATATGGCTGGCCTCTGATGACTTAGGACTCATGGTGTCCTCTTGTTCATAAGCCACTCTCTTCTCATTGCTTGATGAAGATGCTTTCTCCAGGCACCTATAAGCAGGATGACCTACTTGACTACAATGGTAGCATTTCATGTTTGCAAAATAAGAATTTCTCCTACCTGCTCCTCTTCCTCTGTTTGAACCTCCTTGAGGTCCTCTACCTCTGTTATACCATCCTCTAGAAGGTGTTTCATTGCCATGATCTATGGATTTAAACTCTCCTTGGTTCCTTTGGTCATTGCCTCTACCTTGGTATCCACCTCGCTGTCCTCTTTGATCTCTTTGATCTTTTCCTTTGCCTCTGCCCTTAGAAGCCCGATCTTGCTTCCTCTTGCTTCTTTCCTCAATATTTATGGCCAACTAATAGCATTGGTGTACTGTCTTGGGGCTTAAAAGAGCCATCTCCTCTTGAATGTTCCATTTCAAGCCATTAAGATACCTAGCCACCTTGAGACTCTCATCCTCTGTCACATTAGACCTCATGCAAAGCTTTTGAAACTCTTCAATGTAAGTGTTTACATCTTGGTCTTTCTATCTTAGACTTTGTCTCTTCTTGTGTAACTGAATCTCATAATCATCTGGCATGTAGGCTTCTTTTACTTTGGCAACCATACCCTTCCAAGTAGTTATAGGCTGCTTACCTTCTTTTTCCCTCTCTGTCTGAATGAACTTCCACCATGTCAAGGCAGATCCTCTTAGTCTTGATTTGGCCACCTTTACCTTCTGTGCTTCAGTGACTCCATCACACTCAAAATGGTTTTCCATACCTTCTATCCAATCCATGACTAGATCAGCTTCCATTTTCCCACTAAATAGTGGTATGCCTTCAAGTGCTTTTCCACTCAAGGCCTTCAATGCCTTCAAGAAAGGCTCTTCTTTCAAGATAGGGTCAGGTTCAGGGGTCTTGTCTTCCTCTACAACCTCTTCTTCCTTTGGTATCCTTCCTTCAAATTGTGCACTCCTCACTGCTTGTTCAAGTTGGGCTATCCTTTCCCTCAATTGCCTATTATCTTCTTCCTACTCTTCAACCATCTTGGCCAATTGTGCATTTGTCACCATGACAGTAGTATCACTTTGCTCAACCTCTAACATATATTACTCTTTCCCAAATCTTTAACTTGCTCTGATACCAATCTGATAGGGAAGGGTTGGATGAGAAACTCACTATCTCATGCTCTAGGTCCTTGATCTCAACAACTCTTAGGTGACTCTCCCACCTTAACCTTTAGGTCCTATTTTAGGTATAGAAACCCCTGGTCCTTTTGGCCAGCCCCACTATCATCATTGTTTCACTCCACCAAGCCATTCTTGGTACCTTTCCACTATCTCACCCTTGGCCCTTACTCTTCCCTAAAGGCCACTAAACCTCCAAGCTTTACTAACTTGTTGCAGGGGTGTGTGTTGACTTCCATAGCTTTAAAACTATCTACCTAGGTTTCTTGATCATCCACCATACTTCATTTCTCCATCGCTCTCACCAAACCCTATTCTAGGGTTTAAAAGGGGCTAGTAGCCCTTGAGCCCCAATTAGGCCTCCTAACTCGAGAAAGTAGGCTTAAACTCCCAAACTTCCTGAAGAACACCACAAACTCCCTTCTGAGACCCTATTTCATTTTCCAACCTCTCAAGGATTTTTGAGGTTTCAGGCTTTCTCAATCCGTACATAGGCATAACCCTAATTTTGTGAGAATTAGGGCTTTTTAGGCCACTTCTTGACCTCACTGTGAACTGTTTGTTCTTTTAGCCACCAAATGGACTTGTGAAGATTTTTCCTTCCTGCCAAACCTTTGTAAGGCCTCTTGCAACCACCACACACCCTAAGTTGCCAAAAAGTAGACACCCGTGCAACGTTAGTGTCTATTTTTCACTGTCTTTCCTAACCGGGGAAGAGACTTTCACCATGCTTGTTGGACTCCTACAGACTCCTAAGACTAATCTATGTACAGGCATGTGGCCTAGCCACATTTCCCACAAGGCCATACTCTAAGTATAGTGGGAATGCAAACTAAAACCCCATATTTTCACAGTTTACCAGTCAAAATAGCAAATTGAAGGAACAAATAATTTAAAAGAACACTTGAAAGTGAGTAACCAACTAACTACTGCACCAAACAATGATTCAAAGAGAATTTCACTACATTCTAATCTAACCAAAAAGACTTTGTTCAATCCATTAATCTGCTAAATCAGAAACAAGAGAAAAAACAAAAGATACACACTAAACTGTCCCTGTTCTCTTGATCACAAGCTAATTACAAACTTCAAAAATGATTCCAACCTCACTTCCAAGTCGATGTACACCTTTTAAAGGTTCAAAAAGTGGTTTTTTGTCCCTTTGGTTAGACTTAACCAACTCAATAGGCCAAAATTGCACAAATGCAACATTTTGGCATTATTTCCAACTCCTAGTGGATCTTAGTGAAAACAAGTTGGAGAATCAACCTTCCTACCATGAGTTACTGATCCAACTTACTCCTAATATGAACTAACACCTCTAACACAAAATTAAATGGTCAACATGACCTTAAAGTGTAAAAACACAAAATTTCTTCCTAGGCTTCCAAAATTGCCTAGTGTTTCCCAATGTTGCCTTGGTGCTCCTGCACCATAAATAATGTTGAATATTTAATTAATTGGTTAGTTCAAGGTTCTTTAGGAAGAAATGGTGTTAGTTCATCAGAATCAAATGCATAGTTTCAATTAGGGCTTTTTAAGTGTCTACAGGTTCAATGTTCTAGATGTTGTTGAGGACGAGCTAGTAGTCAACATCAACAAGGATGTTATTTTTGAAAATGTAGACTAGACAGGTGAAAATTATGGTTTTGAACCTATTGTTAATAATATTGAGGTAGAAATGGAACTGCCTACACATTTTCAAGATTCAGCTATTGACCATGTGACATCCCCAAGTTTGTCCATGAAAAATTGGACTATGCATCACTTGGAAAAAGCAATTGTAGATGTTGAGGACAATTGAATACCAATAAGAGGTTTAGTGATTAAATGGGGAATCTCGCTTAGTAGTTTGAGGGTGTGGCTCAATGGTGTGACATCCACAAAAAGGAAGGGGCCACAAACAATCCTATCTAAAAAATAAGTTGAAATAGTGTAGTGGTGTAAAGACATGGCTAATATTGGCCATGGCCTTCAAGTCTCACAACTTAAGTCAATGGTGGCCCAAATGGTTGGAGCGAGGCCTAACCCATTCACAAATGGGATACCAAGGAGGTCATGGTGGGTTGGATTTTGATAAAGGAATCCTGATCTAAAAATTCAAACATCAGAAGAAGTGGACATAGATCGAGCTATAATGCTATGCACCAAAATATTTTCTTCCTTCTATGACAACTTCAAGGAGTTGTAGAAAAAAAACAAGTATGGGCCCAACAGAATATGGAACTATGATGAAATAGGTATGCAAGTTGGCAGAAATTGTGCAATGAGAGTTATTGCAAAGATAGGGACCAAATGTGTTCCACAATTAATCTCTAAAATTAGAGAATTAATCATTGTTCTAGCTTGTGTTAGTGTGGTAGGTCAAGCTCTACCAGGTTACTATTTGTTCAAGTCAAAGAGGCACATTAAGAACTATATTATTAGCTATGAGGTAGGAACATGCATGTAAATCCAAGAGCATGCTTGGATGAACAAACAATTACTTATGGAATGGCTAAAACACTTTGCTAGAAATGTTGCAGGAGGGGTGTTGCCAACAAATAGATAGATTTTCATCTTTGATAGTCATGGCAGCCATATGGCATTCAAAATGATCAAAGAAGCAATGAGCATGGCAATAGATTTTCTCACACTTCTAGTACATACCAGGCTCCACAAATTGTAGGTTGTTGATGTCAGTGTATTCTCACCATTCAAAAACTACTTCAAATAGCCTAGGAGTGTATGGCTCTTTGAACATCCTCAACTTGGCATTAGAAGGGAAAAGTTGGTAACACTTGCCAACAAATATTTTGCACAGGCTTTGTCTCCTAATAATATTGCAAGTGGTTTTAGAAGAATGGGAATTTATCCATTAGATCGACATGCAATTGACTTGGATATGGGGTAAACTGAAGCTTTTGTAGTTGAAGATGAAGGAACCACTATGGGAACAGAAACAGAGGGTGAGATAGATGAGGATGAGGCACAATTCATGGCAGCGAAGACTTGTTTGAGGATAGAAAGTTGGAATGAGGAACAAATTGGACAATTTATGGAAACCTTTACTGCAAGCAATCCCAAAATTCCAACATATGAAGAAGAAGGAAATTGCACAAAGCATATTGAGGAAGACAAAATTGAAAAAGAACCTGTAGTTCAAACAACATGTAATCAGGTAGTAGAAAATGAAGAGATTCTTGATCTTCCATCTGAATTTCAAGATGCAACTTTAAAACTAGGGGTGCATTTGAATTTCATTCAAAGGGATGAAGGACTTCCCATGCTATCACCACCGCATGTTGATCCTGGAGAGGTCATCCATTACTTCACGACTGGGAGAAATTCGGATGCAAATGATGAATAAGATGGAGTGGAAGGTAATGACACAAGCGACAAAGAAGTTGACTATGTGCCATGCATACAAGTCGATGACCAACAACCATTAGGTAGGAGAAGCATATTTAAAAACTCACAACACAAAGCATGCACCAATCATTGAAAAAAGGTTGCAATGGGGTGCTACACCTAAGTAGGCAATCTCAAATTTTGACATTAGATGATTTTTCAATTTGTTGAATGAATAAGAGGCACAAAAATGAAGAAACCAAGAATTGTAGAAAAGGAAAAAGGAGAAAATGGCACCAAAGGAGGAAAAAAGAGAAGCAAACTTGGCACAAAGGCAAGCAAAGAGATTGCAGTGTGCTACAAAAAAAGAGAAAATAGCAAAGAAGCTCAAGTAATGACACTAGAGGGAGATTGTACGGGAGCAAGAAAAGATTGCTTGACAGTTGAAGGAAACCCAAAAGTAGGCAAAAAGAGTAGAAAGAAATAGAAGTAAGAGTACTCCTACTTGAATCCTCTTCCAACTCAACATCCAATTTTAAGGGACATGATTAAAATTTTATCTCTAGCCTTTGCTACTCTTAGCATCCTACAAAATGGGTCTTCTGTAGGATGCTCTCAATAGGTACAGCTCAGTCCAGAGGAAAATCAAGCATTGCTTGCTTATATAGTAAGTACCATGCAAAAAAATCTGTCGTCCTTAGCATCTTCTCTAGTTGATGTTGTGTCAATTGATACCCAAGGACACACCACTTCTTAATCAAATCTATGGATGTTTGATTAGGATGTTATTTTGTGAACTTTGTGACTTTAAGGTGTGCTAGTGTATTTTTTGTAAACCTGAAGACTCCTTAAATATTTTTTATAACTTTTTTTTAATCATATACTCTACCCTAACCATCTAGCCCTCTGCCCTATCATCTACCTTGCCCATCATGTGGCTAGCTTAGACCTTTTTCTACACCCCTCCCTCTCATCCTCCCTTGGGAAGGTATACATGTTGAATCTATCAATCTAGGAGGGGGTACAAACAATGCTTCATAAGTGGGTGTAGTTTGTGCATTTGCTTATCCCTGATCATAATCCCATAGCCTCGTGACCAACTATCAAAAGCCCTCAACAACCTCATGAGCTAGGATCATGCGTCCCCAAGCAATCTCTCATGTTGATCTAGCCAAAATGGTTGTATATGCATCATCAGGCCTATACTTCCTCTCACCAAACTGTCTGGAAACCCTATCTAGCAGGTACCTCTCTATCATGGTGTTCTCTTGGCCTTATATTTTCCAAGAAAATAATAACTGTTGTACATTGTCATACCATGCTGGCATTTGCAACCATGGCTGCCATCTAAATACTATCATCTCATCAATCACTCTCCGCCAGTATGGAATATCAAGTTCCCCTATGTGCTAAAGATTGATGGCACCTTTGTACCTCCAAATAATTAGATCATCTATCTCTGCATTTTCCATATGAACAATCAGTCGAAGCATGGCAATGTGCTCCCATTCCCATATGTGAAGAAAAGTCACAACTAGAACAATCACTCTGTCATCACAATACATGAAGTCATGCATTTCATGGTAAAGGGAGGCCATCATCACTGCCCCTGGATGCATACTGAGTCCTTCAGAAAAGTATCCTATGCTATACTAGTCCCCATCCTAGACTAAATCCCCTACTCCATTAATCTGGGGCAACGAACCCTGAAATAACTACCATAGTGATCAATCTAAAATTTGGTGCTTGACCTTTGTACATCTCAAGGTCAATCTAGGAGTTGACCAAGATAATGGAATCCTAGTCAAGAACCTCATGGAAAGCATCATATCTCACATAAGTTTCGTAGATCACACACTCACCATGTATCGGCAATTGTAAAATTTTCCATACATCCTCCAACATTATTGTCACCTCGCCGGTGGGTAAGTGGAATGATGAGGTATCTCTATGACATCATTTGCATAGCACTGTCATCATCACCAAATGGGTCCGCACAATGGGAATGTAGGCAACATACCACAACCTGATCTCTCCCAGGTGCTCCTGTCAAAACTTAGACAAATCATCAATTCTGGATAAAACTAAGGGTCGGTGCTCATGGGACATCAAAGACTGGATAACCTCCTGCACCCATGAAGTGCACGACATCAAAATTCACAAAATTTGGCTCAATTTGGAGTTTTTATCCCCTAAAATGACAAGTGTCACTACTTATGAAAGCATCACTATAACACAAATTCCAAACTTGGTGACACTAGATGCATTCAAATTACAAATCATGAAATACGTCACTAACCACACCTTCATTTCCATTTGAATTTTGCAAACCCTAATTTTAAATTCCAAATTGGTCAAGTGCTTCGCTATTTACACCCACACTATGATTTGCAATCAAGAAATGCTAATTCCAAATCGAGAAATGTGTCGCTAATCATAGTAGCATCACTAAAATTGAAAATAGTATCATTGATTCTAAAAATACCATAACTATAGTGACACCGCTTAAACTCAAATTTCAAAATGCAATAAATGCACTTAAAAGTCAAAAAGAAAATCAAGTTTTGAATCACACACTGGTGGTTCTATTCCTGGAGGCCTCTTGTACTCTCATACACAGTTGAAAATTTGTCATGGGAGCACTCATTGCACCATTTCATCAGAGGGTTAGAGCTCAAAATGCAAGAATTCTCTAAGGTGTGAATGCACAAATGAATTTAAAGTGACCCTTCCTCACCTATTTATGCCTACAAATTAGGGTTTTTTCCCCTAATTTAACCATGAAGCTAGGGTTTATCACCATTTTCACCAATCTTTCCAAACTAAAGCTTATTTTCCATTGTTTTTTGCATTTTTGGCATTTTTTTGCATTGCAGATCCTTTTCGGACCCCTAAGGCAGCATTTTAACCTTTGTCGAGAAATCAACACAAAATTAAATTTTTTTGCCCGATTTCTCAAGGGGGCAGGGAACCAGCTTGTTCCTTCCATTGGAGCAATAGTGGGGCATCTAAAAATAATTATTTTTTTATTTTTTTTATTTGAGTAGCAATTTTTAATCCGAAGGAGTGTCATTCTTTGAACCAATGTAGCTGGTACCTCGCTTCAAAGAGGGGAAAAATTGTAGACACTAAAAAATGTCTTGAATGCTATCATGCACTTGAATCAGGTATACTAACACCCTTTCATCCTCAAACCCATCCTCTTTTCACTTAATTGATTAAATTATCCTAGCTATTTAATTAAAAATATCAAACTATTTAAATTAAAAATATCAAACTATTTAATTTAAAAGTCCTCTTGTTTAATTAAATAACCCTAAGTTATTTAATTAAATGTCATATCATATCTCATGTGTCTATTAAATCATTTTGTTTAATGAATTTCATGAAATTCCCCTTAATTGCATAATTAAACCTTTGTTTAATTATTAATTACTAATTAATCTACTTTCCCCCCACTTGCAAGGGAATATTCCTCCTTTGCGCATTCCTCTAAAAGGAATATTCCCATGGAATAATCCTTCCCCTTTTTGTAAATTAAACTTTGTTTTAATTTTCTAAATATCTATTTTCCTCTCCCATGAGAATATTCCAAAGAATATTCTCTCTCCTCACTCATTTCAAAAAGGTGTTTTTTCCTTTTCTGTAACAAACTTACTTGACTTCTTGTGCAAGTTAACTTGTGACCTCTTGTGCAAGTTAACTTGTGACCTCTTGTTCAAGTTAAAAGTGTGCTTGTTTGGACAAAGGTGAACCCTTGATTAAATCTCATCATTGATTCTCACCCTTGATGAGAATCCATGATCCATGCCTCCATCTTCTTTCCTTTTTGACCATTGATTAGCTTTTTCAATCTTAACCCTTCATTTCTCATTTTTCCTCCTATCAATAGGTCACTATTTGGAGACAAATGGATCCATCTTTTTCAAAGAAAACTCATGCTATTGAAATCACTCACACTCACATTCATATTATCATTTACTTAGCATAATTTTAGCTTAATTACTTGCATTAATTAGCTTAGCTTCCATGAATGGTTTCCATGGTATGTGTAGGATCATGATGGGCCAAAATGTGGCGATATGATGGGTATGTGTTGGGTATGTGGCTTACGACCTCTTTTTTATGCAAAATTGATGAAACGAAAAGGGTTTTTAAAGAAGATTCTCAGATTTCCACCAATATAAATTATTATTTACATTGAATTTAATAAATAATTATCATTCATTTTCCATTTGAATTATGACTAAAGTGTTGATTGATAAGCTAATTGAAAAACATCTATAGCTTTCAAACGGTATCACATTTTTTGAATCTAAAGCATACATCACATTCTATGCTTCACATACTATAGGACTAAAAAAAAATGAATTTCATGAATTTTTTACCAAGTTAAGGTGGTTAGACATACGAGTTTTTATATTTTTTAAAATTTGTAATTAAAAATTCATAATTAATTATTTACTTAGAAATATATTACAAAAAACTTATGCATCACATTAGGACATGATTCCTCTACTTATATCTAAAATATTATAAAAAAATATTATCATTTTATTGTGGTTAGGGTGGTCAGACAGACACTTATTTTTCCCTGAAATTTAAGTGTTACTGCATTGAAATTTCAATTTTTCACCAAATAGATTTTTAAAAAATAAAAATAAACCTAGTAGTTTAGAAATTACATTGAATTTTTTATAGATTCTATTCTTACATATTTTTTAAATAATATAGATAACTTATTCAATTTTTTAGGTCAAGTTGTCTAACTCTGATTTTTTTGAATTTTTCGCCACTCAAGGGCCTTTTTTCCATGATGATATTGAATATGCCTGGTAAATTAGATGCATCCATTTAGCTTATTTTTAAATTAGGGTTTTCATCTTTTTAGCTTAAAATCCATTTAGATTAGCTTTGTCCACTAACATATCTTGATCATCTTAGTCTACACCATGCTAAAATAGCTTGCATCATGTTAGTTTAGCATTTGAATCATGTTTTCATACACATAGAATGGTCATCATTTTTCTTCAATAAAACTGATTGAAACAGACTCATCTATCCATGGGATTGGGAAAGGGTCACCATTTCACATCAACGCAACACCACTCCCCCAATAGGATAAGTTTCAATGTCTTAGATTAGAGGTTTTATCAAGCTTTCATGATTTAATATGGTAGTTTTAATGGCTTCTTTATCTTTGCATAAATTGAATGATCGTTATTGGATTAACATTTAGTGGCTTCATTACACTTCATATCCTCATGGATCAAGTGTAGTTGGCCCATACTAATATGTCAATCATAGATACAAGGAGGGAGAGGTAGATAGGTAAAGAGGGAAGGAGGGAGAGACCTAGAGATGGGGAGAGAGGGAGAGAGAAATAACAGAGGGGGAGAGAAGAAGAGAGAGGTAGGGAGGCAAGGATAGATATAGGAGTAAGAAGGGAAGGTGAGGTAGAGAGGGAGAGAGGGTGGGAGAGACCAAAGAGGGGAGAGAGGTGAGATAGAGAGGAGAGGGAGAGAGAAAGGGAAGTATTTGCACATAGGGAAGGAGACAAAGAGGGAGTGAAAGGTAAAACCTCAACCATCCATCATCAATCATAAACCCTAAACTCTAAGCCTTAATCAAAGTGGGGGAGAGAGAGAAAGAGAAAGAATTTGGCTCTAGCATTCTAAAAATGCATTTTCAATTGTTTCTCACCAAATAGTTTATATTAGGAAATACCAACCCTTTGTGTTGGATTTTCCTTGGGAATCTAACCCAAAGGGTTGGACGCCATTTCATGCCAAATACATGTTTTTTTGAAAAGGTAAAAAAAAACACATATTTTTGGTCATGCTTTCCATCAGGTTTGCATACATGTTTCAATAGAAATTTATATAATTACCACAATGACGTTGAACTCTCTCTTGGCTATCTAACCATATAATTTTTTCATGTTTTGATTATGTTAAGGTTTTCATCTATGATTTATTTTGTTAGTGGTGCTCATTTTTTGTCAAAACCAACATGTAGTATTTTAGATATAGATTTTTACTCACTCATCAAATTAAAAAAAAAAACTTACATTTTTAGAAACTAGACTCTATTCTACACGTATTGAAAAAAAAATATTTTTTATTATTTTTCAAAAAAAATAGGGAGGAGCATGCTCTAATTTTTATTTTTCAAGATGTGTCTACTTAAAAAATAGTAAAAAACCATTTATTCATTAAAACAGTAGCCAAAAAATCAACATAAACTACATGGTGTTACCTAATTTCTCACTGAAGCAAATTTTGAAATTCTAAAAAAAGGTTAACATTTTAGGGGTAGCATACCAAACACTATGTTATGCTTTTTTGAAAAAAATAGGACCACGTTATGTGCTCCCCTTTTTTGAAACCCTTAATCTTCACCATTTTTAAAAAAATATATATTTTAGAAGGTAGATTTAGAGCACTACAGCTCTTGTTCTTCTTACATCTTCAAGTTTTAAGTGTAACTATCTTTATTTTCTCATCAAATATTAGAGTTTATTGATTTCAAAAAAAAAAGAAGGTTGCATCTTAAGAGCCCCTTTTTGTATCACATCTTAGTGCACTTACCCCTAATTAGCAACACTATCTCCTTTGTGTCAACCTTTTGAGAGGGGGTTAGGAAGCAAGGGAATGGATAATGTAAAGAGTATGGATTTCTAAAAGGAATCCCTAAAAATATGTGACTAATCAGTATAGAAAACAATAATTATTGTGGGATGAAATAAATGAGTAATAACAATACCAAATCAAAAAACCCATGGCAAAAAGTGACAACAAGAAATCAAGAGAGGTTAAAGAATAGATTTAATGGAAAAGGAAAATAAAGATGGCTAGTCTAAACTCAAAATAAAGAAGGAAAAGATTGAAGGAAAAAAGGGAAGAAAGGCACCGAAGAAGAATGAAGATTACAAAAAAGAAAGAGAATGAGCATGACAATGTGGGTGCTACTAAGAACACTTAGGTGGGAGCCACCAAAAAGAAAAAAAGTAGACTGATAAAAAGAGTCGAAGACTCTAGAACCTGTGACCTCTCCTTGGATGAAGCAAGAGATATTTTGTCATTTTAAAAAAAAGCATAAATGGATATGAGGAATCTAAGAAGCAATTGGTATATAGATGAGGAATAAAAAGGTCTTCGACACTACCACACTTGACGAAGATAACATTAATAAGACCAAATTTATCCAATATCAGAATTAACTTAGATGAAAAATTTATGGAATTCTGAAAAACCCAAGAGAAGATACTAACAGTTGAAGAAGAATACTTAGAGCATGATTAGTTAATAAGAATGTGGGAAAATTAAGGAGATAAGAAATAAGAAAAGAAAGCAAACCCATGTTTAATTTGGGAAAATAATTATCAATAACAAATAAGATGTCAGTTACAAATAAAAAGGTATCACCGAATATGGTAGCTGATCCTAAACCAATATTAAAAGTACACAAATCCATGAAATTCATTTCTTATCTCATCAACCCTAGGAATATGATTCCTTTTATATTGTCTTGTTGTTCAAATCTTTGTAATCAATACAAATCCACATGGTGCGATCCTTTTTCTTCGCAAGAACCCTAGATGAGGGAAATGGACCGGAACTTGGCCAAATGTGACCCATCTCCAAGATATCTTTGATGGAATTTTTTAATCTTATTGAATTATCTCATGTTCTCCTTACCACCACCATTATTTTCCTTACCTTAAATATCATTAAATGAATAGGTGTTGTAGGTTCCAAAGCACAAATTCTAATTAGAAAAAAATCACAAAAATTATATGGAATCACATCTTAGATAGATTTGTTACCACAATTGCATCCCACACACTATTTTCTCCAATTTCAATCTTAACTCTCTAATCCAAAATCAAGTTCTAAAATTTTAGCTAAAACAATGAACTTCTTCAATTTCAATCATCTTAATTTTTTTTATTTCAATTGTCTCAACTAACTTTAGTTCTCTAATAGAGAATCTTAATAATAAATCACAAAGTTGATGTAAATAACTACCTACACAATTTTTATGTTGAGGGGCATTCGACAATAACAAAGGGGTGGAGTGTAATGGTGTGATTGTGCTAAAATACTCTTACCTTTTACCTTGAATTTGGCAACTATTTTCACATTAAAAATTAATAATTAATAATAGATATATGATATGAAAATGAAATCATTTTTTTTCCATTATATAGCCAATTTTTTATTATTATAAAAAAAAAAATTAAAAATAAAAAAAATATTTTATAATATAAAATAAATTAAATAAATAAAACTTGCTATTAATCACTCAAATTTACTTTAATTAAACAATACCATGGTCTATAGTATTTCTATCAAGGATTTAAGATGTACATATGACCATATTCATTAATTAAATTCAAATTCAAATTCAAATTAATATAAAATGATTTTTATTTTCAATTAATTAATAAATACAATCAACTGTGCACCTTAAATGTTGGATAGATATCACTATAGATTAATTATAAGCCACATCATAAGCATGCACTTTTTGAACTCTAAATTTTAAAGTAAAAAATAGAGCTTAGAATGATACAAGCACAAAGAAAATGTAACGCCTCGCCACATAACCCCAAAGGAAACTAATACATTTAATAATTATTGCACAATTTTATTTTTTTAAGTAAGAAATATGCAACATGATATCAACATTCAACTCTTGAAATAAACTTACATGATCAACATGCAACAAATCCCTTGGGGTTACATGACTACATTACTTTCTGCATCAACATCTTTACACCACATGAAAGATAAATAACATGATCGTGGACATTACATTAATATCGTGAAGTTACAATGCTAAAGATTACATCATTACAATGGTACTTCCCAACATGTATGGGAAAAGTATAATAACAAAGAATATACAATGATATGTAAGAGTACAAATCAGGAAGATTGGATCGGTGCTAGAGTATTTCTGGTGTCATAGTAGCTGACTTCAACTCTGCATAACTCGAGCAACAACTAGGGACCCAATGGGGTGCATAGCACGTTCCACCCAACCACGTGGACCCTAAGGCCCACCCCCCATGCTAGGAGATGACAAGAAGGACCCTAATGAATACCATCAAACAAAACAAGGATTATAAACTTCACAACAAGAACAACAAGATAACATCCATCACATTAAATAACCAATCCAATAAGTGACCAACATATGGGGGAACCAACACAAGACAACATAATAAAGCATCAACAATCACAATACAACATCTGCTTCCAGAGGATCCAAAACAACAAGAGGGTACAAAATCATACAAGTTTGTTAAGGGTGGAGTGTCATCGCATGGTCCTAGCATGGTTATCCTAACAGTCTAGGCGCTGGCCTTCCCAACAGCCTAGATGTCGCTCCCATCTATGGTTGTCCTAATAGCCTCTCACTAGGCGTCAGCCCCAAAGGGTGACACATGCAGAGCCAACAATCCTTTTGTGGGGACAAGGAAGTTGACCTTGCCAACTAGGCCTTCCCACTCATCCCAAGCCGAAATGGGCACGTGGGCCCATGAGTGAGGCTACATTATCTGAATTAAAGTGTGAATTACCCAACCCCTTAGTTTATTATTTAGTTATCACTTAATTAGTACACTCCCACATGGGTTATCCTAGATGCCACTTTGTGCACTGGCCCCCATTGAGAGCCACTCCCCCTTTGCACAACAAGAACTCAATAGAATGAATAGGTCAAGCCAACATACTTAAACCACAAAATCCACATGAACATCCAAGAAGGCGAGGTATGTACCATCTTGCGCTAGAACATCAAAGTAAAAATAGACACATTCAAGTGTAGGGCTCAAACCCACATAAATCAATCCAAGTGTAAAGGTCAATCATCATTTAAAATAACAAAATCGTAGAATCACCCACTTTCATAAAATTGAAATAAATACTTCAAACTAGTTATGGGTTGTCCAAGGTGGATCCTCCTAGATCACTGGCTTCATACCAACTCTTGCCAATAAAAATCATGACCACTCTAACCTCTGGAAGGCTCTCAAAAATAATGCTAAGACAAGGGTTTAACAATAGCAAGATCTCAAAGAACCTTTTTCAGTCCAAATATAACGAGTGGATACATCACAATAAGATCATCAACTCAATCCAAAACTATACAATCAACTTTGATACAAAATTAGTTAGAAATCCAAGAGAGACCTCTATTTTCTCCTCTCAATATACCCAACCACTGATAACTCACTCAAACAAATAATCCAACTAATAAACAACTTACACGAAAATAATGCCACAAAATAAACAATCAACTGATACACCAACTCAATATGAAAATTAACCCACGCCAGTAATGGAATCAATCAGGATAACCAACACACGTGTTCTATATATAAAAGGGGACTTACAAATCAATACTTAATCAATAAACATTCTCAAAACTCATACAAGCATAACAAGACAGTAATACAATATAAAATCTAACTTGGGCAAGCATTTAATCATTTCATGTTAGTAATCTAAGAAAAGATTTTCCATAATTGCCATCTTTCAATTATAAGATTACAATAAATCCAACATCCTTATGACATAATTCTTTGTTTCAACAATAAAATTTTCAACACTTAAAGCAACAAGGTACTTCTATATTGAATACATGAAAACATAGATAAATCTATGTCTTAGTATACACATATTGCATGCATATATCAACCTAGCAACTCTACTTCAAATAAATCAATTCTTCTAATAACCTAATGTTTCAAAATATAAATACATCCATCCAATTCCAATTTCTCCTATCTCTTTTTATTTAATTATTAATGTATATATATAAATCCTAAAAGATTCTCCATCCTGCACACTGGGTTAATAAGGTTGATTGTTGAACATTTCCAAAAAATGCCTGCCCCTGCTATTCAAGAAACTACCCCTGTTTCTAAGAGTGACGACATTGAGCCCAGTGGCTCGAAGTATCTGCCTATCTCTAGTCCGGCTAGAAAAGTCCTTAGCTTGCATGTTGTCCCTTCTGGGAAAAAAACCCTACACCCCTTTTTGGTAAAACCCGCGCTGAGCTTGAGCATGATAGCCCCTCCTTTAAGAACAACTCTTTTGATAAGAAACCCTAGGCCAAAAGCCTTGTTTCCTACTCTGAAGAATCCTCTATGTCGAAGGAGTCTGATGCCAACAAAAATGAGCTTTGTGTTGAACCTCTGCCGGATAAACTTGCTAATGATGACTCCCTTGTAATTCCTAACCCTGAGAAAACTTGTCTTAATACTGGAAAAGAGCCCTCTCTGGATGTTCTGAACCTTGCCAAAACCAATTCTAAGTCCCACTTCAAACTCTTGGAATGGACTTTCATCAAAATTAATGAGATGAAAATAAAAAATTGGGCCCTTCAAAGCAAGATTGAAGAGCTAGGTGCTAAGATTGCTGAGATTGAAAAAAAAGATGTGGATAGTGGGGTTCAAGATCACAGTAACAGAAATATAGACTCCAAGGTTGAGAATATCAGGAATACATCAAAACTGTTGCTGAGCAAAACAATCGAATAGCAAGACACAATTCCATTATCATTAATGCGATGACTGAAAAGCTAGATAAAGCCCAGTAGGGGTCTCTGGTGGTGGATCTGGAGAAAACAGAAGACAAAAGCCGAGATATAGATGCGGGCATTTCTAAAAGAACCAAAGCCAATCTGAAGCAAAAGGTCCCCCCTACTTCGAAGATGATTCAAATTTTTAAAAGGGGTGTCAATGATATGCAAAATCTGGAGGTGGAGACGGAGTCTATCCTCAAGACTCTGAATTAACGGCTGGGGTTTTTTGGTGCTTACTTTGTTGTTCCTTTTGGTTTGACCTTTCTGGTCTATTTCGTTTGGTTGTTGCTGATCTTTTCTCGAGCAGTTGGTCTTTTTGGTTGGACTTTTGTGTCCTCTTTACTGTTTTGTAAACTTTGTGGTTTTGGGTCCCTATAAACCCGTTTTACCCCTTTTATCAAAAACATTGTTCTAAAGCATGAAATCACGTTACCATATAGTGTGTATATATATATAGTTATCATACCATTAACAAAATGTCGTTAAGAAAATAACCTAAATATATATATAAATATAAATACATTTATATCTTGATGCAAAACTTAAAACATTTCGATCGAATTACCAATAAATGGATTACTAATCATAAGCTCATTCACCAAATTTCCACAACCTACACCCTTCAATTTCCTTTATTTACTAAGATCACTCAATAAATCAATTACTTTATGATTAATTAATTCAACATCTTTTATTACCTTAATCAATTCCTTGCCTAATTCATCTAAATCATTTCCTTACTTCTATAGAATAAATCAATGCAGCTAACTTAATTACAATTAAATAACTTAACCCTAGTATAATACACTTTTGTACTATCATGTATATCTTTGTTAGTCTAATAAAATCAACAAATTACTAAGGCAAAGTATTTTTTTTCTATCACTTAACTTTTGGGACAATACATGTATATATTTATATTAGTACATCTTAAAATAGGAAAGTTAATCAAAATATGCTAATGTGATCTAGAGGCAAATGGTGGTAATACGACTAGGATAAACACAATTATCCAAACATGCAATACTTAAAATTGCCAAATAAAGTCTAAATCTGCGTTTAACAATTCCCTTTTAATTAACTGTAATTAATCTAATCTTCCATTCATAAGCTTATTCCTTTACTTAATCAAATATTTCAATCATCACTCGTATTAATATGTCAAGTTCTTTGTTTTTAATTTCCTAATTCTTTTATCAATCATATTCCATTAAGTAGGCATAAATTGTTCTTCTACAGTAACGCTAATATATTTATATCTATATCTATATATATATATAGGGACGATGACCATGTAACAGATGCTAAGAGGCAGCGAATGCATAAATATATTTACATATATCAATCTATATGCTACATCATAAGTCAAGCATCCATATACCCCCACACGAATATCTTCCTATCTGACGATTACTAAAGCAAAATGGGGAAACATTTAATGCTCAATATATATAATTTTATACTCCGTTTAGTTAAGTTTTCGACATGAAGGCAAGGCGAACGATATTGGTAACCAAAGCTGTGCTATAGAAACAAGATTTACAATTGAAGAGTACCAAGTTTGGAGTAAGCCATCGACAGGAGTTACCCAGCTAAGAATAGTTCCGCTATATAAAGAAATAACAAACTGTTATACCCATAATACTAAACGCCCATATTATAACCTCTATCAAATAAGTCAGCAATCTCCCCCAATGTAAAACAAATAACCAATAAAAATCAAAATTACAAAATCTTTTATGTTCATGAGGCGCTGGAGATTAAATAGAATCTAGGACAGAGATAAGAATTACAGCTAATGCAAGTATGGAGAGGACGCCAGTACATACGGAAGGTAGCGATACGAACAAATTACACTGTCCCGATCTCAATTGTCCCTTAAAATTTCTCCATTGCGAACAAGTGCTTCAGCTATGACAGGTTGACAATGGATTCAAGGAGATTATTTAAACCTCTACAACATTCTATTTTCAAGTGCTGCGGATGTGACAAGTTGCCAATGGAATCAACCGGTCCAACCAAGCTAAAGATGGCAAACTTTACTGCGAATGGGCAAGAAACGGATGCCATGCAACCCAATGATCTTCCCTCAATAATAAAACAATTCAATACTAGTGTTTGCTTCCCCTAGCGGCGGCGTTGGTATCTCATTGTTCTTAAATATGCTATGAGTAAAACTCGATTTTCATCCTATATTCTAGCATCAACGATGAACTCAAACCAGACGCCATTAACAGATAACAGCAGTAAGCATTCAATTTGATAAGCAATTTTTGATTGCATGGTATCGAACTTCCAGTGGATTAATTGCAGCGACGTAATCAATCTTCTGACAAACCCTATATACAACAATTTATATAATTTCATATGAATGGTGAATACCAACATGTCTGAGGTCCGCGGCATTTTCTAGAGGCCAGCATGTACAACAAATATGATATCAATAACGGATTTCATATATTTTATCCGAATGCAGATTTACTAAATCACCCAGGAACACTTAAACTTTTATGACATCCAATAATTCCAACTGGGGTCAGTGACAAGTAAGTTTCAAAGAATTTATTTAAAGCATTCTTGAGAGGTAGCTACAACCATAACACTATTAGTATGCATACATGTTTCTACTTGAGTCATCACCAACAACTCCTCACATGTGGTAGCATACATAAACATAATTTCAATTCTAACTACTTGTGGTACCTTGTGTTATCTCTTAGAATATTATCCAACTTGTAAATAAAGCCACATAAATTCAATCTCTATTGTGAGTACTCTTGCATCACTATGTATGCTTCTAGCAAACATTAATTATATAAGTGATTATGATTCCTTCTTCTAGTCTAGTTATGGTAGATATCATAACACCGCCACATATTAAAAACTATGTATTCTACATTGTAACTTATTATCACACCATTACCACATTTTGTTCAATATACTTTCTTTAGTGCAATACCATTTGTAGACACATACAATTTTTCTGTTAATATTTATCCTCATTTAACTTTAATTTTCTTCAGGCATTGGCTATATCCTTAATATGTCCTATCATTTCATTTTTATCTATTATTCATCTCATTCCATTCTTCTTTTCATTTCTTCCATTGAATTAATCCAATAAATATTATTCTATCCTTAACACATGCACCTTATATCCATTTTCTCCATTTATTAAATAAAATCCCTCTAGTATTCCCTCCTACCACTTACCATTTACCATTTACCACTTTTTGCTCCTATCTCACTAATCTCCCATTATCCCATATTTACCCCGATGCTTGACTTTCTCTTGAGGGTATCTATTTAAACAACTTCTCTACCTCATTTTGGGATAATCTAATATGTGCATGGAATCTTTATCAATATCACTCTCAATCTAGCTATCATTTTCATCTTGCATGCTAGTTTCTTCTCAAGTTATAGTTTTAATTTCTTAGATTTGAAAGTCTTTACATTTTGTATTTGAATCTCCAATAAATCATACCCTCTTGTGTGTGTGCTTCTAAGAGCCATTGTGTTTACACAAGATCTTGATTTGAAGAGTGTAATAGAGATAATTAGTTTATTTCCTTGAAAGTAGATTAGAGTTTTCCATTTGCATTTGCATGTTTGAATAATCTTCTTGCAGGTTCTCTGTTATTTGGATGTTGGAATAATTTTAATCTTAATCCATAAGATCTCAAATCTATTTTGTTTCTTCCATCTACATTTTGGCATGCCCTGTGGGAATCAAAACATATGTTTGTCGAAGAAAGGAGGAATGAAATTACTAATGAGATTTTGATGCAGGACATTCATCAAAGACTTGATTTTGAAACAACTTTGCTTGTTTTAGATTAGAAAACATTTCGTTTTGGTTCTTAAAATGAATGATTGTCTTTCTCACATACATTTAATTATGGGGTAATACGCCACTGTTTGTTGTGCTTGTAATGGTGAGGTGGTAGGTATTATGCTCTCACCTTAATCAAAATCGGTGATCAGAAAGCCAGTCCCATCTGTTTTTGTGTTTATACCTTAGAGGGGCCTACCTCACAAGAGGGGACGACTCCAACCAGTTTTTCACTTAGACTAGTATATAAAAGGATGAGACTAAACTATCAAGTCCTCATGGTATGTAGGCCTTAGCCGTGCAGTGTCATTTGAAACTAGGTACCTACCTTTTCTTTTAAAGGTATAAGAGTCCCTAGTAGAGTGATTAAAGCCTTAAGTGGCTTGTTTTACACTCACGAGGTGTCATGTCCCTAAGTATTCACTAGAACTCTCTTGTTTTAGAAGCCAAAATCCCTTTTATTCCCTAGTGTAGCAACGATCATTTCCAAGCCATCCCACATTCTCACAATTCTTAGTAGAGGTTAAGATTTTTTCATGGGAGATTCATGAGAACTCGAAGCTTGGTTGACCTGAGAAGTGAGTGTTGTGGAGGGGATTCAGTGTGGCTAAGATTCTAAGTCACCCACTAAGAATAAGTATGGCTAGAGAAATCCAAGTGGGAATCCAATGAATATAGTCCTTGCCAACCCTAGGATTGTGCATGATTGTTTTTATCTTGAAATTCAAATTTTTCACAAGAACAAACTCAAAAACATTCTATTTGTTGTGTCTTGCGTGTGTGTTCAAAACAAATCTCAATCAAACATCATCACTTATCATAACCTTTGGGTCTCATACTTCATCCATCATAATAATCATCCCTAAACCATCCATAACTTTCACAAAATTTTACTAATCATCCTGCAACACCTCAAAACATTTCCACAACCATAAACCAAACATGTCTAACTACTATCCTCCATATTCATCCCTGACCTATGAACAAAACCAAAGGATTGGATATTTTGACCATCATTTGAAAGAGCTTGAAAAACAACTAGAATCCCAACATTTGAATGAAGTGATGCAATAATATCATAAGCCTTTATCCTCAACCAAAATTACATCATCCAAGTTCAATTCCTATGACTTTCTACAAAGGCTAAATGAGAAACCCAAATCTAAGTCTTCAAACACAAATAATATTGTGCAATCCTACCATGTCATGCACCTATCTTCATCCCCCATAAGTCAAAATAAACCTCATGAGTCTTTTACCCAAGTTAACAAATCTATCCAACCATCCTCTCCCATCATAACATCTACATCCAATGAATCATGTCAATCTCTTAGTCCAAATCATGCTAGCATGGACTCCCCTGCACATCAAGATCAAAGTATTCTTTCCATTCCATCCAATGATACCAAAATTCAACAACCCCTTCCAATCTTTGACCAAGATCCCATCTCTCAAGAACCTCATGATGATCCCCTTCTATCTCAAGAGAAAAGTATCCTTCCAAGCCCTCCTTCTACCTCATCTAATGAATCCATACCATCTCATGATTCCATTACATCCAAATAGCATCATAGTTATTCCATCATATCCAATGATTTCCTACCATCTGATGATCAAGATATGATTTCTATAAAATCTTAGGATTCCCTTCCTCATCAAGATCAAGATATACTTCCATTCAAGAATACCCTTTCATTCCATGATGATATCCATCCTTCTCATTATCAGGATATTCCTTTCATACTTCATGATGATTCCATACCTAATAAAGAGAAAGCTACTCCATGTCCTACACCTCATGATCCTTTTCCAAATCAAGATCAAAGTACCCCATCATCCCCATGTCAAGATCCTATCACCCATTATAATTCCCCACATGATCACAATCCTCCACAAGAGTCTATCACCCCTATTCAATATATTCATGAGCCCCTTACCTATCAAATGGGTTCTCTCACTTTTATCCAAGGTGGTTTACTCAAATATCTTGTTATTCCTTCCATATCACATCAACCTCACAATGGAATCACATATTGTTTCATAAATAATACATATCCTGTTGGAAAACAAATGTGTCAAAGTATGAACTACAAAGGAAAAGGGTTAGGCCTTCATAAACAAGGTATCCTAGAACCCCTTTATATCCAAGAAAATCCATATTATCATGGCCTTGGTTATACACCTCATGCTCAAGACATTGGTACCCATTTTAAGTGCACATTCCATCAAAACATTTACCTAAGTATCCTAGTCCATCAAACCTTCCATCTATCCTAGGTCCTTATAATAGTCCACCAAACCTTCCATCTATCCTTGGTCCTTATCATTCAAACCCTAGTTCATCAAACCTTCCATCCATATTGGGTCCCTACATCTCTTCGTCTCCTATTCATCAAGAACAACAAAGGCACACATCTTTGATGCCCTCTCAAAATTCTACCTACATTAACCCATCCATAATACCTCCATATCATTCATGTCCATCCACCTATCCCAATGCTCTTGGAAGAAATTTGGGTGCCAAATGTCAAAAACTTCCATGTCAAAATTCACATATATCAAACGATCAACATGTGTCAAAGATACATGCAAAAATAAAAGAAAACTTGATCCAAAGTCAAAAGAAAAAATTAAGAGGCCACAAAGGTGCAAAAAGAAAAAAGAAAAATTTCAAAGGCCACAAAGGTCCATAAAGAAAAAGGAAAAATCTCAAAGGACACAAAGGCCCACAAAGAAAAAATCAAATTCAAAAGCTATATGGATTCCTAAAAATCTCATAGAGGCCATAAAATATAAATTGGCATCCAAATTTTCTAATCCAAAATCTTCCCCCAATTTTCCATGTAGGAACTTGTCACCTTCAAACGCCATATATCTTTCGTCACTCCACCACCCTTCAAGGTGTGTGTCGATGTTGATCTTGCCATCCTTTCCATCTATCCATAAACAGGCCTTCCAACCTCCTATACATAATCCAACATTCATCCCCCATTATCCTCCTTTAATCCAAATCTTTGCATAAGTCCTTAGCTTCTTCCATCATTCCATTATTCTACCAACATTTATGAGTCTAATCCTCATTACCATGGTTTATTGGCACACATATTAGAGGGATATTAGTCACACAACTTGATGCTTGACTCCTCCCTCCATATTCCTATCATGCATATACTACCTTCCATTTTTATTATCCATATCCTATTTTCCCCTTTCTATTGCACTCGACACTTGGGGGCAAGTTCCATCCATCCTGTCATTCATATCCATTATCCTCTTTATGTGCATCCTTACCTTTCCACCTTTGATCTTGACAAGGCTAAGGATCTTCTTGAGCATCATACATCTTATCATATACACTTTATCCATATCTTCCATGCCATATCATTGACCTTATCCATATTCCACCATGGGTGAAGCCACAATATTGGTTTACAATTTTTGGCCAAACTGGACACTTAACTAATTTTTTCTAACTAAATCTTCACTTTCAGACACCTATAGTGATTAAACCGTGAGGAATTTGAAGATGCAAAAAACTAGTTATTTGTGAAATTTTGTCTATAGATTCTTAATATAATTTTTTCAAAAATTTTGGAATCAAATTGCACTCCTTTTTCCATATACTTTGAAAATTAGTTTTTTTTTTTTAGTAAACACCATTTTTAAGGAGTGACACTCACTGTATAAAACATAACTTTCTAACCATGAAGGATAAAATTATATTTTTTTTGAATTTAGATTTGTAGTGCGTCCAAATGGTTTCATAGTGCTTTATTGAATTTTTTTTCTTAATCAAGTTTCAAAGTCAAACCAATTACAATTCAGACATAGGCAGAGCGTATAACACAAATTTTTTTGTATGTGTGATATCCAAATGTTTTACCTATTCTAAAAAACTAAAATGCAATGCAAAAACACAAAGAAACACCTCAATATTAGCCTAAGAAATTTGTTAATGCAAAGAGAATGTGTAAAATGATTGCAAGTGGTTATACCTTCCCTTTGCAGCTGAAACTCCTTGGTTGGCCCTTGATTTTGATTTTCTTTGTATTCTCCTTGATGGCTCTTGATATGGCTAAATACAAGATTTAACTATATGCTTGGATGCAAATGCAAATAGATGAAATTGATGGCTAGATGAGTGCACAAAATGGCAACATTTAGTTTCAAAATGGCTAAGTGTTAGAAATGCCTTAGAGGATGGGGTATTTATAGAGAAACTTGAATTCTCTAGATAATTCAATGGTTGAGATTTATCCAACAAGGCCAAGATGAAGGGCTAAGGTGATTTGAGGACTCACAAACCCTCACATTTTGACATGTGGAATGTGAGATGGCTAAGGGTGAGATAGTGTGTAAGTGATGTGGAAGGGAGGTACATGATGTGGAGGAAGGACAAGTACCTTCCAAGTACCTTGGAGAGTGAGAAGATTTCCTCAAAAAGGAACTTCTTGTCCCCAAGTGAGTGAAAATGACATTTGAAGAATATTGGAATTCCTCAAAAATCTCCATGGGAAAAGAGAAAGTGGTTGGAGAAATAAAAATTCACATTCATAGGAGAATCTAATGGATAACAGAGGGTCTCCAAAAAGGTGGGAATTGGTCACATGTGCATGAGGTGACAAGTCAAATATTCTAGAAGCCTTGGAAAGCTAAAATGTGAATTAAAAATTCATATGGGGAGGAGAGAGACCTGGGATGAATAAAGGTGAATTAAAAATTCACATAAGAAAGAGGCTCAATGCCAAGAAAGGAAAATGGAAAGATTTACTAAAAAGTGGTGCTAAAAGTGGCTAATGACTTTGATTAAATTTGTGAAAATAATTGATTATAATAGTTAATGGAAGATTAGAGACAAGTGGAAAATGTAGGAGGATGTGACATTAATCCTTGATTAAGAGGATGCACATCTTAATTATTAATTAATTAAATTAATCCAAATTAGAGATGGATTATGGAGGATGTGACAAGGAGAGAGAAAAAAATAATTTTAAATTGATTTTAATTTAAAAGGATTAAAATGACTAGATTAAATATATTGATGTATTTATTTAATTTAGAGAGGATAAAGGTAAAAGTGTTTCATTGTTAAATTAGATACTTTAAGAACCTTATGTATGAAGTGTAATATTAATTAAACAAATTAATATTGACAGAATGGATGAATAAAGAGGTATATTTGATCATATGGGAGTGATCAAATTTGGGTGTCTACATTTTTCCCCTCTCCGAAGTATTGTTAGAATAACATTGTTCCAAAAGAAAATAAAATGTTGTTGATGAAGAAAGTGGTAGGGCCTGATGCCCCAGTATGAAATAAGTTGAATGAGCTACCCCAACAGAGGAAAAAGGAGAGGGATGCCCCAATGAATGTCTCGAAGGGATGGAAGGAAAATAATAGGGTATGCCCCCTCGAGAGAGTGGTTGGGGAAGAAAAAAGGGGGCCCTAGATGACTTCTTGATAGAAATAAATGGAAGACACCATTGGATAGAGCTTGAAAAACTAATCAATTTTGACTTGTGAACAAAGTCAATTGGATGTACAGTTTACAAATAGTGACTCCGGGAAAGAAGGGGATTAGTGGGGGAAAAAAAAGGTTAAATAAAAGGTAAAAAATACCTTTTTCTAAAAAAAAAGAGGGCGAAAAGAAGGGTTAAAAGGTAATTTGAAGAATTACCTTGTCTCATTATTACTATATTAGTTGAGAGGAAAGAAGAAGAAGAGGGAGAGGAGAAGGAGCAACGATGTCAGAGGATTATAATTTGGAGATCATTCACTGAGCGAACAAGCTACGGCGAAGCCATACCCACTTTACGGTGCCCTGCCAGGTGAGTAATAAAAACCCTCATGTGTATTTTAAATATTTAGTACATTTTAAAATAGTTAATGAAAAATGTAAAATGTGGGTTTTGTGGGCAGGGTGGAATAGAAAAAATGGGTAGTTGTTAGTTAGTAAGAAAAAAAAGGAGAAAAACAGGGATTAGCGGGAGGGTGGGAATAGGGTGGGCCGGTGCACAAAGGGGCGGATCCACTCTGATGCGGGGTGGAGTCACCCCGAGCTAGGGTGGGCTTGCCCTGGCCAGGGGTGGAGTCACCCCAAGTTGGGGCGGGCTCACCCCAGCGAGGGGCTGAGTCGCCCCCCGAGCTGGGGTGGGCTCACCCCGACGGGGGTTGTAGTTGCCCCCCGAGCTCAGGCGAGCTTGCCCTAGCTGGGGGCGAGGCTTGCACTAGCGGGGGTCACAGAGTCACCCCACTTGGGGGAAAATCTACCCCAACGCAGGGCAGGAATGCCCCAGCCCGGGGTGGACTCACCCCGACCAAGGGCAAGTTTGCTCCAATGCAGGGCGGGCTCGCGCCGACCGGGGGTGGATTCGCCCCAATGCGGGCCAGGATCACCTTGGCTCGTGGTGAACTCACCTCAAGGCGAGGTGGGCTTGCCCTGACCTAGGGTAGGCTTGCCCCAATGCGGGGTAGGATTGCCCTATCCTGGGGAATACTTGCCCCAAGAAGGGGTAAGCTCACCCTGACCGGGGGTGGAGTCGCCCCAACGCGGGGTAGGTTGGCCCCAGTATGGACAAGGGGTGGGGGGTAAACTTTTTAAGCCAGAAAGACGAGATCGCCCTAATGAGGGAAAAATGGGGATAAAAGAGAAAAAATGTAAAGAAAAGAGGGAAGCAAAAGATGTCCCAGGGCTGGGAAGATTGTGTACTAATAATCAAGTGGTGTGGATACAAGGTTTTGATTGGTTATAAACACATGAGTGATGGTTGGAGGTATTGATAGCGACTGTAGCAGCAATGATCAGCATTGATCATGCGGCTTTAGAGCATGTGAGTTTATTGCACTTTCTATAGGTGTCGGTGATGAGGGCGCATCAAGTGATGCTGACGGCCTTGATAGAGAGATGGAGCTTAGAGACATTGACATTTCATCTTCCGATGGGGGAGATGACAGTGACACTAGAGGATGTATGGTGCATCCTGAAGCTGCCGATAGTGGGGATATTGTTTAGTGATGTGGTATTGAGAGGGGCTGAGTTAGATCACACTATAATGGTGTTATTTGGATGCGACGACCTGCCTCTATAGGGTCAGCAGTTGGATCTAGATAAATGCCTGACATTGGGGGTACCACCTCTACCTTTACTTTTAGATGGTCTAATCAATGGGATATTGCTACCAGATCGTAGTAGGTGGTTCTACAGTATTTAGTTCATGGAGGGGATTCAACATATTGTCAAATGGCATGAGGGAAAGATCTCGTGGGGTACCTATGTTTTAGCACAGTTATACAAGGATATGCATATGATTTGCTACTGAAATATAGTGAGTTTGACACACACGACCCTTCTATAGGGGTGGGCATGGGAGCATATTATGTTGACTAGACTGATTATAATTAGGGAGGGAGATGAGGATGATCGGGAGCCAGTGGCATGGGGGTATGGAGAGGTGAGGGGATAGATTTTTCGGTATAGAGGGTCGGGAGATATGGAGGGGTGGAGGATGAGGATGGATGATTTGTAGGAGAGAGACTTATTATGGTGGCCATATATGTATCAAAACTTCAGGGGATGGAGGGAGGAGGGGGAGAGGTAGAGACGGTATTTTATAAGCCAGTGTGTCCTGATTGGGAGTCAGTCACGCATAGTGGAGATGCATTGACTAGATAGAGTGATGAGATAGTTTGGGCTAACACAAGATATTATGGCAGCACTGATTAGGTTTCATCAACTCACCAGAGAGTGACCATGGGGGCCCATGTTTAGACCATGAGAGGCCAGAGCAGCGTGGGTGGTGACAGTTTAGGTACCATACCTTGGGAGATGTGTTGGAGTGGAGGATGCAGAAGTCATAGTATGATATGACCAGTGGTTGTGCAACCACCGATGGGAGAGGGTTACACCACTAGTGCCTATTGTAGGATCCATTGGATTTGGATTAGAGGATGAGCGTCGAGGGGGCGAGAGATAGGAGATAGGAAAAAAGGGGAGGAGAGGGGATGGAGGTAGTGGGACAGCCAGCGAGGAGGAGGAGGAGGAGATAGCGGAGGAGGGATAGGGTAGAGGTGGAGGAGAGAGAGGCAGTTCAATAGGAGGGTGGGATAGGTCCAGAGCTAGATGTAGGACAGGATGAGTCAGAGGTGGAGATGACACACACAGTGGAGGGTGGAGTTATTCAGTAGATTGGTATAGGAGGTAGGGTACGACAGATGAGAGTGCTAGTACTAGTAGAGCAGGGGGAGTGGGGAGAGGATAGACAGCAGGATGGAGGCTAGGAGGAGATGGAGGCTAGGAGTCAGTAAGAGAGGATAATGGGTAGGAGATGACTGATGAGGGTATAGACCATGATAGAGCATGAGGGGATGGGAGGGGTTGGATAGCAGGGTGGAGCTTGAGAGGAGATTGAGGCCAATAGTGAGTCAAGGAGGATGGAGAGTAGGAGACAACAGAGGGGGGACAGATTGCAGCAGTGCAGGGGCTTCCCGTTGTAGAGATAGGGGAGAGTGAGGCTGAGAACCAACCAGAGATAGGAGAGCCCAGGAGACTAATGAGAGTGGGGAGGCATGGTCAGCCATGGAGAGTTTGGGTCTACACTACTACGGAGGACTTGGAGGTTTAGTAGGAGCAGGAGGGTAGGGGGGATGATGATGTTATGGAGATAGATGAATATGTTTCAGATATGGATATTTGGGATGAAGAGCCATTGGCGGTGGTTCATATCATTACCTTAGGAGATCCTATTGCTCAGTCGAGAGACACTGCGGGGAGGTTTCAGAGTACAGATCAGAGGTTGAGGGTAGCAGAGGCAGAGGTGATCAGACGCAGAGTTGAGCTATCGAGAGTACCAATAGTAGGTTAGAGAGATTATGGACTTATGGTTGACCTCTTAACCACACAGGTAGAGGTGATGGGGAGGGAGAGAGAGAGACTACAGTCTATCATACAAGGGATACGAGATGAGTTAATTACTATCAGGTGGGACCATGATAGACTACAGGCAGAGACTGTTATATTGTAGCCCAAGGGGGAGTCATAGGGGATGACAGATCATTTGTCAGTAGGTAGTGGGCAGCAGGTGGGTGATCTCTGGTGGGAGCGAGATGAGCTATAGGATAGAGTGCATTGTTTAGAGCAAACCGTTGGAGATATGAGGTTGATGCAAGAGAGAGAGGCAGGTGAGGGAGCAGGCCCGTATTATGCAGGAATAGAGAGATGTAGTGTAGACGCAGGTACAGGCGGTGGAGGTATAGAGGGGTGTGGTACATGCATGGGTTAAGGTGTTGTAGAGGCACATATATAGTCACTCTAGAGGAGGTAGTTTCAGAGTTATCAGCGCTGCAAAGAGAGCAAGATGCAGCAGTTTTGAGAGTTCAAGAGCTTTAGAGGGATAGGGATGGAGTGGTGGCTCGGTCACAGGCTGCACAGAGGGAGAGAGATGTTGCAAAGATATGGATATAGACATTGCAGAGAGAGTGGGATGCAGTAGTGGTTTAGTTATAGGCCGCACAGAGGGAGAGAGATGCGACAGAGATACAGATGCAGACGTTGTAGGGAGAGCGAGATGCATTAGTGGCTCAGTGGTAGTCGGTGCTAGTCAGTGATGTGATAGGGATAGATACACAGGGGTTACAGGGGGAGAGGGATGCAACAGTGGCTACCGAGGGGATGAGGGATCAGGTAACTCAGGAAGAGATGGCACAATTATGACTATCCCAAGAGGCCTGGGAGCAAGAGAGGAGAGTGATCTCGAGAGATCGGGATAGGTATCGTCAGGAGCAGAATTTTGTTCGAGTTCAAGTTGCTGAGTGAGAGGAGAATGCGAGGGAGGCAGGATTTTGGATGGCCAGGTACTACCATGCAGTTTTAGATCCAGCCTAGCAGATGTTCCAGTATACTTGATAGACACCACAGATGCCAGCGCCATCTCAGTCTTTGGGGACATGGACCTGAGGTTATAGTGATTCACTAGGTGTCACCCCAAGTAGGAGATCAGTACCGGATTCACCATAGAGATCATATGTGGGTAGCTCATTTGGGAGATGACAGGTTACTAAGTTTTTGACAGATGCAGGGTGGAGCATGTAGTATTTATTGACAGAGACCAGAGATGCCCTACATCTCTGGATTTAATACCTTATTTGATGATGTATGAGGACTATGTGATGGATATATTTTTAATGTATGATGGACATTTGACGTACATTGTATTATTTTGATTATGATATGGGACAGTCCTTATTGACACTATGTAGTATGTTTTCTTTTGTGATGGGTCATTCAGTTTATGTATGCACATGGATAGGATATTTCCTTCTTATGTAGATGGATACTCTAGCTGATTTATGCACATGTTTATGATACTATAGGCTTATGTGGATGTATGAGTTAATTTTTTTATGCACATGTTTATGAAATTATAATGGATGATAGGGTTTATGTGTTTGTGGAATATGGATGACCGTATTAATGGAGATATTCAGAGGGTGATATGATTTATTCATATGTTATTTCTAGGATGACTTATGTGTATGGATTCCTAGTTGATTTATTGACATGTATGTATATGTGTATGATGGATTTTGTATGAAGATTTTATATATGCAGGATATGATGTATTATGAGTCTGACACTTTGTGATGTAGGTGGCCATGCATGCATGGGTCTAGCATGTTGTAATGCAGGTGGTGATGTATGTGTGGTTAATAGAATGAATCTAATATGTGATAATGCTCTTGTAATTTATAGTGAATTAATAATAAAAGGAAATAACCTATGGTCATAAGTGTCAATAAGAACTGTCATGATAATGGAAAATGGGTATGTAGTGATTGTGAAAAATGGGTGTAATTTGTCACCTGTCAAAAACTTTTAGTATCTTAAGAAGAATGGGAGAGAGCGGCATAAAGTATTTGCACAACCAAAATATAGGGTGAATGCAATGCAATAGATGATGAAATGAAATCTTAATATGAGTTTCCATCTTCAGAGCACTGATTTTTTCTATAGCATAAGATACCAGATACCCTGATATGTAAGACCAAGGTGAGTTGGCATCCAATGCATGAAACAAACACAACAATCGAAAAGGCTACCCCAAAACCCCAAGGTCATGATGACCTTGGCCAGGCCAGGTATTGGGATAACCACAAACACACCAAGATTCCCCAGCATAACACAAGATCTCAAGGATCTTGGTGGATACTACGTGGTACAACCGAGAAGACAACAACAAAGAAAAGACCAAGATAAGCCCCTATGTAGACGAGTTAAAGTACACCATGATATGATAGATCAAGGTGACCATGACAAGTGTTCATAGTGAGCTCTAATGATAAATAAATTCCAAAACATCAAAAGATCACAATCAATTTCAAAATGTCCTTTGCCATAGGATCCAGGGGATGGATGGGATTGATGAGGTCTGCTAGGAAGGATGCATCCTATTGAGACCGATGATGGATACTAAACTAGAATGACTCAGTTTGATGCCAAATATTTTTCATTAACCAAATCTCTTGATAATGGGGGAGCTTAATTGAGAATAATGAGCTAGACAAGGACACAGACTAACATATCCTATAGACCTAGGGGCTCGAGGGTCGATCAAAGATTAGCCTTGCCTACATGCAAGCGTAGAGCCCTCGTAGTTTATGAAAAGACCATGGATAAAGCAGAAAAAGGATGGTGAAGACAAATGATAGATGACCAATACGTGATGGTCAGAAAACCTCAGGGGTAGATTTAAATGATCCTCCTTGCCTACGTGACAGCGTAGGGGCAATGTAGTTCGACTAGGGACACGACAGGATGAGATCTAGATGAAACTTACACGATGGGTGATCCTATGTGATGACATAGATCAAATGATGAGGAGATGAACAACATAAGCTTAGAGTGGGATACTGAAAAGCTCAGGATGTGCAGATAGGCTAGATGGGTTGTCCAATGCTCAATCAAAATATACCAACCGGCCAAGGATGGGATGGGTGAGGATGATAGTGCGGATCTAAGCATAAAATAACTAAGATATCAGGTAGATAATGATTAATCCTTCTATGGATGATGCCTATTACCAAGTTTTCACCATCCATACTTATCCAAGGTGCCACCAAAAAGTAGTTTTCACCATAGGACAAACTTATTTCTTTTTACTATTTTTTTGGATTTTTCTGATTTTTTATATTTTGGTGATTAGGTGGGGTTACCAAGTGGACTTAAGTGTAGAAATTCTTCAGATGCATGATATTGATAGGTTCTTTGAGGGGCTCTCCTTCAAGATTAGTCAACCTGTATGCCCTAGATCCATATTTGGTGGCTATGACATATGGCCCCAACCAGTTTGCCTCAAATTTTCCTTTCTTCTCTCGGTCTTGTTGAGTATGCTGATTCTCTTTAAGGACAAGATCACCCACCTAGAATTGATGAAGATGAATATTTTTATTGTAATTACATTTGAGTTAGTTTTGGTATGCTTGTAGATGATCATAGGCTTTGATTCTTTGTTCATCAAGTAACTCTAGTTGTGCAAGTTGTGCAACATGAGCATCCTCCTTGCTGATAAGATTCTTCAGAGAAATCCTCAGTGATGGGAGCTCAACTTCAATTGGAAAGATGACTTCGACACGATACACTAAAGAATAGGGGGTGGCGCCTGTAGGGGTGCAAATGGATGTGCAATATTCCCAAAGGGAGGGATGAATATGGTGGTTCCAATCTCGACCAGTGTTATTAACAACCTTTTTGAGGATGCGGATAAGGGTCTTGTTGGTTGCTTTTTCCTGACCATTACCTTGGGGGTAATAAGGTGTTGACCAATGATGCTGGATATGAAAGGTGTCACAAAGATGTTTCATGGCTTGGTTTTTGAAGGGTTTTCCATTATCGGAGAGGATGGTGAATGGGATACCATATCTTCAGAGAATATGGTAAAGGATGAATTTTGAGATATGAATACTAGTGATCTGTGAGAGTGGTATCACTTCCACCCACTTAGTGAAGTATTCAGTGGTGGTAATTATGAATGTATGGCCATCGTATGATGGTGGGTAAATCTTGCCAATCAAATCAAAACCCCATTTATTGAATGGCCACGGTGCTATGAGGGGTCGAAGATCTTGTACCGGAGCATGAATTAAATCTGCATGTTGTTGGTAGGGAAAGAATTTCTTCACAAATTCACAAGCATCATGCTCTAATGCAGGCCAATAATATCCAGCTCAAAGAATTATTTTTGCCAAAGCCATACCATTTGAATGAGCTCCACAAACACCACTATGTACTTCCATTAGTGTAGTGTGGGCTTCAGTCTCATTGAGACATCTAAGGAGGATTCCATCATACCTACAACAATAAAGTGTATCATTGACAATAATGTAGTGAGAAGAATGATGAACGAAGGATTTGCGTTGATTGTGTGTAAGATCTGGGGGTATAATATTATCATGGAGATAGGTGTATATGTCTTGGTACTAGGGGAAGCGGGACCCATGATATCGCACACCATGTCAATCTTAGGAATATCATATGCTAGGATTAAAATTTGTTCTACAAGGAAAACACATTTCGTTCGATCTTTGGGCATGTCAATTAGGGATCCAATAGTGGCCATTGCATCAACTACTTTATTCTGTACCCTAGGAATTTGGTCAAATTGTATAAAGGTGAAATATTTCTTGAAATCATCCACCATGCGCTTGTAGGGTAATATATTATCATCTTTCATTAGGAACTCATCATTAACCTGCTTAATAACTAGCAAAGAATCACCAAAGACTTTCAAATGAGTTATGTGCCAGTGCTTTGCAATTTGGAGGCCGGTGAGGAGAGCTTCGTATTCTGCCATATTGTTGGTACACGGGAATGCTATCCTGAATGATTTTGGAATGTAGTCACCTTGAGGGGTAACTAATAAAATCCTTGTGCCTAATCCATTATGAGTATAGGAACCATCAAAATACAGTGTCCAAGCTGGTACTTTTGTAACTGTGTAAACTTCTTCATCTGGGAATTCAATGTTTAGGGGGTAAGCATCGACTAATGGTGCCTTGGCCAACTAATCAGCTATGACATGTCCCTTTATGACTTTTCTCTCCACATACTCTATGTCAAATTCACTTAGGAGCATGACCCACTTGGCCATGCAGCCAGTCAAGGTGGTCCTAGACAACAAATACTTTAGTGGATCAATCTTAGCAATTAATTTGATGGGATGGTTGAGCATGTAATGTCAGAGTTTTTGTGTGCTAAAGACTACTACGAGGCCAAATTTTTCCATGGGAGAGTAGTTTAATTCATATCCTACCATTTTCTAACTAATGTAGTAGATTGCTCTCTCTTTAGATGACTCATCATGTTGTACCAATAATGCCCCCAACATGACTGAAGTGGTAGAGATGTAAAGCAAGAGGGGTTTCCTTGGAATAGGTGGCATCAAGATCAGTGGATGAGATAAATATTTCTTGATTTTATTGAAACCTATCTGAAACTATTGGTTCGAGTGGAAGGTGGAGTTTTTCTTCAGAAAATGAGTGAATGGCTGACACTTATCCGCGAGTTGGGCTATGAGCCAATGGATGGATTGCATCTTCCCTTGGAGGCTTCTTAACTGTTTCAAATTGTGCGGGGGTGGCATGTCCAAGATAGCCTTCAGCTTGGTAGGATCAACCTTAATACCCCTTCGAGAGACTATAAAACCCAACAGTTTTCTCGACGTAATACCAAAGACACTTTTTTGGATTTAGCCGTAACTTGTAATGTTCCAACTGTTCAAAGATATTTCTTAGGACGGTAGGATGTTCTACTCAGGTTATAGATTTTCCTAACAAGTCATTGAAATAATCCTCCATGATGATATGGATGAGGTCATGGAAGATGACTGTCATTGCCCTCTGATATGTTGCCCCTGCATTTTTGAGACCAAAGGGCATAACATTGTAATATAAAGTACCCCAAGGTATTGTGAAGGCGATCTTGTGTTGGTCCTTAGGTGAAATTCGAATATGAATATAACTAGAGAAGCCATCCATAAGGGATAGCATCTCATGTCCGGCTGTGAGGTCGACCAACATGTCAATGTTAAGCAGAGGGAAGTCATCTTTTGGGAAGACTTTGTTAAGATCCCTGAAGTCTGTGTAGATCTGAATGTGTCCATTCAGTTTGGAAACTAGTACTATATTGGAGATCCACTCAGAGTAGTCAATTGGTTTGATAAAACCTGCATCTAGTAACTTTTCCAATTCCTTCTTGACTAACAATGCTACTTGTGGATGCATCTTGCGAAGCTTCTGTTTGATAGGTTTGGCATTTGGGTGAATGTCTAGATGATGAACCACTAAGGCGAGGTCTAAGCCTGGCATGTCTGAATATGACCAAGCAAAGTTAATGATTCCCTCTTGGAGTATCTGCACGATGACTCGATACTCTTTCTTTGAGAATGACTTAGCTACATAGGTGATCTTAGTATTTTCAGCAGTACCGAGATTAACTTCTTGAGTCTCTTCAATTAGACTAGATGATCGAGAAGATAACTGAGTTCCCCCAAGGGGAATATGAACATCTCCATCTTCCAATGCCTCTTTGAGGTTTTCACCATCAGAAGTGTCCTTTATTTTTACTTTTTTAAGGTTAGGAAGTGCCTCGGGGAGGTTTTCACTAGCAGGCCATTTTTTATTTTTCTTGTTCTTATTTTTGTGACTAGAGTGTTCATCCTCCCCCAATCCCATGAGTTTGACATATGTATTCAAAGACATATTGATGGGTGTGTTGTCACGTAGGTCCCAATCAATGAGCTTAGGGTGACGAAGGGATAGGCTAATGGTACAAACGGATAAACATTCGAACACGGATGACAGGTCAGTGTGATCAATGTCATCGTATGCACATATGATGGATTCCTCATCTAGTATGTCTTCCAATGAGCCATTGCCCACGGTGGGGTATGTGCAGGATCATGATGGGCCAAAAAGTGGCAATATTATGGGTATTTGTAGGGTATGTGGCTGACGACTTTTTTTTACCCAAAATTGATGAAACAAAAAGGGTTTTTAGAGGAGATTCTCAGCTTTCCACCAATATAAATTATGCTTTAATTTGAATTTAATAAATAATTATTATTTATTTTCTATTAGAATTATGACTAAAGTCCTAATCGATAGGCTGATTGAAAAACACCTATAACTTTCAAACGGTATCACATTTTTTGAATCGAAACATGCATCACATTCTATACTTCACATACTATAGGATTGAAAAATAAAAATAAATTTCATGAAGTTTTGACCAAGTTAAGGTGGTCGGACAGGAGTTTTATATTTTTAAAATTTGTAAAAAAATTCATAATTAATTATTTACTTGAAAAAATTACAAAAATATGCATCACAACCAGACATGAGTCCTCTACTTATATATAAAATATTGTAAAAATATTATCATTTTATTATGGTTAGGATGGTCAGAAGACACCTACTTCTTTTTTTTCCCTAAAATTTAATTACTCTGCATTGAAATTTCAAATTTTCACCAAATAGATTTTATTTATTTTTAAATAAACCTAATAGTTTAGAAGCTACATTCAATTTTCTACAAATTCTATTCTTACATATTTTTGAAATAATATAGATAAATTATTCAAGTTTTTACATCAAGTTTCCTAACATTGATTTTTTTGATTTTTTTACCACTTAAGGGCCTGTTTTTTCCATGATGATCTTGCACATACCCGGTGACACTATTGGAGGTATTAGACAATGTTGTGGGGCCTTTCTTCTTCTTTTTTGTATCTGATGCCTATGTTTTTTGGCAGCTTTGATGTATCAATAGGTTGGAACTGCCCCTGCTCTTCTCTGCCTAGGCCCCTACCTTAGTAATACTTTTCTGCAAACTTAGCTGACCAAGGGTATGCTTCTTGAAAATATTCCTTTAGAGGGGGATCTGGTTGGGGTTCTTCTCAATATACCCATTGACTTATATCCTCTTATGGTGCATCTATCTTGATACTAGGGGACCTGAAAGTGGTGGTAGGGATGTTTTTACCATTGAAGGTAATAGTCTTGTCTTCCTTTAGAGTAGCGTGTGAAGGCTGACCATGCTCGTGTGGTGACAGTGGCATGGTTGCTATATTAAGAGTTGTATTCATTTTGTATTCACCACACCCTTTTTCAATGATCTGGACTTTTGTGACTATAGGATTAGTGGTGGAAGATGGATTAGTTATTGTGGTGGAGAGTGGATTAGTGGATGATGACTAGGATGCCCCCATTTCAACCCTGGGACAATAATGTAAATGGGGAAATGATGCTTCTAAAGCATGGCAATATTCAAATGGTTGGGGGTCAGCATAGATGGTGACTTCTTGTCTGTTGACCAAAAATTTTAGGCACTGATGGTACGTGGATGGGACAGCTTGCATAGCATGGATCCATGGGTGGCCTAGGAGGAGATTATATGGTAAGTTCAGATCAAGGACATGACATGTAGTATACTAAACCACAGGTCCCACTTGGATAGGAAGACTGACAATTCCCTTTTAATTCCTTTTTGCATTATCATAGGCCTTGATCATGATGACCTAATTATTTAAATCTTCTTGAGTATAGCCCACCTATTTTATGAATTTCAAAGTACACAAATTGAGGGCAGAGCCATTATCTACCAAGACCCTTTTTTTTTATGATGGGCAACCATGAGTTTGATATGCAAGGGGAAATTATGATTGACATCGATATTTGGCATGTCATTTTGGCTGAAGTGTAGTTGATAAGATAAAGTCAGATGTCCTACCAACACTTGGAATCGTGTAGGGTCAATGTCATTAGGTACATGGGTTTCCTGTAGGGCTCTGTAGAGGATTTCTTGATGTATAGGAGAAGACTTAAGCAAATCCAAAATGGAGATATGGGCAGGGGTCTTTCCTAGGTGATCAAGGATGTCGTACTGAGAGCTTATAGGAGTTGATTGGGTGGGTGCAGAGGCAGTAGGGATAGTGATCCGGGCTCGTCATATAGTAACAACGCACTAAGGTTTTTTGGATTTAACATGTATCATGGATACATGGGGTTCTACCTACTCAATGTAATGAATAATACCCTTGTAATTGAGGGGTATATTCTTATAGCTCATGTTATTTGTGTTCTTGTCTTGGGGATTACTGTTGGAGGTGATCGGGCCTTGATTATGGTTTGGAAAGGAATTTTGATATATCTGCAATTGAGCATTGGACGATGAAGCTTGACTGGTGTCAACCTTGATATCTCCTTGATCAATGAGATCTTGGATATAGTCTTTCAAACCCTAACACTTATTCAAAGAGTGTCCTTTGATTTTATGGAACTCACAATATTCATTTTCCCTAAACCATGCGGGCTTGGGTTTGAATTCGGCAAGTGGCTTGGTGATAGGATACGTGATTGGATAATTGATCTATAACAATTTATTGAAGACAACACTTAAGGGTTCCCCTAATTGAGCACACTAGCGCTTAGTGTTCCCATGGTTTTTCTAATTTGACTATTGAGGAGGATGAGGTGCCCCCTGCGATACATATATGGCGTTAGATATGGATGGTTTTTGTTTCAGGGATGTATTAGCCACTTGGATGTGTTTAGTATCAGTCATGTTGTCATTCCCTGCATTCTTGTTCTTGTTCGAAAAATGTGGCTTGTCTCCAAATGACCTTTCTTTATCATGGCTATGTATTTTGATGTTCCCTTTGGCAACAAGGGCATGCTCAAGGATAGGTCCCTTTTCCACTATCTTTGTAAAAGTGGTGACACAATGTAACCTAAATTTATGAGCCATGTTGGGATAAGAGTTCTCCATGAAGAGAGTGACCATGTCCTTCTCTTTCAAAGGGGTTTTCATTCGGCTTGCTAGTGCACGCCATCTTTCGAGGTAGCTAGTAAAGGTTTCCCCCTCACGTTGTTTCTCTTTGAGGAGATCTAAGGTGTCAGTGTCCTTCTCCAAATTGAAGGAGAAGTAGGAGAAAAAAAAATTTGACATGTCTGCAAAATATTTTATGTACCCTTTTTAGAGGGTCATGAACCACTCTAGGGAATTGCTTACCAGGCTTCATGGGAATAAGTGCAAGAGATAGTTGTCATTGTGCATAAACTCTTGACATTGGGAGTAAAACTCCTACAAGTGAGCCTTAGGATCTTTGTTCCCCCTCTATTTGTCAAACATTGGCATTTCAAAATGTTTAGGGAAGGGGATCAATGAGATGGAGGGATCGAAAGGATACAGGCATATGTCTTTGAATTTGAATGATTGTTTATCAGCCCCAACTTGAAGATCCTTCAAAGTGGCTTTGATTTCCAATAGATCTAAATTGATTGGTGGTGGGTTGGAGGGATATGGATGATAGGATGATAAAGGGTCTTGCTGAGAGAGCATTGGATTATTGAAAGTACAAATTTTGATAGTTGGATGATGATATCCCTTGTTGGTATGCTGAGGGATTTTGTTGATACGGGGGTTGTTGTTATGGGGTATAGTATGGGTTTTTTTTGATAAAAGTGTGAGGTGGGTTGCTGAGGAGTGTGGATAGGATGTTACAGATTGGTTTGTTGATGTTGAAGGTACTGTTGTGATTGTTGTGAGGCCACATAAGGTGGTTGTTGATGAAATTTCTACTGATTATGATAGTAATAGTGCTGAGGAAGTTGTTGTTGTGATGTCAACTGTTGTGTGGGCCGAGATGGGATGTTGTGTTGGGGTTGAGTCTACGGATGTAAAATGGATGCAAGGAATGGTGATATGGTTTGAGCGGCAATTTAGGATGGATTGCCTTGCAATTGGTATGGTGGTTGTTGTGAAGAAACCAAAGCATTATGCAGGGGTTGTTGCTAATGAGGTGGCTGAGATAACATAGAGTTGTTCTATAAAGGGGGTTGTTGGGTACCAACTGAAACATTTGGTTGGGACGTACCTTGTGGAGGTAACTGAGGTAGAAGGTTGGATTGATGAAGCTGTTGAGATGTATATGAAAGTGATGGTAGATTCGTGGCCCCAGGAGGTGGAAGCAATGCAGTAAAGGGGGTGCCCTTAGTGTTGACAGGAGGTTGATTCAAAAGAGGTGGTGTTGTTAGCGTTAATGGCGCAGGTTGTGGAACATTTTGTGGCATACCATAGGCGAAAGGATTATTGGGATCAGGCACTTGAGGATCCCCCATAATTGAAATTGGAGTGTGAGGGGGGTGATTAACATGATAAAGAACAACATTTCCAAATTTAGGTTGATGCCAACCCTCAACTAGAGGAACATTGGGGATGTATGAACACTCTGGTGCATTTTGTGAACCTTGGGGTATGTTAGATGTGGAGCTCCTATATTTGGATAATTCAACACCTGAGGGAGGTTTGACACCTTTTTCAATTAGGTGGGCCAAAATTTCTTCCCCATGTTTTTTGAACAGATGATCAGTCATTTGTACATTAGCAAGATTACTAAAATGTTCCTCAAGAGTGAGTTCGGGTTGATTAGCCATACTCTCTTCACCATGTGGTGAGTTGTTCTAATTTTTAGTGTTGGAGTGTGATGAATTACCATTATGAGGATCTTGGGGGATGTTGTTAGGATCTTGAACAATATTCGCACCATTGGTGGGATTTGTATTGTTATTAAGGTCTTGAGACATATTTGTTTGAGAATTTTGACCTTGTTGTTGTGCCATTTGTTTCTTAACTTGTGACCTAGTTTGAATTGGCATGCAAATGTGATATGGGTGGATTATAAAGATGTCTTTGATGAATGATTTGATTGTAATTGGATGTGATTCAATTTTGATGGGATGAGATGGGATTTGAATTGAATGAGATGGGATTTAGATCATATTTTGTTTGGATAGATTGGATTGGGTTGGATTTTGATTGGATAGATTGAATTGGATTGGATTGTTAAGATTGATAGGATTGTGTTGATTGAACAGATGTGATTTGATTGATTAGGTAATTGGACAAGTGTGACTAATTTGATCAAATGATTGGATTTGATAGATTTGGATGATTGGATGGGTATGATTAGAGGATGAAAGATGTGAGGGACCCTGAATTTGGTCAATGAAAGTTACCCTTAGTGACCTAGACCATTGATTGATTAAGTGGATGATCACTGTAGTGAATCCAACTCAAGATAGAAATGGATTGATTTGGGCCGAGGGTGATAACTTATGACACCGAATTCACCTCAAGATGGAAGTAAATAGATTTGGGTTGAAGTTAATGACTAATAATCAAATTCAAGTGCTAAGGCCAATTTGGGTACCCACTTTTTAATGCAAGGTTAAGGTAATTTGATTAGGAGTGGTGTTTATGAGGTATGAGTTTGGTGATGTAAATGGTAAAGTTTTGATGAATCAAGTTCACTAGGTGATGATATGGGCTTTCAAATGGATTATCAGAAAATTTAAAATGAGCGGATGGATTGAGGATGTTTGGGGAGAATAAATGGAGATTTAGAATGGTTAAACGAGGGTTTTAGGAGCTAAACGGAGCTTTAGAACAATAAAATGGAGGTTTAGAATGATCAAATGAAGGTTTTTGGAGGTTTAGAATGACAAAACGGAGGCTTGGGATGATGAGATAAAGGTTGGGAATGATTAAATGATGGTTTAGAGGCTAAATAGATCCAAACAGGGCAATTTTGGTTGTTCAGGAGGGAAAATTTGTCCCTCTACTATAACCAGAAGGGCGTAGTCACCCTTCTATAGTGAATCAAAGGGTGCAGTCACCCTTCTGCAGCAAATCAGGGGGTGTAGTCACCCTTCTACAATAAATCAAGGGGCACAATCACCCTTTTGTGGTAAATCAGAGGGCATAGTCACCCTTTTTCAGTGAACAAAGAACTTTAAAATGATAATAATATGGCCAATTTGTTAATGATAATACTATGGCAAGAACTTTAAAATGATAATAATATGGCCAATTTGTTAAGAAGTTTACTGGTTTCTCACAAGAAAACACTTTCAAGCAAAACAATCCTATGATTAGTGTTAAGGGTATGGCCAATGAGATCTTAATCTATGATGCACAAGGTGTCTAGGGAGTCCTCGATATACTCTCGATATGTGAGGCACAACCGTGAACACCAGCCCATCACAAGCGTGAGCCAGGAACCCTGGCGAGATAATGAAGGGCTCGGACCAACTCTTCATATCTATCTAGGTATCACCCTAGCTTCAACGTCTGCCAATTACGACGTGACTAGATTGGGGTACAACTTTCACTCTCCCCCCTTTATATACCTCGTTGGTATGCATGGTTGGAATCGTCCCTTGGGGCGATGAAATCCCCAAGCAGGTCCCACTAGAAAGAAAGCACTAATCATTTCCAACTACTCCCCAGGCTCACACGAAGTGCAAGGGGAAAGTGAAAACAAATTAATTCCCCCTTTGGGTAACACACAAAGATAGACACAACAAGCAATGAATATTACTTCCCCTAATTAGACTATGTTCTCATATTAATGACAACAACAAGGATAGTTTTAAAAATTTGAGCTAATGGATGGCCCTCCAAGCAAATGTTAGTTCTTGTATCCTATGTTCTTCACCAATTACACAAGAATATGCTGCAAAATATTAGAAAAAATACAAATATCCTTGCAAAAAATAGTGCTAGGGGGTTAGTACCTGAAAACAGTAAAAAATAGGAACAAAAACAGAGCTAAAATGACAGTTTTACCTATCAAAATATGTTGTTTTGGGGCATATTTTCCCTTTTGTAGTGCTAATAAGAGGGTGCAGTCACCCTTCTGTGGTGACCAAGGGGGTGTAGTCGCCCTTCTACAGTGACCAAGAGGGCATAGTCGCCCTTCTGCAGTGACCAAAAGGGCGTATTCGCCCTTCTGCAAAAAAATATTAGCACAAAAATTTTAATCAATGGGGTGTGGTCACCCTTCTACAAAAAACATTAATACAGAAAGTTCAACTAAGGGGGGATAGTCACCCTTTTGCAGAAAAAATGTTAGCACAAAAATTTCAACCAAGGGGGCATAGTCGCCCTTCTGTAGAAAACATTCATACAGAATGTTCAGCCAAGGGGGTGTAGTCATCGTTCTACGGAAAACATTAGTACAAAAATTTCAACCAAGGGGGTGTAGTTGCCCTTCTGCAAAAAAAAAATGTTAGCACAAAAATTTCAACCAAGGGGGCATAGTCACCCTTCTATAGAAAACGTTAATACAGAAAGTTCAGCCAAGGGGGCGTAGTCGCCCTTCTACAAAAAATGTTAGTACATAAATTTCAACCAAGGGGACGTAGTCACCCTTCTGTAGAAAAAAAATGTTAGCACAAAAATTTCAACCAAGGGGGCATAGTCGCCCTTCTACAGAAATTGTTAATACAAAAAATTCAGCCAAGGGGGCATAATTGCCCTTCCGCAGAAAAATTTTAGTTAAAAATTTCAACCAAGGGGGCGTAGTTTCCCTTCTGTAGAAATCGTTAATACAGAAAGTTCAGCCAAGGGGGCATAGTCGCCCTTCCGCAGAAAAATGTTAGTTAAAAATCTAGACAAGGGTGTAGTTTCCCTTCTGTAGAAAAATAGAGGGTGTAGTCACCCTTTTGTGGTTACCAAGAGGGTTTGTTGCCATTTTGCTGTCACCAGGAGGGCATAGTCACCCTTTTGCGACGTGTTCCTGCAAACAACTCAACAACAACAAACATGAAATTGAGGAACCCATTTGTGGGCCCCGTCGAGCATGCCAAAAATGTGATATCCAACTGTTTTACCTATTCTAAACAACTAAAATGCAATGGAAAAACACAAAGAAACACCTCAAGATTTGCCTAAGAAATTTGTTAATGCAAAGAGAAAATGTGTAAAATGATTGCAAGTGGTTATACCTTCCCTTTGCAGCTGAAACTCCTTGGTTGGCCCTTGATTTTGATTTTCTTTATATGCTCCTTGATGGCTCTTGATATGGCTAAATGCAATATTTAACTATATGTTTGGATGCAAATGCAAATAGATAAAACTGATGGCTAGATGAGTGCACAAAATGGCAACATTTAGTTACAAAATGGCTAAGTGTTAGAAATGCCTTACAGGATGGGGTATTTATAGAGAAACTTGAATTATCTAGATAATTCAATGGTTGAGATTTATCCAACAAGGCCAAGATGAAGGGCTAAGGTGAGTTGAGGACTCACAAGCCCTCACATTTTGACATGTGGAATGTGAGATGGCTAAGGGTGAGATGATGTGTAGGTGATGTGGAAGGGAGGTACATAATGTGGAGGAAGGACAAGTACCTTCCAAGTACCTTGGGGAGTGAGAAGATTTCCTCAAAAAAGAAATTCTTGTCCCCAAGTGAGTGAAAATGATATTTGAATAACTTAGGAATTCCTCAAAAATCTCCATGGAAAAAGAGAAAGTGGTTGGAGAAATAGGAGAATCTAATGGATAAGAGAGGGTCTCCAAAAATATGGGAATTGGTCATATGTGCATGAGGTGACAATTCAAATATTCTAGAAGCCTTGGAAAGATAAAATGTGAATTAAAAATTCACATGGGGAGGAGAGAGACCTAGGATGAATAAAAGTGAATTAAAAATTCACATAGGAAAGAGGCTCAATGCCAAGAAAGGAAAATGGAAAGATTTACTAAAAAGTGGTGCTAAAAGTGGCTAATAACTTTGATTAAAGTTGTGCAAATACTTGATTATGATAGCTAATGGAAGATTAGAGACAAGTGGAAAATGTAGGAGGATGTGACATTAATCCTTGATTAAGAGGATGCACATCTTAATTATGAATTAATTAAATTAATCCAAATTAGAGATAGATTATGGAGGATGTGACAAGGAGAGAGAAAAGAAGAATTTTAAATTGATTTTAATTCAAAAGGATTAAAATAACTAAATTAAATAAATTGAAGTATTTATTTAATTTGGAGATGAGAAAGGTAAAAGTTTTTAATTGTTATTTTTAGACCAGTCACTAACTCTCGTAAGAAGTGAAATTTCCTCCTATCAAGATACATTTTCTAGCTCGAGGAGGTACCTCAGAGAAAAATTACATAGAATAAGTCCTAAAAACATCACTAGAGTTGTTCTAAGATGCTTCTTGGAAAAAATGGACATCTAAACCATTTATCGATAGAAGCCTAGGACACTGCAACTATTCTGGGACACTTTGCACCAAAGTGGGACTCTTTGCGCCAAAGTGGGACTCTTTGCGCCAAAGTGGGACTCTTTGCGCCAAAGTGGGACTCTTTGCGCCAAAGTGGGATGCTTTGTGCCAAAGTGGGATGTTTTGCACCAAAGTGGGATGCTTTGTGCCAATCTATTCTAAGGCAATAAAATTACTAAAAGTGCATGAAAAAGTAAAGTAAAAGTATGAAAATAAGGAAAAACAAAGCAGAATTCACTCCCCATCCACTAGAGGATTCCTCACATTGCATCATCATGAACTAGATCTAATCTTGGAGCCTTGTAGGGCCTATTCCTTGGCATCTTCGCTCACTTTGCACTAAGGTAAATCTACAAAAAGGTAAAAGTCAAATGAATAGTGAAAAGAGTCATTTTCAAAAGTATATAGTAAAACCCTAGTAAATGAAGCAAGTATTCATTCAAAAGGGAAAGTTCATTAAAATCAACATATTGGGGGCTAGAGGACTTCATTTTTGATGTCGTTTGTTGCATTGGATTTGTAATTCCACTCCTATTCATCAACAGTCTATCATTATGTGGTATGGTACTTGGAAATTCCCTATGATAGGACTTGGGAAATTCGATGCGCTTTCATGCTCACCCTGATTCCATCTCCATAAAGCAAGCAAAATCAAGGGGAATACATCTACCCTCAAATTCAATTCTCTGTAGAAGTTTGATAAGTGGATTTTGAACGACTAATGAATGTGTGTTGTAGGATGTGGTTCCTAACATTGTGGTTTTGTAGGTAGCTACAGTGGGGGCTTCATTCTCCCTAATGAATTCATATGAGTATCCTTTTTCATAATAGTTATTTCCTTTAGCTTGCATATTCACTTAGTATCATATAGTAGCTAAAGTGGGGGCTAAATGTTGTGTTAGAAAGAGTAATCCCTTTTCACACTTTATTTGAATAATTGACATATAATTAACTTAATTATGTTGTGGAGTGGTGTTGTAAGGTGTTGTACACACTTACACCTCTCTAGGGTCCTTATTTAATTAAAATATACCTAAATCTCACCTGTTACAAAAGTTTTGTAAAGTGCTATAAGACATTTTCACACTTTTCTAAGGTTAATTCAATTAATTAAGCCTAATGGACCCCTCTTGTACTTAATTTAAGCCTTATTTATGGTTTTGTAAAGTGTTGTAACATACTTTCACATCTATCTAGGGTTGTATTATTTAATTGTGGTTAATTAGGACTTAATTGGCCCTTTAATTCAATTTCAAGCCCCCTAATTACATTTTATGAGAGATCAATCCCAACACCCAACAATTAAACAATGCAACCTTGAATGTGGTAGCTTCTAGGTATTGGAAAAGTGTGCCAAGACCCATTTTACACTAGGGGTGAATGGATACACCCTTAATAGAACCCTTCCTTCTTAGCATTTTTAAACTATGTTTTTTATTTAGTTTTCACCCCTCGAAGGAGGTCCTGGGAAATTGAGCCATGACCCATTCGCCCTAGGTGGTGAATGGGTCCTTCCTTAACAAGGACCCTTAGTTTGAATTCCATCTTGGTGAGATTTTAATTAATTTCATCCCCAGATCTGAGGTCGGCTTGAATTATTTGAATTTTGGGGTTAATTCCCTAATTTAGTATAAATACAAGGTTCTTTCACATAATTTCACCTAGCAAATTCAAGAGAGCAGGATTACAAGCAAAGAACTTTTATGAGACAAAGAATTCAAAAAAAAGTGAGGTATGGAGTAGCATAATTTCAAGGTCTTCAGGCTCATTTTGTGTTCAAGATCAAGTATTATTGAAGGTTGATGATAGATGCCTATGGAGAATCATGAAGGATTCTAGGTGTTGGGAGATGCACAAGTCATACAGCCAGGTCTAAGGACTTGTTTCCTAAGTGATTCCATCTTATATGGTCATCCTATTTGTGGCCTACAAGAGGTATTTTCAAATTTATGGTTCATTAGAGGGATTAAACATCTTCTTTAGTGAGTCCTTTACTTTGTTTACATTGAATTTAAGGGTTTTGTCCTAACACAATTGGGTAGAATTTCCTTTACATTCTCTTAGATCCTAGTCTTAGACACATTTAAGATTAAGATTGTACACACAATTGCATGTTTCAGATCTTTATTCATCACTAAAGGTTTAAATACCAACAAGGGGTTTGACTAAGGAAAACCCCTATCCACCAATAAGATACCAACTTTGTTTTGCAAATTTTAGGAAGATCTGGATTTAGAAATAGGGATTTCAAAGTGCAAAGGAGAAGAGCAGACCTAGAAGTTACAACCTAGATTCAAAGATTTCTGAAAAATCCTAGCAAGACCCATTTGCCATTAGGGGTGAATGAGTCCATGTTAGGGCTTGACAGGTAGTAGATTCTATAAATCGAAAGCTTTTGTTTCTAGTGTAGAGCTCCCTAAATAGGCCTACTAGGACCCATTCTCCATTAGGGGAAAATGAGTCCTTGCCAGTAACACAAAAAATTTAGATATTGAACCAGGTGCATAGCTTCCTTGCCTTCTTGTTCACCTAGAAAAGTTGTTTTTGTCTGTTTTGTGTTTAATTCATGTATTTTATGTGTTAGATTTAGGATTAGGGTTTGTGCATTAGCCTAATTCTTTCTCAAGTTGTGATCTAGCTCACTACCCCATCAATTTTTAAAGGAAAGATTGCAAGATCTCTCAATCTTGATTCAATTCACCTATTGGGTTGATATATGTTTCAAGATTCCTAGATCTCATCTTTTGAATGAACAGCCTATATAGAAAAGGGGGATTAGAGACCTCCCTCTTCTCATTCCCTTCCTTTTTCTATGTTTCAACTACTTTACCAAGGTCTCAACAACATAACTAAATGTTGGCAATAAGATTGAAATCACGGACTGAAGTTTTGAACCATGAACTCTTGCATGTTATGTTTATACCCTTGTGACTAGAGTAAGAAAATGATTAGAGGGTTTTTATTATGTAACTCTAGCATGCAGTGCTTTAATATATTTGAGAGTACATTATACATAATTTGAGCATTCATTATAGTTGTGTATGTATGTATGTATTCATACAAGTATATATATAAATATACATATATACACATATAATTATGTTATGTATGTGTATATTCATTCATGTATATTCATAAATATACATATATACACATGTAATTATGTATGCGTACATACATACACACACACACACATAATACATACATATATTCACCACTATATATAATAACAAATATAATGTCCACTACTCTTGTTATATGCCTTTCTTATTTATATCATTCATATATTTGATACATATTGACTCCTATCATAGTTTCCTATACATATCAGTACAATGGGGATGTATCCCTTCCAAAAGATGTCTTTTTTTACTCAAGCTAGTCACCCTTATATTCCACAGCCCTTTTGTTTCCAAGTGTGGTGGATCTTGAATGCTTTGTTGTTTGCCTTGATAGTAGTCATTGTTGTCAGTCTTATGGAAGTAGCCTATATATAAAATTTTAATAGAGAATATGGTGGTATGTTGGAATCATGACATGATCATTTAGACATGCCATTTTGTGCGGAGAAAAGTAGACACCACAATAATGGGATTGGAAATTACATTACTTGTCATAGTAAAGAGATTAACTAGTGCCAAGATAGAAATTGGTCCCGTGTGAGTAACCAATTAACCACCATAGAGGAGGTAAAGGAAATAGTAAGGAATGATAAATCACATTCAAATGTGGAAAGAAAAGTTAATTGACCATAGGCCCCTCCTACTACCATGTCAAGAGTCTATCAAACTTAATATGAGTTCATGTGCTAGATAATCTTAGCTGATTTATTTAGAATGAAAGCTTGAGTCTAAATGTCACTTACCATTAACACTTTCACAATATGTTTATGATCAATTATATAGTGACACAAAAGCTAACTTCAAAAATATTCTCATCTTTTCCCATATGTTTATGTTGTTGTAGATATATACATACACAACATATTAAAATAAAATATTAACATTTTATAATAAAGTCGCCAATAATAACTTTATGATATTTATGTTGGGTCGCGGGGACACCCCTACTGTAAAAAAAAAAAACAAACAAACTTAATGATATTTGTAATTAAATAAATTATTCTGAATATAATTGATTTTTAAAAATTATTTTCTAAAAGTATTAAATATTTGTTTGGAATTTATTTGATCAAATTATAAATTGTTTACACTAATGAAACCTCTTTTACACTGCACAATATCTAAAAGAAAATTTTAAACCTAAATTACTGAAGTTCATACAATAACACATGTATAAAATTATATACCAACACAGATTTTCCTAAGTTAAGTCTTGTCTAGTCCTGAGCAGTGTCATGTGACTTTGCCAGAACGCTTTGGCTAATCTAAAGTACAGTACTTACCTTCACCTGCGCATCTTCTTCTTTTTTTGACTAACTTTGACATAGAAAATACACTTTAATTTACGGCAATATAATTTAAAAAATTATAGCAACAAGGAGCAATCATACAAAGACCGAAGCAACCAAACAGGATTGCTTTCCTAAAGCTAGAAATAATTGCAGAACATAAAGACAAAAGAATGTAACATAGCTGAGAAGAGAAATTTTTTTAGAAATAAACTCCAGCAAGGAATAAACACAATTCTACCAGAATGATCTTAGATGTGATCTAATTACATAATAGCAAAATTACTGATAACAGAGAAGCAATAAGATATTCATGGCATAAAAACCAAAATCTCAGCTTTTATAGATAAAAACAGGAGCAACCATATGAAAGATTCATTAGCAAAGCCACACGCAACCGCACAGCTGGGAGAAGATCTTGCTGGAAGATTGTTGATGATAAATAAGTAACATGGCACCCATAGAGAATCAGAAGAAGAGAGTATGCAGCAATAAACTCCATCAAAAGAAAGACTTCCTTCCTCCATGCCATAAATGCAAACCATCTACAATTATGAATGCAAGAGTCAAATGATAGAATTTAATATTAGTTTATCTATAAATTTGAATTGTGATAAATATTTCAAAGAACAAGAAATTCAAGAGTTTACCTTTCGATTTGGAGATGCATATTTCTTCATAGTGTCAAATTGTTCATCCATGGAAACAAAAACTTTAAGATTTTATCAACTTTATTGAAGTATTTCCTTTTCCAACTAATTTTTATCAAGATCAATGAAAACATCCCTCCAAAAGCTACTCCATATGACAATCCCACTGATATCTTATACCATGGATATTTAGTACTGATTTTTTCTTTGTTTACAAATATTGGAGGAGGAGGAGGAGGAGGAGCGAATTGTGGCCAAGAACAATTTTTAGGTAGGGGACATCCCCATAAATATGGATTACCTAAATAAGAGGATTCTCCAAATGTGTCAATTATATGTTGTCCTTGTGGTATGCTTCCTGAAAGATTGTTGTTTGATAAATTTAAGGAACCCAAGAAGTTTAGAGATTCAAGTTCTATAGGGTTTTTTCCTGAGAAATGATTTTTTGAAAGGTCTAATGACTCCAACTGACTCATTTCTCCCAAACTATTTGGAATGATCCCTTTCAAATTGTTCATTGAAAGGTTTAGAAGCCTCAACCCCTTTAAATTCCCAAAGTCAGAAGCAACTTCTCCCTCCAATTCATTGTTTGAGAGATCTATGGATGTGAGAGTGGAAAGAATATACTTGTAGTGTTGAACTGTACCTTTTAAAGTCATTTCCAATCCTTCTCGATAAGGAACAATGGAAGTAGACAATACAAAACCATCTTGACTTTCTATTGCCATTGCTTGCAATGATACAATTGTGTGTGGAATTGAACCTAAGATATGATTGGAAGAAAGGAGCAATATTTGGAGGCTCCTTAGTTGGCCAATCTCTAGAGGAATACTGCCTGTAAAATTGTTCTCCTTCATCACTAATACTCTTAGGCTTGAAAGATTTCTAATTGATATTGGTATTTCACCTCCAAATAAATTGTTCCCAATATCAAGAACTTGCAGCTTTGAACAATTTAGTATTGAGAGAGGGAATGATCCATTAAGCTTATTACTACGAACAACTAATGAATATAATTTACCTAGCTGACTGAAATCATGGGGTAAGCTTCCCTCCAAACTATTATTTCCCAAGATTATGATAATGAGGGAATAGCATTTGGACAAGCTCACAGGGATCACTCCGGTTAAGTAGTTGTTTGCAAGATTTAATAGTTGAAGTTGAGATAATTTTCCCAAGCTCATAAATATCACTCCAGTTAAGTTGTTGCTTCCAAGATTTAATAATCGGAGTTGAGATAATCTGCCCAAGCTTGAAGGAATATTGCCACTAAACGAATTGTCATCGACCAGCAATTCTACCATATTAGGAGACCAATTGATGGAATGTTCCCACTCAATGCATTTCTAGACACGTCTAGGATTACTAGTTGCTTCAATATTGAAGTATTAGAAGGTAGGGTTCCTTCTAAATGATTTCGTCAAAGATTTAGATATTGCAACAGAGGTTTGGTTTCCCATAGCCAAGACGGAATTTCTCCCACAATACCGGTGTTAACTAATCCTAGTCTAACAAGAGAGACTTGTGTTGAGATCCAAAGTGGAATTTTATCGTCAATCATACATGACAATAAACTTATTCTAGCTAACTGAAAGGATGGAATCCAGGTTTTGCTAATATTTAGCACACAATTGGATAAATGCAGTGACTTTAGGCTTGTAAGGTCTTGAAAGAAAGTTTCTGAAACAGACTGGTTATGGTTTAGTGTGAGAGATAGATTAACCAAAGAAGGTGGAAGTGACGAAGAAACGATGGTTTCATTGAAACGATTGCCACGACCATACAAGTAAATGAGAGAGGAAAGATGAGCAAATGAAGGGGGAATGGTCCCACTTACTTGGTTGTGCGCAAGATCTAAATACCTCAGTAAAGAAAGATTGCCCAAGGAATTTGGAATGTTCCCACTTAATTGGTTGTGGGAGAGATTTAGATACTCAAGAGAGAAAAGATTGCCCAGGCAGGAAGGTATGCTTCCATTGAATTCATTCACGCTAAGATCAAGGTATGCAAGGCGGGTGAGAAAACAAATGGAAGAGGGAATCGTCCCAGTTAATTCATTGAAAGATAAATCAAGAGAGACAACGCTGTTGGTGTCATAGTCACAGAGTATGCCCTCCCAGATGGTGCAACAGTCAGTTCCATTTACCCACGAACTGAGAGAGCCTTCTGATTCATTGAAGGCCGCTTTGAAGCGGAGCAGAGCTTCAGATTCGTGGGAAGAACATCTGTTGGGCATTAATCGATAAGAAAGAGAAGGGCGTGGAGAGGCGAGGAAGACAACAAAAACTGAAATGAAAACTAAACACAGCTTGTGTAAAGAGATGGCCATTTGGAATGGACAAGGGAAATGCAGATGACCTTTGGGTGGGTTATTTTTAATAGCGAGCCCGTCAATGGTGAATGAATTTTTTTTTGCATTTTCAAAATTAGATGATTATTTATGTGGCTGATAGTTCATGAGAAGGAAATTAAATTTTTTCTGGATTTTCTTATATTTTTATACAGATATCATACAGCCACGATTACAAAGAAGTCAAATAATATTGGAATTTTAAATGGCAGACATCGACTATAACAGGGATCGATTTGTAATATTTTTCATCATCAGAGTAGGTAGTAGGCATTATCACAAATCTACGATTACAAAGAAGTCAAATAATATCTTGAATTTTAAATGGAAACATTTACTATATCAGGGATCTCATCTAAGAGTAGGTCACTAACTTGCAATATTTTCCTACATTAGAGTAGGTAGTAGATCTTTTCACCAAATTTTTGAGAGAAAACATACGATATTCTTTGATCAAGTAGGGCCTCTTAGGCCTTCTCTCTTTTCTTTTTTTTCCTCTTATTTTTTGTATTTTACTTTTATTTTAAGGGGCATACGATATTCTTTGATCAAATTAATTTATTTGATTAGTTGATTATTAAAATAGTTGTAAAAATCCTAATTCTTTGAATTCTCTCTTCATAATAGCATAAGGGATTTCTTTGATCGAATATGGACTATTATAGTAGATTTGGTCATCTGAAGTGTTCATATTAGATTTATTTGATCCTATAATATATTTATGGCTCTTTTTAATTAATGTGATTCAAATCTTTCTAGTGGACTCAAACATTCATATGCGTTTTCACTTGATATTGTCAGCAATGGACTAGACCATTAACCTTGAGTAGCTAATCCTTTTGTATTTGAATACATTATTTTTTCTTTATAGTTTAGTTTAATTAGTTTCCTATCATTTTGCATAAATAAATGACTACAAGTATTTTACCATATATCTTGTGAGCCTAAACTTAATTTATAATCCTTTGAGTGATATTTATTTCTATAATTTCAAGGGTTAAGTATGAAAGGAAGTAGAAGTTTGTAGTATATTTCTTACATTAATATATGAGAGGATTTTTGTGAAAAATTAAAACTTGGCATATTATTACAAGGAAATACGCATACAAAGTAATATAACGTAACATAGTTATTTATATGTGGGGAAAACCCTTTTGGGAGAAAAAATTCACACTTCAAAAATTTTAAAGTATCATTTAGTAATTAATATTTATAATACACTTGTGGAATCCTAGCCTTTGGAGGATTTTTACCAAGAGATTTGAAGTGATTATGTTAGAATAATAGTACTTACAAAAATAACTATGAAACCTTCATACCAAGTATCTAATAAATAAGAGAAGAAAAAAATGTAACAATCAAATGGTTATTAGGAAACCATGAGTTAAAATCACCCAAACTATGGTTCCTAAGTCCCCAGTAAAAATCCATTGTTCAAATGCCAAGATAAGTCCATAGGCTAAAACTAACATATTTATTACACCTGTCAAAAGCTTGTCATAACTCACACAGGAGCTTGAGCAATCCATTTTGGCTTTATCATCTCTAATAAAGATGATTTATGATATTTAATAATATACATCAAGAAGTGTAACTCCCTCTTATGACCCTCTAATGCATCATAGATGCTTTTACATTTTTGATGTGGGAGGCCAAAATTTTGGAGATCATAACTTTTGACTTGGGAATTTGATTGAGATTTTTTTATAATTGAATATTTCAATGAGGTCTACATCACCATTACTAACTTTCTCCAAGTAAGGCCCATTTTCACATCTTTTTAAGGCTAAAATTGGTCTCTAGAGCCTTGAGAATTATATTTTGTGTTATAGCCTAGAAATTATATTTTTTTGTTTTATAATTAGTATAAATATTGAGACACCTTTCCTAATATTCTTTCATTGAACACCTTACTAAGGTAAAGGTAGTATAAAAAATTCAACTATTTACTAGGGGTTGAGAGGCTCATGGAAGTATTACATTGTGTTTAAACTTCTCTATGTTGATTGGCCTCATCATCGTATCTGTGACATTTTATAAAGTGCCAAATATCTTCCTAATAATTCTCCCATGCTCTACCACATCATAAATAAAATGGTACTAGGTATTTATGTTCTTCCTTGCATGAAAATTGATTTATTTCCCCGACATATGGTATTAACTATCACAAAGAAATTTGATACCTTCCTTAATAATTCATACATGTGAACATAATATCTTAAGATAGATAGACACATTATTACATTTTGCAACTTCCATGTACTAATCTATATAGTAAGTAAAGATGCCATAGATATTTCTCACTTAACCAATTAATAGTGGTCACCAAATAAATTGAACACATATCCACTAGTGGATATGTTATTTTCAACATCTCCTACCCAATTTGAATGCACAAATCAATGAACATATCAACTAAGTGCATGTTCCCTATAAAATGACCATAAAAAAATACAATACTCAAATGTGCCCTATAAATATTTGAATACCCTCTTTATTGCACCCTAATTACCTAATCAAAGATTAGCCATAACGAAACTCAAAACTCACACTTCTTTTGTAATATATACTATAGCATACATCCAACTCCCAAATATACTAGCATAAGGGAATACAATCCATGCTATCCATCTATATGGGTGTTGTAGGAACTACTCAACTAAAATCTTAGTTTCCAAAAAAATTAAAAAACACAAGTAATTGTCTACTATGGATGAGTGTAGGATCATGGAGATCCAAAAAGTGGTGATATGACATAAAAGTGGCTGATGACTTTTTATCCAAATTTGATGAAACAAAAAGGGTTTATAGAGAAAATTGTTTTCTTTCCAAAACTATAAGATATTCCTTATTTGAAATCAAATAGATAATTATTATTGATTTTCCACATTGACGGAGGAGCAAACCCGAGACACAAAAAATGATGCCAACAACCAGAGAACTTTTATTACTATTTAGAATGGAACTTCTTACATGCAGAGGATCACAAATCCTCAAGCTCTCCAATACATGCAAATTACAGAAATTACATAAATTACAAAAGACCCCCTTTCATAGCATGCGAACTCTTTTCCCAAAAAAGCTACCCAAAAATAAAAAACTAGCCCATAAATAGCCCCTTTTTAGTTTGGAGCCAAAAACAACATTTGAGTTATGATTTTTGGTGGTTTGGTGTCAAAATTACAATTTGAAATTCAAATTTAAATTCACATTCGAAAATTAGCACATTTCTAAAAATGCACCAACTTCCGGCAACCATAACTTTTAATCTGACTGTCGTATTTTCAATGATAATACCTTTTTAGAAAGTTCTCAAAAAGATGATGTGGCATTAAGTAGAGCCTAAGGCCATCTACTTTGGGATTTTTGTAAAATTTCAAGCCCATCCGGAGCCTCTAAGGGCCTCAAATTTGGCTTCGAATATTTAATAGCTAAAGGGGGTATCTAGAAATGCAAAGACATCTACAAAATGCTAACCAAAGGAAATATAAATGTAATGCATTTTTTTTTTTTGGTGATGCAAGATTGCCCTTACACCACTGGATGCTCCTGCATTAGACACCCAAGGTAATTTTAGAAGTGACCCCGTCACGTCTCAGATGGGTGAGGAAAACCCAAACGGTCAACCTCTACCTTAGACAGCTAGGATGAGTCTTCCATAGGCCTTCCTTTCCACTTCACCAAATATTCTTCATATTGCCTATTTCTGGTACTCCTTCCCACACGGCTATCCAAGATTGTTTCAATCTCCTCCTTCTCTAATGTAGATGTTGGAATGCCATACTGTTCCATTGATGGTACTTCCTCTACGCCACCTTCATAATACTCTGTCAAATCTAAAATGTTGAACATAGGGGAAATGTTGACTCCATCTGGCAACTCGACCTCATATGCATTCCTTGAATCATGCCTCTTCAAAATTTTACAGGGATCGAACTTCTTAATCTTCAATTTGTTATAGGTTCCTACTGAAAAACCTTTCCTTCATCAAGTGGACCATCACTTCATCTCCAATCTAAAACTCTTTATTCCTCCTCTTATGATATGCCTTAGCCTTATACTACATATTCATCTTATTAATATGTTTTCTTACCTTCTCATGTATATCCTTGACGTGTTTTGCAAAATCTTTGGCTTCAGCACTTGTCTTCTTCTCTTGGTCCATCTTTCTCAATTCTGGAGCGGTCCTGGGACTGCCTCCATACACAATCTGGAATGGTGATCTACCAGTGCTTCTGTTGACAAAATTTTTGTAAGAAAATTTTGTCTGGGGCAAGATCAAGTCCCATCCCTTGGGTTTATCTCCTACCAAGCATCTCAGTAGGTTGCCCAAACTTCTATTCACAACCTTAGTCTGTCCATCAGTTTGTGGATGGTGTGCAGAACTGAACTTCAACTCTGTTTTCAACTTCTTCCACAAGGTCCTCCAAAAATATCCAACAAATTTTGTGTCACGATATGAGACTATACTCTTTGGCAAACCATGTAGCCTCACCACCTCTCTGAAGAACAAGTTAGCAATGTGGACTGCATCATGGGTCTTCTGGCATGGGATGAAATGTGCCATCTTCAAAAACATGTCAACTACTACAAATACTGAATCATTCCCTCTTTGTGTCCTTGGAAAACCAAGAACAAAGTCCATACTTATATCCTCCCACGTCCTCTCTAGTACAGGTAAGGGCTGATACAACTCAGTATTTTGGCTCACTCCTTTAGCCATCTTACATACCTTCAACTCTGCACAAACTCCTTCACATCCTATGATAACTGAGGCCAATAATAATGCTCACTAATAATGGCAATGGTCTTATCCCAACCAAAATGTCATGTCATTCCTCCACTATGCTTCTCCTTTATCAGGTTCTCCCTCATGGAACTCCTCGGAATACATAATTGACTTCCCTTAAACAACATGCCATCCTGGATTATGAAATCCATCCAAGTTTCATCTTGTCAACTGTAATAGACTCCCTGCAAGCTTTCCAAGCCTCTGCAAAATCAAGATCTTCAGGATATAATGTCTTGAGTTCATTGAACCCAACCACTTCAATCTGCATCTCTGTCAACAATGTATGCCTCCTACTTAAGGCATCTGCAACCCTATTCGACTTGCCACTCCTATGCTTTAAAACAAAGGTATAACTCTGCAAAAATTCTACCCATTTCATATGCCTCTGATTTAATTTTCCCTGACTACTCAAGTACTATAATGCTTGATGATCAGTATACAAAACAAATTCCTTCAGCAACAGATAATGTCTCCATTTCTTTAATGCTTGAACTATTGCATAAAATTCCTGATCATATACAGAGTACTTTCTATTTGCATCATTTAACTTTTCACTGAAATAGGCAATGGGCTTACCTTCTTGACTCATCACTGCTCCAATGGCACAACCACTAGCATCACAATCCACCTGAAACACCTTATTGAAATTTGGGAGGGCTAAAACTGGTTGCTCTGTCACCTTCTGCTTCAACAGATCAAAACTCTTCGCTGCTCCAATGCTCCACTTGAACTCTTTTCTATCCCCTCTCATTGTTTCAATTAGGGGTGCACAAATACTACTGAATTTTCTAATGAACTTTATGTAAAAGCGGACCAAACCATGGAAAGATCTCACCTCAGTAGCAATTCTTGGGGTAGACCATTCCATAATAGCCTTCACCTTCTCTGGGTCCATCTTGAGACCTTTTGCCCAGACAACAAACCCCAAGTACACTAACTCCTTCTTCATAAAACTACACTTCTTTAGATTAATCAACAATTTCTCTTCTCTCAACTTTTCAAAGACTCTACAAATATGCATCAAATGCTCACCCGGGGACTTATCGAATATTAAAATATCATCTAAGTGCACAATAAAAAAATTCCACAAAAACTCTTTGAGTACCTCGTTCATGAGTCACATGAATGTGTTCGGTGCATTGGTTAGCCCAAAGGGCATGACTAACCACTTGTACAGGCCCTCCTTGGTCTTGAAGGTAGTCTTCCATTCATCACCCTCTCGAATCTAGATCTGGTGATATCCGCTCTTCAGATCAATCTTTGTGAAGTATTGTGCTCCATTCAAACAGTCCATCAGGTCATCCATCCTTGGCAGAGGAAATTTGTACTTGATTGTTATCTTATTTATGGCCCAAGAGTTTGTACACATCCTCCACTCCCCATCCTTCTTCGGTGCTAGTGCTATAGGTACTACACATGGGCTCAGACTCTCTCGAATCAAACCCTTTCTCAACAACTCCTGAACTTGTCTGTTCCACTCCTCATTTTCTGTAGGAGTCATTCTGTGAGCTGCCTTATTTGGAAAACTGGCTCCAAGGATCAAGTCAATCTGATGACTGATCTTCCTTACTGGAAGTAAACCCTCAGGTACATTATCTGAAATAATCTCTTAAAACTCATCCAATAGTCCAGAAACTTCTACTGGAACCTTCTCACTATCTTCCTTATCCATTCTAGGAATCAATGCATAACACATATTGTCATGCTTCATGCCTTCTAAAAATTTCCTTCCATCAACAAAACAAATTATAGCACTACTGCATACCTTTTCTTCATCCTTCTTCAGGGGTTTCAACTTATGGTGGACTCCATCCTTCATCAGGGAATAAGTATTTTCATGGCCATCATGTACAGCTTGCCTATCGAACTGCCACGGCCTCCCCAACAACATGTGACATGCATCCATGGGGATGATATCACAGAGTACCATCACGATAGCTTCCAATCTTGAACTTCACCAAGCACTGCTCATTGACCAAAACTTTGTGGTCTTTCTGCAACCAGGCAATCTGATATGGATGCACAGGTGTCTTTCCCTTTTCAGCTTCAACTTCGTAACCATCTCTTCTGACACCAAATTATCGGTGCTTCCACTGTCAATAATGACATCATAGCATTTGTCTACACACTTGCACCTTGTGTGAAATAGATTATTTCTTTGTTCTGGTTCCTTCTCTTCAGTCACTAAGGCTCTTCTAACCACTAGGGCTTCTCCCCTCTCTGCATCATCTAAATGCTCGGATTGAGCTTCCTCATCTGCATGTGCAACCCTTCCATGACCTTCTGGCCTTCTGTCTGTCCTTCCTTGGTGTTGTGGACATTCATAGGCTTGATGCCCTTCTTCACCACAATGGAAACAAGTTCCTCTGAAACCACCTTTTCTAGGTCCTAGCCCAGATCTTCCTTGTCCTCTACCTCTTTGATCACCACTATTTTGATCATGAGGGCAGTAGAAGTTATCATGCTTTTGGCTCTGACTGGTACCCAAATCTTCATTTTTCCTTTCACCCTCATTTCAGCTTCTAGAAGATCTTCCACTACCCCTTCTGCTTTGACCTCCTCATCCTTTTTGCTTACTATCAAATCTTTTGTTCAACTTCTCCTCAACTTTTAGAGAAAAATGGTATGCATCTTCAATGGTGGTCATTCTGACTAGGCTTAGCTCCTCTTGAATGCTCGGTTGTAACCTATTAAGATAACGGGATACCTTCTCCTTGTTGGCCTCTGCATGGCCCGTTCTGATGATCATCTTGTGAAAATATTCTATGTATTCTTTCATATATCTACTTCCTTGCTTCAACCCTTGCAATTACTTTAGTAGATCTAACTCGTAGTCCATTGGTATGAACTGCTTCTTTAGTTTCTCCACCATGTGATCCCAACTACTGATCTTTCCTTTTCCTCTTCAATTTCTCTCCAACTGGACCTCTTTCCACCAAATATTGGCATGGCCCTTTAGCTTCATTTTTGCAAACTTAACATGATCTAGGTCCTCTACTTCTTCATACTCAAAATACTCTTCTAGCTCGTTAATCCAGTTGATCAACTCTTCTAGGTTCAAACTTCTAGAATAACTGGGGACTTCTATTCTGGGTCTTTTTTCGATCTTCGGAATGGCCCTTATCAGCCGCATCTGATCTTGATCAATTGCTTCTTCTTCCTCTTCTATGTCTAAATCTTCCACCTTTTCTTCATCCTCATTTTCTCCTCTCCTTCCCGGGTTTAACCCTCTTCTCATTTGTTCTTGCAATGCATCAACTTGTTTATGGAGGGCTCTAAAACCCTCAGCCGCTAATGGATCTCTTCCACCAGCATTTATGCCACCTCTGCCACCTCTGGCACCACCACGCCTACCAGGAATCACTCTTGGAGGCATCTTGAATATCTCAAACCCAAAACCATGGTCCTGGTGCAAATTGCCTCACAATCGGCGATCTATCCACACGCTCAAGAAAGCCCGATCTAATACCACCTGACGAGGGAGCAAACCCGAGACACAAAAAATGATGCCAACAACCAGAGAACTTTTATTATTGTTTAGAATGGAACTTCTTACATGCAGAGGATCACAAATCCTCAAACTCTCCAATACATGCAAATTACATAAATTACAAAAGACCCCCTTTCGCAACATGCGAACTCTTTTCCCCAAAAAGTTACCCAAAAATCAGAAACTAGCCCATAAATAGCCCCTTTTCAGTTTGGAGCGAAAAAAAACATTTGAGTTATGAGTTTTGGCGGTTTGGCGCCAAAATTACAATTCAAATTTCAAATTTAAATTCACATTTGAAAATTAGCACATTTATAAAAATGCACCAACTTCCGGCAGCCATAACTTTTAATCCGACCGTCGGATTTTCAATGATAATACCTTTTCAGAAATCTCTCGAAAAGATGATGTGGGCCAAAATATAACATATGGCCAATTACTTTGGAATTTTTGCAAAAATTCAAGTCCATCTGGAGCCTCTAAGGGCCTCAAATTTGGCTTCGAATATTTAATAGCTAAAGGGGGTATCTAGAAATGCAAAGACATCTACAAAAAGCTAACCAAAGGAAATAGAAATGCAATGCATTTTTTTTTTTGGGTGATGCAAGATTGCCCTTACACCACTGGATGCTCCTGCATCACACATGCATTCTAACTAAAGTCCTAATTGATAGGTTGATTGAAAAACATCTATAACTTTTAAATGGTTAAAAAAAAATTGAATCCAAATGATGTGTCACACACTATGCTTCACAAACTATAGTTTAAAAAAAAAACATAATTTTTTTACCAAGTTAGGTTGGCCAGACAAATGGTTTTTTAATATTTTTAAAAAGTCCTACTAGAAAATTCATAATTGAATATTTACTTCCGAATAAATTACAAAAAAATGTGTCACATCCAGGAATGTATCCTCTACTTATATTGAAATATTTAGAATAAAATATTTATTTTTTCTCCCCATTAGGGTGGTCAGACAAACACCTGCTTTTTATTTTTTTCCTAAAAATTAGTACTACTGCATTAAAATTTCAAATTTTCACCAAATAGATTTATTTTTTCCCAAAAAAGGACTAATAGCTTAAAAACTATATTCAATTTGCTACAAATTCTATTTTTAACATAATTTTTCAAATTATGTTAATAGCCTATTCAAATTTTCATGTCAAGTTGTGTAACTCTATTTTTCTACATTTTCATTGCCACTTAGGGGCCTAGTTTGGACCCCCATGATCCTACACTAACCCCTATCTACCATGCTAAAATGTTATTTTAAAGGTTTCACATACTTACTCTGGTCCAACCAAGTCTATTATTTCACTTTATTATCCAATCTACTTGGTAGGCCCTAAATCCTTTATGTTAAACTTTGTCAAAAGCTAAGAATTGAAATCATAAATTACATCCTTACCATTACCCAAAAATAACATATCATATACGTACAATGTGATACAAGGAATCAATTAGCATCCATTTTTTTATAAAAATAATAATCTAATTTACATCTTAAAAATATGAAGCACAAAAATAATGAATTGGATTTCTCATACCATATTCTAGGATACTATTTGAGGCCATACAAAGATATTTTCAATCTACAAACCAAAGACTCCTTCATTTTAACATAATATTCTAGTTATGACATGGAGATCTCTTTCCCCAAGTCATCATGTAGGAATGTTGTTTGTTAGCACATCTAATTGTTCTATCTCTAATCAAAATCTACTACTATAGATAACAATAATTTTATAGATGGAAACTTAGAATTTGTGGAAAAACCTATTTAAAGTCTATTCCCTCAACATAGAAATATCCTTTAGCAACTAATCTTTCCTGGCACTTTTTAATATCACCATCTAAACAAATATTTTCTTTGAGCACCCATTTACATCTAATGTTTTATTCCTTCTAGAAATGGCACTAAGTCTCATGTATCACTCAAATTTTTCAACATATCCATATCTTCATCCATAAGTACTCTCAAATACTTAGAAGGTAACCCATATTCATTACCTCCATCATATTTCTAGGTACATCGATATTAGTAATCAAAGAGAAAACATCTCCTATTGTGATTATTATGCCTTTCTAGTTTTTTATTTGTTGATTAAACGTCATTGGTTGAGGTGTAGTTTTTTCCTAACTCTTATAAACTATCAAAGTTATCTAATATCTCCTCCTTTCCAAGTCCTTCATGATCTTATAGTTCAATATTATTTGTCTTTAAGGCTACTTGGTTCAAATATTTCTTCTCATCCTCTTATAGCTACAAAATTACAAAATAAAAATTAATCTCTTTGAAAATAACACATATTAAATATTTAAATTCCATGTCCATATGGTTCCAAATCTTGTGTGTTTTCACTCCATCACCATAGCTATTAAAGATACATTTCACTACATTTTTCTCTAACTTGACCACTTCTATGCCTCTAGAAGGGTCTTCTCAACAAGAGCCAAGATAGGAAACTTGTTAATAAAGTGGAAAGCTATAGAAATCATTTCTACTTAAAACTTCTACATTAATCTATTCTCACTACTTGCATAATCCTATCCATCTCCATCAATGTAATTTTCATTCTTTCTATAATTATTTTTTTCTAATAGGTTTACTATGTTTTCATATATATTTTAAACCCATACTCTTTACTAAATTTGTCAAATTTTATAGAAAATAATAATACCACTTTCCATCCTCAAAACCTTAATTTTCTTCTTATTTTGGTGTTCCAAAAGAGCATTAAACTCCTAAAACTAATTGAAGAATTCAAATTTAGCCCTAAGAAAATACACCAATAAACCCAAATGTATTTTTTTCTCCATGTAGACAATATTAATAGAAATCAAATTTAAGTCTACAACCATTCATCCCCTCAATAGGAATTTTATCTTTGGGGGTTGTATACCCTTCTCACTTATATAACCTAATCTTTTCTACCATAGCATTATTTTATTTGCAAGTAACTTACTCTTTGAAGCAAGAGCTTGCTTAGTTACCAAAAAACGCGGTCATTAGAAGTAGACATAGAACATTTATTTGTTGTTGGTTTCAATGGGAATATGTATATTCTATATATCTCTTCACCATAAGAATATAATAACTATTGTGTTATAGTGTGCATGCATCTAGTCTAAATAGAGTTCCTGCATAAAGACCCTTGGAAAGAACCATAGCTCATGGAGTCATCTTACACCCTTCACTAGACAAGAAAAATCTACATAGACATATTATTAAATGCTAATTAATAATATGTATTATGGGTAAGCACAAGTTAATGAGTCAAATTTTAGTGGACATGTTGGGCTTGAGAAATATCTTATTAGGAATAGGTACCCCCTTTATAAAAAATTGGGTACCCATTTAGGATTGAGCTCCCAAATTTAAACTCTTGCCTATATTAAATGGGTGCTAATTTTTAATTTTTGAAATATACAAAATGAAATGGGTACCTATTTTAAAATGGGTACTCACTTCTATTAAATACATCATGATATACATTCCTTTCTAGGAAGATTATGCATTTTGGAACATGTACGAGTTTCATTAAATTAAAAAATTTAAACCCATAGCTTTTCTTTTGTTTTAGGTTTAGAAATGAAATCCTCAACCTTAGACCTACAAGTACAATTCTATGAAAACAAGAGAAAAACTAACTCTAGCAATATTGTTGATGACTTTTTTTTAAAAAAAGTGATGAAATTAAAGCCGAGTATAGATGATAATATCTAGTTTTCAAATATTTTTTATGATCAAAAATATTTTTCTATTTATTAATCATTTTGTGATGAATGTGGTTCATAAAATTGAAATGATAGGTAGTAGTATTTTTTTGATAACTTTTTATTTTAAAACATTTTTAAAAAAATTATTTGATCAAATCTAGACATCATTCTTTACATAATGTTTTTTTTTCATATTTTATGATTAGTTTAGCTCAAACTATGTTGGTGATGCAAGAGCATCCTAGAGAAACTTACCACATTTCAATGCATAAAATCCATTTGTCTCATGGTAGAGAACTAGACATCTACAAGAACTCATACACAACATTTTTAGATTTCAAGATATTTGGATCAAATTCCTTAAAGTTCTTGCAGACTAGAGATCATTGTGTAGAGTATCCAACACAAAGTTCATCAGAAAAATTTTTTGGAGCCTTTCCATACCTTGTGGCATCAAACCTAACATATCACACTTGAGATATCATGGGACCAAAACACCTCTAATTTTGAATTTCATTAACTCTTGGAGCTTCACCATTGAATTTAGGTGGACCTACATGTTTCACAAGGCACTGAGTTTTGGAACAACTTGTGGTTAATGCAAATCATTTCTAAAGCTAGGATCTAATATATAAATGTATCATGGATTCATTTGTTGTTAGTTGGTTGATATTTTAAAACTTTTAGCAATTAATTTATTTATTTTGCTAGTTTTGGGGTTGGATTTTAGAGTTTCATTATCATATCTAGCATGTAAGCCTATAATAAGCTTGAGGTAGCCTATGAAACAATCTATATTCTACATGTGATATGCCAATTCCAATATTGTAATCATTTTACTATTTTGAATCAATGATAAATATTTTAAATGTTCTAAGATAATTATATTGTGTTAACTCTTAGCTGCATCCTTGGATATTCCTTCTCCTAGAACCTCCATCTATGCATGCATTAAGTGGTATCAAAATGAACATCCAAGGGTGAATATATTATTGACTTGAGGTATCCTACATTTTTTTCTAATAGAGCATCAACTATGAGGACGTTGTAACCTTGTAGCTAGATCGCCAATTTGAGGAAGTTGCACCATATCTAAGGAAATATGCCACCAAGGAGGATCCCTAGTATGGCCAATGATTTTGGAAGAAATGCTAGAAATAATGAGAAAAATGAAGATCTAGTTAGATGTTGTAGAAGAGGATAGGAAAATATGTGTAAACCCTAGGGATGAGGATGAGAGTGCAATGACATGATGAACTAGTAGCTTAAGATTGAAATGAAGAAACCCTAGAAAAAGAATTAAATTAGATCAAGATGTTGAAAGTCGTTTCCAAAATTGGTAAGAGATTGAGAATTTAGATTTATAATTATGCTAGTGATTTGAATCTCAAGGAATTGATTGAATAGATAAATGAAATGGAAGAATACTTTTCATATGAGGAAATTGAAGATCTAGAAAGGCTCAAATTTGTAAAAAACTAAGTTGAAATGACATGATACTATTTAGTTGAAGGAAATTTAGTTAGATATAAAAAAAAGAGGAAAATAAATAATCACAAAATAGGATACAATGGTGAAAAAGATAAAGAATCAATTCATAATTATTTATTATTAACTTTTATTGATGAAGAGATTGCAAAATGCATGAAAAAGGAGAAGACGGTGAAGGAGTACACTGAAGAAGTCCACATGATGATCATCATAACTGAATGCAGTGAAGCAACCAAGGAGAAAGTGGTGTAGTAAATCAATGGACTAAGAAAAAAATTCAAGAATAATTGATTTTGGTAAGGATTGCATCAATTGAAGAGGTGTACCAACTTGAGCTAATAGTTGAGGAAAATTTGAATAAAATATTTGAGTTGAGACAAAAAAGTGGTGGAGGTAGATTTTGGATAGGTAGACCATAAATTAGTGATAGGAGACCTTATGTGGAGCATAGTAAGGATGGGATTCCATAATTCAATGATGAGAGAAGTGATATATTTTGAGGAAGGGGTGATATACATTCCTACCACAATAGCATAGGAGGCAATGTTTATTATCTATCATAATGATGGATATTAGAGGAGTGATAGGGGATTTGATAGTTATCCATTCAAAGGAACATATTTTAAATGTGGAGGAGAAGGACACTAAGCATTTGAATGTCACAAAGGGAGTAGCTTATATAGAGAAAGAGCTTATTGGATCACCAAGATCTATAGGAAAAATTAAGAATGGTTAATAATTGGTCGTGAGGAGAGACTTTTTACAGACTAAGACAAGTTAGGAACCAATATAAAGAAAAAATATGTTTAGAATGGTATGCAAATTAGGAGATAAGTATTGTAAAGTAATCATTGATAGTTATAGTATAGACAATTAAGGTTTCTAAGAAGATGGCAAGGAAGTTGAATTTGAAAAGAATAAAACATCCAAATCCATATAGGATTGCATGGATTCAATATGGTCACAAGATACTATTAAATGAATAATGTTTGGTGAAATTGCACATATAGGATCATGTACAATGATGAAGTATTGTGTGATATTATTTTAATGGATGCATGTCATATGTTGTTGGGAAAACCATGAAAGTATGATAGAAAGTAAATTAACTACGGAAGAAAGAATACCTACATTGTGATTTTGAATGGAAAGAAACATATATATTGATACTTTAGGAGGAGGAGCACAAGAGTGAAGTGTACAATAATGTCAAAGTCTGTTTGGTGGATGGAAGAAATTTTTTGGATGGAATTGGATATGAAAACATGTGTTTTGCATTAATTCCAAGGAATTTTTATAATCAAAGTGTAGAAATTACCAGTGTAAAGGATGAAGAACCACCATAGAATGAATTATCTAGAATTTTGATAGAATACCAAGAAATTGTATCAAATAATGTGCCAAAAGGACTGCCACTAGTCTAGAGCATCATTCATATAGACCTAATACCTAGAGCTTGTCTACAAACAAAACAACACATATGATGACACCTATAGATAATTTGGAGCTAAATAGACAAGTATAGGAGTTGTTAAGGAAAGGGTTGATTAAAGAAATTTTAAGCCCATGTCCAATATCAACATGTTGGTGTCAAAAAAAATGGAGGATGTACATAAAGTCAAGAGCTATTAATAAGATCACTGTCAAGTACAAATTATCATTTCCAAGGATGGATAAATATGGAATGTTTGGGTGATCAATGCAAAGTACTTCACAAGAATTGACATAAAGAGTGAATATCATCACATCATAATTAGAGAGTGATATGAATGGAAGACTACATTCATGAAAAATGAGGGATTGTAAGTGGTTAGTTATTCCTTTTGGATTAACCAATGCACCAATTCACATGGTTGATTAATGAGGTTCTAAAATAATTATGGATAAAAAAGTTATTGTTTACTTGGAAGACATTTTGATTTTTAGTAGAAAAAAAGAGGAATATTTGTAGAATATCATACAAGTATTTCAAAGGTTGGGAGAAGAGAATTTTTTAATAAACATAAATAAATGCTTTTTCATGGAAATAAAAATAGTCTATTTCGAGCCTGCACGGGTAGCCAAGTTGGCTTGAGTCTTGGGTTTTCTCCCTGAGGTCTCGGGTTCGACTTGGAGGCTCAGACTCACCTGATGTGTGTGGCTTGCAGGATGTTGTACGCATCCCCATGGACTAGTCTCGCCCCAACTTTCCCATTGCTCCATCGTGGGGTTGTGGGGTTGGGTTGCAAGGACACCTTAGGTTATCAAAAAAAAAGAAAAAAAAAACTATTTGGGATTTGTCATTTTGCAAAAGGATTGAAGATGGACCTAAACAAAGTAAGGGAAATTATAGAGTGGGAAAAACCAACAAGAATTAGAGAGGTGAGATCTTTTCATGGATTGGAAATTTTCTATAGGAAGCTCATTCAAAGTTTAGTGTCATTTGCACACCAGTGACATTAACAATGAGGGGAAACCAAAAGGAATTCAAGTAGACATCAACAACATGAAATATTTTTAAACTGTTGAAGAAAAAGGTAACAAAACAAGTGTTAGCCTTTCCCAATTTTATGAAAGTATTTTAGGCTTATTGTGATGCTATTGGAAGCGCAATAGGAGAAACATTCATTCTGATAAGGGATACCAATAGCATATTTCAATGGAAAATTAAATGATGCAAGGAAGATCTATACTCAGTCTATGATAAAGTTTTCTATGTCATAATTCTAGCCTTGAAGAAGTGGAGACATTACTTACTACTAAAGGAATTTTTTTGTCTATTGACCATCACACCCTACAATACTTTAGTAGCCAAGGTAAATTTAATTAGAGACACATGAGTTGGGTAGAGTTCATGCAAAGATATAAATTTATGTTGAAGCACCAAAGTGGTAAATCAAGAAAAAGTAATAGATTCATTGAGTAGAAGGTATAAGTAATAGAATTTGAAAGTTGAAACACTTTTATGAGGATGACCTATATTTTGTAGAAGCCTAGAAAGAATGTGGAGAACCAATAGTGATAGATAGAAGCAATTGATAGGACTATTTCATCTAGGATGGAATGTTATTTAAGGGGGGAAAATTATGCATTCCTAAGAGTTCAATGTAGGAGAATTTGACTAAGGAAAATCATATAAAATTAATAGGATACTTTGGCATTGACAAAATAGTGGCTTTTCCAAGTGAACACTATTTTTGGCCTAAAATTTACAAGGATATAAGGAAATTTGTTCAAGCATGCAAAATTTATCTAGTTGCAAAAGGGAGTAACCACAACATAGGATTGTAACAACCTTTGTCAATACCGAAAATACCTTGGAAGTATATAATTATGAATTTAATATTAGGTTTTCCAAGGACACAAAGAGGACATGATTCCATATTTTTGGTAGTTGACCAATTTTCTAAGATAACACATTTCATTCCTTGTAGGAAGACACACATGATGTTGTACATGTTGTTGACCTATTTTGTAGAGATATTATGAGATTGAATGCATTACCATAGAGGATAATTTTTGATAGCAACACCAAGTTCAAAAGATATTTTTGAAGGAAATTATGGAAGAAGATGAAGACAAACTTCAAATTTAGTTCAACAATTTATTCACAAACTAATAGACAAATAGAGGTAGTGAACAAGCAAATGGGTAACTTGTTGATCTATCTAAGAGGAGAGAATATATGAAATTGGGACATAATTCTACCTCAGTAAATTTTGTATACAATAAATCAATGAATGGAATTATGGGAAAGGAATTATTTGAGATAGTGACTAGATTGTATCCCAAAGGATTAGTGGAACTTAGAGACATCAATAAGGAGGATAAAAGGAGTACAAAACTAGAGGAATTTGTAGGATACATGGAAATAGTGCACAATGGGATTTGAGAAAACTTGGAGATAATAAATAGAAAATACAAAGGTCAGGCATATAAAAGAGGAGACATAAGGAATTTACAATTGGGGATGAAGTTATAGTATATCTTAGAAAATAAATATTTCCACTTGGGACATACAACAAGATGAATATGAAGAACCTTTGTCCATGTAAGATTCTTAAGAAGTTTGATTCAAGGAATGCATATGAGGTTGTGTTAACAAAAGAAATAAACATGTCACCTATATTTAATATAGTATATCTTCATTAGTATTATAAATTATAGTCAAAAAATGACACCACAAAATTTTCCTTCAAGGAACAAATATTGTAACAACAAGAGAAAAAAACATATTTTTCACAATAGATTGGGAACAACAGTAGAAATAGACAATATGAGGAACACCTCATTAAGTGGAAAGGAAGGCCAATAGAAGACTTTCATGGATTTTAAAAGGTAAGGTGGAATGACTTGTATTTTCTCTAGAACTATTAAAGTGCAAGACTCGCCTTTCAAATAACCCTGGGTGTCTAATGTAGGAGCATCCAAAATTACTATACCACATTTCACCATATAATCTCCATTTGTCTCATATTAGAGAACTATACATCTACAAGAATTCACACACAACATACCCAAGTCTTAGGAAATTTGGATTAGAGTCCAATTTTTTTTTTCAAAAGATCATCATATGGAGTAGCCAGCATAGAGTTCATTAGAAAAATTTTGTGGAGCCTTTATGCAATTTGTGATATAAAAATCAACATATCACAAGGTAGAATGGGACCAGAAACACCTCAAATTGGAACCGCAACAAGTTTCCTTAACTGTCAGAGCTTTACCATTGAATTTAGACCAACCTACATGAGCAGGTATTGGGTTTTGGAACAGCTTGTAGCTAACATGAATCATTCTTAGAGTTGGTATATTATATGTAAACATCTCTTGGATTCATTTGAATTCATTCAATTGATATCCTTTATCTTTTAGTATTTAGTTGTTCAGTCAACCCACAATATTGTGTCAGGAACTTTTTGGCCAAATTAGGACACTCAAATTAGCATTATTCACCAAATTTCAACTTTATGAAACCTATAGAAACTAAAAAGAATATTAACAAGCTCAAGGCTTTCAAATCTAGGAATAGCATAACCCTTCAAATTGATCTTATGTGTGGATCAACTCGAGGATATTGATTGTGCCTTTCTTGAATTACTCTTTTTCCCAAAAATGTTGGTCAACAATCATGCTTAAACTAAATTGGTTTGCATTGTTGCCAAATAATATTAGGAATTATTCTTCAGATGGACCATTCTATATAAATATTCATTCTTTGAAATCCGATAGAGAGTCACACCACCAATGGTTCTATGGAATATATGGTGGGAGCAAAATAAAAGAATCTTCAGACAATAGTCATTAAATGTGGCGCAAACTTCTCACAAATTAGACAAGTCTATGTTGGAAGTAGTCAATGATTTTGTATAAAAGAACAAAAATTTGTTCATATATTAAAAATTGGGACATTACAATTTCAAAAGAGTGGAAAGATATTAGGCTACCATTCCAAGGTAGCATGTTTCAACAACCAAATCAGAAAATTGATCAAAATAAGATATCCTAGTTGCCTCCTCAAGGTTTTTCCAAATTGAATTTTGAACGTTCTACAAGAGGAAATAAAGGGATATCAGGATGTGGTTGTGTATTCAAGGATCATCTAGGGAACATTATCAGTGCTAAAACTATCTCTCTTCCTCTAGAGAGATATTGCAAGTATGACTAGTCAGTGTTTTCATTGATGTCAACAAGTGTGTGTTGTCATTGGTGTATATTGTTGCAAGAGTATGAGTCATCAATGTTATCCATGCTTTGTTTAGTTGTATTATGTTGTCATTAGTAAAGCTATTGGTGTCAACCTCTAGTGTTGCTTTGATAAGCTTCGATCTATGGATATGTGGTTGAGTTTCTATTTCGTAGTTTGTCGAATTGTGTTGAGGAAGTGTTGAATATAACACTTAGATGTGTCTCTGGTGCTTGGTTTCCAAGTTCTTTTGAGAAAATTTGATAAAAAGAAGAAATAGTGTGTTGCAGTGGTGTTTTGTGTTGCAGGGATGTGTTTTGGTTTTTCTCTACATTTCTTCTAGGTTGAAGATCTACCTATGTGTTTCAGATATGTTGGTGAGAGATGTTCAAAGGTGTTATATCCAAATTTGGTGTGTTGGATCGCAGTACAAAATAAGTTATGTTCACTAGTGTGTGAATAGTGTATTGTAAGGGTGTCTAGGAGAAATTTCTATTCTCTACATTTCTTTGTAGAGTGGTTTTAGGTCTTGTAGATCTAAGGGTCTGTTGATTGTGTTGGTATCATGTTTAGTCAAGTTGGTTCAAGGTTTGGTGCTTCGAAAGTCAATTTCTTAAGTAATAATGTATGGTAGAGTTGTTTGGATGTATTGGGTGTGTACATTCTTTAGATGGAAGTTGTTACAAAGTATTTTGTTGGATTTTAGGGTGTTTGTCGAATATTCTAGATCATTTTTAAGTGTGGTGCATGGTTTACAAGTCATCTTTGGACTTAAGGAAGCATGTACTTAAAATTTTAATGGTGTTTGCATGGGTAATGACCAACCTGGTTTTTACACTAATTATGGTGAATGAATAATGTTTGTATAAGCATGTTGTAGCATGGTGTTGTTGATTTGGTTCCTAGCTAAAGTGTGAGGTGGTATACTTTCACTTCTATCAACCACAAAAGTGTTTTGGTGCCAACCTAATTTGAATTTGCATGGTTGATGTGCATAGCTGACCTTGGAGAAGGGTTTCAAGGTTGAGGATGGTATAAATAAGAGTTTAGTTGTTGAGGGATGATAAGATACATGAGAGAGATACAAATAATGTGAATTTTAGAGTTATAGAGTGTGAAATTGAGAAGTTGAATGCAAACTTTCATGTGTTAGATTATTGGATGTAGTGAGAAGAAGGTTTCTACAATTCTTCAATCAAGATGTGAAGTTGTTGATGACATTGTGGTGGATTCTCCATTGCATTGAGATTCCTTTCTCTATGTAACATTTCTTCTCTATCTTCTTTTATATTCTAGCAGCAAGCCTTTCTTTTTTTGTGCAATGAGCCCTCCAGAAGTGAGCCTTATTATATTTGATGTTGATATTACTTATATTGTGAGCTAATCATCATCATGGTTTTTTTTTCTTCTTAGGTTTTCCACATATATGTGGTGTTATCTTGCATAAGGTATTAATTTGTTTCAGCTTCTATTATTTTCTTTTCATTCTAATTCATCATAACATATTTAAGATTTTAATGAATGAATGTGGATCTAAATGTGTATAATTTTTTTGAAGTTTTAAGGTACAAATGATTCACCCCCCTCTCATTTGTCTTGCACTTTCAACAATTGGTATTAGAGAAAGGTTCCTTGGTGAAAATCTTGACTGCTTAAGGTAGATTTGGGATGACACACAAGAAGGAGATCCCTATGTTTGATAGAAGAGACTATGCATTTAGGAAAACAAGGATGGAAGGATTTTTAAGTTATGTAGGATGTGATGTCTAGAAATCAGTTCAGAATAGATATACTATATGATAGGGCAAGGTTGGATGAGACACTCACTGTCCCATGCTCTAGTCTTTGTTCTCAAGAACTTCTAGTTCACTCCTTCACCTTAACCTTTAGGTCCTATCACAGGTATAGGTACCCCTGGTATTACTGACCAACCCCTCTATCACTATTCTTCCATACTACCAAGCCAGTCTTGGTGCCTTGTCACTTCCTCTCCTTGACCCTTATTCTTCCCTAAAGGCCACTTACTCTCAACATTCAATTAGGAACTTGTAGAGGTGTAAAAATGTTGTAAAAGCTTCAAGGTAATCTATGTAGGGTTCTTATACCATCACAAGACTCCAATTACCCATCGCTTCCACTAAACCCTCTCCTAGGGTTAGGAAAGGCTACAAGCCTAGAGCCCCAATTAGGTCTCCTACTCTGGGTAAAATGCAATTTTCTCCAAAACCCACCAAAAGACATAAGTTCTTTGCTTGGGATTTGTGGTTCCTATGTCCACACCTTGAAGATTTTCAAGGTTTTGACATAGCATTGCCCGCACACTGCTCATACACAAAAATGGTCAAAAACCTAGGGTTTCCTAGCATTTCCCAAGTTGTTTCAGACTGTCAAAGGTTTCCCCCACAAATAGATCCTCCTCCTAACTACTAGGCCTTGCCAAGACCCTCAAAAAAATTCACCAAAAGAAATTTCTCCAATTTCCTAACACCCCTGCAAGATATGTGTCTTTCACTCCCTATCTTCCCTAGTCAGACTCTGTCTAGCTCACCTAGGGCAAGACATTGCTAGCAACTCATGTAAACACACCAAGACTACCCCATACCATCTATACAAGCATGGAGTCTAGGCACTATTCCCAAATGGCCATATAGTTTGTACGGTGGGAAAGTGCTCTAGCACTCCATTTCCAAAAACCAGTTTGATTCAGACCAGCAACAGGGCAAAATTAAACTATTTACAAACAGTGCTTGCAAAATGAATAAAAGAAACTATTTAATGATGTAAAAGGCTTGTAGATTACTATCAACACATCCTACAATCAATACAGTAACAGGTCTAACTCATGAAATCCCTATTTAGATGCAAAACTTAGAAGTTTTAGCACATAACAATGCTTTTTCTGCAATTTCACAACTTTCACTATAACATTAACACCTCCAACCCTATTCCATGGTTGAGGAATGTCTTAAATAGGCTTCTCAAATAGTTAAGTTCCTTTTGGAAAACCTAAAGAAGACCAAAAGATGAAACTTATAAAACCCACTGTGTTTTTCAATCTTTGGCAACTTTTGACCACTCAGCAAAATGAGCTTCTAAACTTATTGAACTCTTGAAAACCTCTTTCCAAAAGATCAAAAACACCTCTAAGCTCAACACTCAATGGTCTACATGACCTTATGAAAATAAAACAAAAATTAACCCTCTCAGTTTCTTCTTTACCTAAGAAACTGCATGTTGTTCCTTAAGTGCTCCTGCACCATTCTCCCCCTCTCAGCTCAAACACTAAGGATTGGAAGGAGAGAGCAAGGACAAGTCAATGCTCAAATTTTGGAACTAATCTTCTTGTACTCATGTAGCTTCTGATTCATGCTTGTTCTTCCACTTGATAAGGTGCTCCATGTACACCTTGTGCCTTGTAGACTTCTGTACTCTTGACTCCAAGATCTTCTCTGCCTGAGGTTTGTCTTGATTAGGTAGGGGTACATTACTGATGTCCTTGAAGATCTCTTGACTATTCTGAACCTCATCACTAACTGTTCCCTTATACTTGATCAAATCAGTTATGTTGAAAACTGGAGAAATGCCTAGATTGGTAGGTAGCTCCACCTTATATGCATTCCATCCATACTTGGCCAATATCTTACATGGACCCACTCTCTTCATCTACAACTTAGTTGACATTCCCTTCTACAACCTTGACTTGTTAAGGTGGACCATGACATAGTCTCCAACTTGAAATTCACATCCTTCCTTGTTAAATCTTTCTTCTCTTTCAACTTGTGAGTAGCCTCAGTGACTATCTTCTTCACCTGCTCCTGAATCTCCTTCATGGTCTGACTGAAATCTTCTACATGTCCACTTCTTTGTTCCATATTTCTAAGGTCTCTAAGCTCACATATCCCCCTTGGGTGCATCCCATACACAACCTCAAATGGACTCTTCCCTGTGGTCCGATTTACACTATCATTTTAGGCATACTCAGCTTGTGAGATAACCATATCCCATGTCTGTCCATATTCTTTAGTTAAGCACCTTAGAAGATTACCTAGCACCCTATTAACCACCTCTGTTTGACCATCGACCTGAGGATGGTAAGCTGATCCAAAAGATAGGTTGGTATCCAATCTACTCCATAGAGACTTCCAAAAGTGACTCATGAACTTCACATCCCTGTTTGAGACAATGCTCAAAGGTAGTCCATGGATCCTTACTACCTCCTTGAAGAAAAGATGAGCTATGTAACTAGCATCATGAGTAGTTTTGAAAGGGATAAAATGACTCATTTTTCTAAATCTGTCCACTACTACATAAACACTGTCAAAACCAGTTTTGGTCTTAGGAAGGCCTACCAAAAAATCCATGCTCACACACTCCCATGGTCTGTTAGGAATAGGTAGGGATTGATACAAACCAGCATTACTAGCTCCTCCCTTAGCTTTCATACACACAACACATTGTTCCACATACTTTCTAACATCTCTTGCCAACTTAGGCTAGTAATAGAATCTTTGCACTAGTTCTAAAGTCTTATTTATGCCAAGATTCCCACTAAGACTACCATTATGCTTTTCCTGAATCAGATTTTCCCTCATTGACCCTCTTGGAACACATAACTGATTTCCCTTAAACAATAACCCATTTTGCAATGTATACTCAAAGTATTGGCTATGGAAATGGTTCTCAAACTTAGAACATACCTTATAGACCTATGAAAAGTCGTCATCTTCTCCATAGAGATCCTTGAAACTCTCTATGCCAATGCTCTTGATCTGTATCTCTTGGACTATCAACAATCTCCTGCTCAATGCATCTGCCACTTTGTTTGGCTGTCCCTTCTTATGCTTGATGGTGAAGGTAAAAGCTTGGATGTATTCCATCCATTTCAAATGCCTATTACTCAACTTTTCTTGGGTGTTGATAAAACAGAGTGCTTGATTGTCAGTAAAGACTACAAACTCCTTGGGTAGAAGATAATGCCTCCATTTCCTAAGTGACTGAACCAAAGCATAAAGTTCTAAGTCATAGGTTGAATACTTCTTCTTTGCTTCATTTAGCTTCTCAGTAAAGAAGGATATAGGCCTGCCCTCTTGACTTAGCACTTCTCCTACTACCACTCCGCTAGCATCACATTCCACAGTGAACAACTTGTCAAAGCTAGGTAATAAGAGAATTGGTTAAGTTGCCACCTCTTGTTTCAGTCTTTCAAACCCTTTCTCAGCTTCTTGAGTCCACACAAACTTAGTTTTTATACCACCCTTGATTGTATCTAAGACTGGTGCACATATACCACTAAAATTCCTTATGAATTTTCTATAAAATTGAGCCAATCCATGAAAACTTCTTACCTCAGTCCCTGTGGTTGGTGTAGGCCAATTGAGAATAGCTTCCACCTTGCTTGGATCCATCTTCAGTGATCCTTTTGACACTAAAAAACCCAAATAGACAAGCTCTTGCTTAAAGAACTCACACTTCTCTAGATTGATTGCCAATTTCTCCTCTTGCAACCTTCTAAGAACTTGCTCCACATGTTTCAAATGCTCTTTTGTTGTCTTGTTGTATATGAGGATGTCATCAAGATACACTACCACAAATATACCTGTAAAGTCCTTAAGCACTTCATTCATGAGTCTCATGAATGTGCAAGGGGCATTGGAGAGACCAAATGGCATAACTCTCCATTCATATAACCCATCATTTGTCTTAAATGTTGTCTTCCACTCATCACCATCCTTAATTCTGATCTGATGGTATCCACTCTTGAGATCCAACTTAGAAAAGTACTGAGCTCCTCCAAGACAATCCATTAAATCTTCAATTCTAGGAATAGGAAACCTATACCTAATGGTGATCCTATTTATTTCTCTATAATTAGTACATAGCCTCCACTTACCTCCTTTCTTGGTTGCTAAAACCACTGGTACTGCACATGGGTTGATGCTCTTATGAATCAATCCTTGATCCAACAACTCTTGCACTTGTCTAGGTACCTCTAGATTCTGGTCTGGTGTAAGTTTATAGGCTACTTTGTTAGGTAATGAGGCTCCAAGTATGAAGTCAATTTGATGACTTATGGCTCTCTTTGGTGGTAAAGTTGCAGGTGTACCATCACTAACTATGCTCTTGTACTTTTCAAGTAACTCTTGGACTGCTTCTAGTAAGACTATCTTTTCAGCCTTGTCTTCTTCTTTAGGTTGTAACACAATCACATATCCTTCATTCCCTTGATGTAGGTTGTTAAGGAACTCCTTACCACTACTCAACATGATGTTTGGTGTCTTTGACTGTCCTTCATCTTCTTCTGACAGTGACTGCAACTTAAAAGTCTTCCCATCCTTCTTGAATGAGATGGTGTTCTCTTTTCCATCATATATGACACTCCTGTCATACTGCCATGGTCTTCCCAATAGTAGATGGCATGCATCCATCGGTAACACAGCATAAACTAACTTGTCCTTGTACCCTCCAATAGAAAACTCCACCGTTACTTGCTCATTCACTAAAACACTCTACCCTTTGTTTAGCCATGTGACCTTGTAAGGGTTAGTATGGGGTACCTTTTCCAATTTTAGTTTCATTACTACCTCCTCTGAGATTATATTATCTATTGAACCTGAATCTACTATGACCTTGCATACTTTACCAAGTATCTTGCACCTCACTCTAAATAGAGCTCTTCTCTATTTTGGTTCCTCCTTGACCGGTTGTCTGATCAATACCCTGTTCAACATCAGATTCTCTCCTACCTCAGATTCAATATGACTGACCTCATATGCCTTAGGACTTATGGTTTCCTCATGTGCATAAGCCACTCTCTTTTCATTGCTTGATGAAGATGCTTTCTTTGGGCACCTATAAGTAGGATGACCTATTTGATTACAATGGTAACACTTCATGTTTGCAAAATAAGAATTGCTCCTGCCTGCTCCTCTTCCTCTGTTTGAACCTCCTTGAGGTCCTCTACCCCTATTGTATCCTCCTCTAGAAGATGTTTCACCACCATGCTCTATGAGTTTAGACTCTCCTTGGTTTCTTTGGTCATTTCCTCTACCTTGGTAGCCACCACACTGTCCTCTTTGATCTCTTTGATTTCTGCCTTTGCCTTTGCCCTTAGAAGTCTGATCTTGCTTCCTCTTCTTCCTTTCCTCAATCTTGATAGCCAATTGGTAACACTGATGTACTATCTTGGGACTCAAAAGAGCCATCTCCTCTTAGATGTTCCATTTCAAATAGTTAAGGTATCTAGCTAGCTTAAGACTTTCATCTTCTGTAACACTGGACCTCATACAAAATTTTTGAAACTCTTCAGTATAAGTGTTTACATCTTGGTCTCTTTTCCTTAGACTTTGCCTCTTCTTGTGTAACTGAATCTCATAGTCATATAGCATATAGACTTCTCTTACTTTGGCAACCATTCCTTTCCAAGTTGAAATAGGCTGCTTTCCTTCCTTTTCCCTCTCTGTCTGAATGAACTTCCACCATGTCAAGGCAGATCCTCTTAGTCTTAACTTGGCCACCTTTACCTTCTATGCTTCAATGACTCCATCACACTCAAAATGGTTTTCCATTCCCTCTATCCAGTCCATGACTAAATCAACTTCCATCTTTCCACTAAAAAGTGGTATGCCTTCAAATGCTTTCCCACTCAAAGCTTTCAATGCCTTCAAGAAAGGCTCCTCCTTCAAAACAGGGTCAAGTTCAGCGGTCTTATCTTCCTCTGCAACCTCTTCTTCCTTTGGTATCCTTCCTTCAAATTGTGCAGTCCTCACTGCTTGTTCAAGCTGGGCTATCCTTTCCCTCAATTATCTATTATCTTCCTCCTGCTCTTCAACCATCTTGGCCAATTGTGCATTTTTCACCATGACGGTAGTATCACTTGACTCAACCCCTGATATATATTACTCTTTCCCAAATATTTAACTTGCTCTGATACCAATCTAATAGGGCAAGGTTGGATGAGACACTCACTATCCCATGCTCTAGTCTTTGTTCTCAAGAACTTCTAGTTGACTCCTGGGTATGTGCAAGATCATCGTGCAAAAAACAAGCCCTTAAGTGGAAAAAAATTCAGAAAAATCAGTGTTAGGCAACTTGACATAAATATTTGAATAAGTTATCTATATTATTTCAAAAATATGTAAGAATAGAATTTGTAGAAAATTGAATTTAGTTTCTAAAATACTAGGTTTATTTAAAATAAATAAAATCTATTTGGTGAAAATTTGAAATTTCAATGCGATAGTACTTAAATTTTAGGGAAAAAAATAAGAGTAGGTGTCTGTCGACCACCCTAACCATAATAAAATGATAATATTTTTTGTAAGATTTTATATATAAGTAGAGGACTCATGTCGGATGTGATGCATATTTTTTGTAATTTTTTCCAAGTAAATAATTAATTATTTTTTTATTACAACTTTTAGAAAATATAAAAAATCTGTCGACCACCTTAACTTGGTCAAAACTTCATGAAATTTAATTTTCTTTTTAAACCTATATTATGTGAAGCATAGAATTTGGTATGTTTTGGATTCAAAAATATGATACCGTTTGAGTTATAGATATTTTTCAATCACCTATCGATCGGGACTTTAGTCGTAATTCTAATAGAAAATGGATAATAATTATTTATTAAATTCAAATTAAATCATAATTTATATTTTTGGAAAGCTGAGAATCTCCTCTAAAAACCCTTTTTGTTTCATTAATTTTGGGTGAAAAAAAGTCGTCAGCCACATACCCTACAAATATTGCCACTTTTTGGCGCACCATGATCCTGCACATACCCTCCTTCACCTTAACCTTTAGGTCCTATCATAGGTATAGTCACCCTTGGTATTACTGACCAACCCCTCTATCACTATTCTTCCATACTACCAAGCCAATCTTGGTGCCTTGCCACTTTGTCTCCTTGACCCTTATTCTTCCCTAAAGGCCACTTACTCTCAACATTCAATTAGGAACTTGCAGAGGTGTAAAAACATTGTAAAAGCTTCAAGGTAATCTATGTAGGGTTCTTATACCATCACAAGACTCCAATTACCCATCGCTTCCACTAAACCCTCTCCTAGGGTTAGGAAAGGCTACAAGCCTAGAGCCCCAATTAGGTCTCTTACTCCGAGTAAAATGCAATTTTCTCCAAAACCCACCAAAAGACCTAAGTTCTTTGCTTGGTATTGGTGGTTCTTATGTCCACACCTTGAATATTTTCAGGGTTTTGAAATAGCACTACCTGCACACTGCTCATACACAAAAATGGTCAAAAACCTAGGGTTTTGTAGCATTTCCCAAGCTATTTTAGACTGTCAAAGGTTTCCCCCACCAAATGATTTGATAGAGCCTCCTCCTAACTACCAAGCCTTTCCAAGACCCTCAAAAAAATTCACCAAAAGGAATTTCTCCAATTTCTTAACACCCTTGCAAGATATGTGTCTTTCACTCCCTTTCTTCCCTAGTCGGACTCTGTCTGGCTCGCCTAGGGCAAGACATTGCTAGCAACTCCTGCACACACACCAAGACTACCACCTACCATTTGTACAAGCATGGAGTCTATGCACTATTCCCAAAGGGCCATATTATTTGTATGGTGGGAAAGTGCTCTAGCACTCCATTTCCAAAAACCAGTCTGATTCAGACCAGCAACAGGGCAAAATTAAACTATTTACAAATAGTGCTTGAAAAATGAACAAAAGAAACTATTTAATGATGTAAAAGGCTTGTAGATTACTATCAACACATCCTACAATCAATACAGTAACAGGTCTAACTCATGAAATCCCTATTTAGATGCAAAACTTAGAAGTTTTAGCACAGAACGCTACTTTTTCTGCAATTTCACAACTTTCACTATAACATTAACACCTCCAACCCTATTACATGGTCGAGGCATGTCTTAAATAGGCTTCTCAAATAGTTAAGTTCCTTTTGGCGAACCTAAAGAAGACCAAAAGATGAAACTTATAAAACCCACTGTGTTTTTCAATCTTTGGCAACTTTTGACCACTCAGCAAAATGAGCTTCTAAACTTATTCAACTCTTGACAACCTCTTTCCCAAAGTTTCTTAAGTGCTCATGCACCACTATACCTACAAATGGTCTAAGTACTGAAGTTAAAATCAAGGTTCTTGAAAGAAATAGTAAAGCAAGGTATGCTCTTTTAAGTAGCCTTACAAATTCTGAATTAGTGAAAGTTATGAATTTGAAAACTACAAAAGAAATATGGACAAAGTTGGAAAGAATTTATGAAGGAGATGATAAGGTTAAACAAGCTAAGATGCAGAATATTAAGATCACATTTGAGAACTTGTGAATGTTTGAAGATGAAAATATTACAAGAAACTTGTAGAGGGTAGATGAAGTGGTTAGCTCCATCAGAGTTATTGATGGAAAATTCAAAGAATCAAAAGTGGTAAAGAAAACTCTTAGAACCCTTATAAACATAAAGTTTCTGCTATTGAGGAATTTACAAATCTAGATCAATATTCTAGAGATCAATTGTATGGTTATCTAACTACACTTGAAATAAGAGAATTCAATATAAATACTAGTGCAAAATATGAGAATAATTTTAATGTCAAAAAATCAAAGAAGACTACAGAATCAAATCTGGAGGATCTTGATGATGTGGAAGCTGAATTTGTGAGAAGAATGAAAAAGGGTATTGATAACTACAAAGGAAATTTTCCTTTCAAATGTTTCAATTGTAGAAAGATAGGTCAATATGCTTCAAGATGTCCAAACAAAGTTGTGAATGACAAAATCAAGAAGAACATAGGTAAGATGACGAAGAAAAGCTATTATTTTAGAGAAGATGCAAGTATTTTTTATGATGAATCTAATTATGGAGATGATGATGAAGAATGCTTGTTCATGGCTTTAAAATATGAATTTATTTCTACTAAGTTCTAAAGACATATGAAGGAAATCCCTTCAGAGACAAAGGCTAAGACTAAAGGTACTTTGGTATCTTTCTTTCATGCTAGAAAGGATAAGAACTATTGGATCATTGATAGTGGATGCTCTAATCATATGACTGGAGAAAAGTGTAAGTTTTTTAAACTTGAAAAGTATGATGGAGGACTTCTTAGATTTAGTGACATGATTCAGGTACTAAGATATGTGGAATAGTTTCAATAATTTTTTATGGAAAGTATAATTTTGATGATGTTTACTATGTTAATTCCAATTAAGGCATAACCTCTTGAGTGTTGGAAAAATGTGTAGCAAAGGATATAATCTAATGTTTTAGGATGATAGTTGTGAGGCTAAAAAAGGTTCTAGAACTGTAATTGTTGCTAGAAGAAGGATAGATGGAAATGTTTATTAGCTTAAGGGTACTAATGGTCATTTCTTCATGAATTCAATTAATGAAATTTGGATATGGCACAAGAGGATGTGTCACATTAATTTTGATAATTTGGTAAGAATCGGTTGAGTTCAAGCAGTGAGAGATCTACCAAAGATTCCAAAGCCTATCAATGTTGTCTACAAGGATTGTTAGATTGGAAAGAAAACAAGAAGAAGTTTCAAAGGAAAAGAACAATCTACTACTGGATTTTTTGGATTTGGTATATACATACCTTTGTGGTCCTACAAGAGTAAGAAGTCTTCAAGGTGATAGCTATTTCATGCTTTTAATTGATGATTATTCTAGAATGACATGAATCACTTTTCTTAAAGAAAAATTAGAAGCCCTAGATAGGTTGAAAGAATTTAAAGTTGTAGTTGAGAATGAAATGGACATGAAAATCAAGTGTTTGAAATTTGACAGAGGTGGAGAGTTCACTTCCAATGAATTTAACATGTTTTGTGAGAATCATAGCATAAAGAGGCACTTGTCTACCCCTTGGACTCCTCAACAAAATGGAGTGGTTGAAAGGAAAAATAGGACCGTTCAAGAAGCTACAGGGACTATGATGAAAGAAGCTAATCTATTGGAAGTCTACTAGAGAGAAGCAATTCATATAGTTGTTTATATACTTAACATAGTTCAAGCAAAAGGAAACAACACAAAGACTCCCTATAACTTGTGGTATGGAAGGATTCCTACTATCAAGTACTTCAAAGTATTTGGAAGAAAATATTATATTAGAAGAGATGAAGAAAACTTGGGAAATTTTGATGCAAGGTTTGATGAAGGAATCTTCCTTGGATATTCTACTAAAAGCAAAGCCTAATAGTGCTACAACAAGAGACTAAGAAAGATTGTTGAAAGTGCAAGTGTCAAAATTGATGAAGATTTTTAGAATTCATTGGTGATAGATGGATATGAATTAGATGAGCCTATTTACAAATAAAAAGAAAAGGCTAAGGAAAAGGAAATGTAGATTAAAGAGGAAGAAGCTTCAGAAAAGACCCCTAGAACCCCTAAGTATGTGCAAGGACTCATTCTAAAGAATAGATCATTGGAGATAAAATCAAAGGTATGTTAACAAGAAGGAAATTTTTTGAAGAAGAGGTAAATATGTGTTTACTTTCCAAATTTGAACCTAAAACAGTGATTGAGGAATACAAAGATTAACATTGGATAAAGGCTATGGAAGAAGAACTATAGCATATTGAAAAGAGTCAAACTTGGGAACTTGTCTTGGCAAGGCCTACAAACAAAAACATAATTGGAACTAAGTGGGTATTCAAAAATAAACTAAATGAGAATGGAGAAGTGGTAAGAAAAAAGGCAAGGCTTGTGTGTAAGGGCTACTCAGAAGTTGAAGGAATAGATTTTGATACATTTACTCTGGTAGCAAGAATGGAAGATATCAGGATTTTTTTGGCTTTGCAGCACATAAGGACTTTAAAATTTATCAAATGGATGTGAAGTCTACTTTCTTGAATGGAGAATTGGAAGAAGAAGTATACATGAAACAACTAAAAGGATTCAAGTTATTAGAAAAAAAAAATATGGTCTATGGATTGAAGCAAGCTCCCAAAGGTTGGTATGCAAGGTCGGATAAGTATTTGATACAATAAGGATTCAATAAATGTACCACAGATAGTAATATTTACTTTAAACTTGAAAAAGATCAAATCTTAATTGTGGTTGTGCATGTTGATGACATAATTTTGGGGGTAATGAAGAGATATACAAGAATTTTGCAAAAGAGATGTAGAAATATTTTGAGATGTCTATGTTTGGGGAGATGAATTTCTTCCTTGGGCTACAAATCAATCAAATAGATAGGTATATTCATCTCGCAATCAAAGTATGTCAAATAAATTTTGAAGAAGTTTGGAATGGAAGACTCAAAACCAATATGTACTCCTATGGTTACTGGTTAGAAATTGAGAAAGAACGATGAATATCCTAAGGCTGATCAAAGCAAGTATAGATTAATGATTGGTGGACTACTATATCTAATTGCTACTAGATCAAATATCATGTGTGTAGTTTGTCTTATGGATAGATTTCAAGAAGATCCTAGAGATTCACATGTTAGAGTAGTGAAGAGAATATTCAAATACTTGTAGGGAACTCCATAGCATGGCTTATGGTATCCAAAGGATACTAATTTAACTTTGAGTTCTTACACAGATGTAGATTGGGTTGGTTATGTTGATGACAAAAAAATTACAAATGGTGGTTCATTCTTTATTGGATGTAGATTGGTATCATGGCTAAGCAAGAAACAAGATTTAGTATCTTTATCTATTGTAAAGGTTGAGTACAGTGCAGCAATATCTTGCTACACAGGTGTTGAGGATGAGTCAAACATTAAAGGATATCAAAGTAGTGTATGATGAACCAAATTCTATCTTTTGTGATAATACTCAAGAGTGCAATCAATATTTCAAATAATCCACTAATGCATTCAAGGACAAGACATATTTCAATCAAATATCACTTTTTAAGAGAAAAGGTTGTGGAGAATGAAGTAAAACTTGAATATGTTCGTACAAAGGATCAGATTGTTGATATATTCACTAAGGCTCTTCCTAAGGATACTTTTGAGTATCTTCAGGAGAAGTTGGGGGTTATTTCCCCTCCTTTATTAAACTAGATGCATAAGGAGATGCATTAATCTAGTGGATCTCAAGATTCATTATTTATTTTGGACTAATATTGTTGGCTACATCTCAGGGGTAGTAGGCAGTAGCATTGTTGGTTGTTGTAGTCAAAAGAGTGTGTGTTGTCATTGTGCATCAGTTACTGATTTGGTGTAGTTTGGTGTATGATCCTAAGGGAGAGTATATAGAGCAGTAAAGGAAAGGTATTGCAAAGCAGTAGTAAGTAGGTTGATCAATGTCAAAGGGAGAGAATAAACAATGCAAACATTTTGGCCCTTTTCCATTGATGTCAAAGGGGGGGAGAGAGTCATGTGAAAAATAAGAAAGTTAAGGGGGAGAGAAAGTCATGTGAAAAAGAAGAAAGTTAAGGGGGAGAGAAAGTCATGTGAAAAAGACAAGCTACAAAGGGAGAGAGAAATTAATAAGCTAGTTAAGGGGGAGAAGTAATGTGAAGAGTTTCAAAATGTTAGTATTTAAAGATGTTGTACCTTTGATGGTTTTTCACATCATATGTTGTCATCAATGGCAAAGGGGGAGATTGTTGCAAGTATAAGCAGTTGGTGTTGTCATTGATTTCAACAAGGTTGTGTTGTCATTGATGTCTATTGTTGCAAGAGTATGAGTCATTGATGTTATCCATACTTTGATTAGTTACATTTTGTTGTCATTAGTAAAGCTATTGATGTCAACCTCTAGTGTTGCTTTGATAAGCTTATGTCTATGGATATGTGGTTGATTGTTTATGTTGCATTTGGTCCATTTGTGTTTATGAAGTGTTGAAGATAATGAGGGAATGTCTCTAGTGCTTGGTTTCCAAGTTCTTTTGAGAAAATTTAATAAAAAGAGGAAAAAATGTGTTGGAGTGGTGTTCTAGGTTGCAGAAATGTGTTATGGTTTTTCTCCACATTTCTTCTAGGTTGAAGATCTTCTTGTGTGTTTTAGATATGTTGGTGAGAAATGTTCATAGGTGTTATATGCATAATTTGGTGTGCTAGATCAATGTGCAAAATAAGTTGTGTTCACCAATGTGTGAATAGTGTATTATAGAGGTGTTTGGGAGAAATGTCTTTTCTTTTCATCTCTCTATAGAGTGGTTTCAAGTCTTTTAGATCTGAGGGTTTGTTGATTGTGTTGGTATCATTGTTCAATCAAGGTGGTTTGAGGTTTTTTGCTTCAAATGTCAGTTTCTTAAGTAATAGTGCATGGAAAAGTTGTATTTATGTATTGGATGTGTACAATAGATTCAGGTGGAATTTGTTGCAAAGGAGTTTTTTGGATTTCAAGGTGTTTGTGGAATATTCTAGATCATGTTCAAGCATGGTGTGTGGTTCACACATCTTCCTTGGACTTAAGGAAGCGTGTACTTAAAATTTTAATGGTGTGTGCATGGGTAAGAGTCGACCTAGTGTTTACACTAATTACAATGAATGAATAGTGTTTGTAGAATCATGTTGTAGCATGGTGTTGTTGATTTGGGTCCTAGCTAAAGTGTGAGGTGGCCACTTTCACTTCTATCTACCATGGAAGTTTTTTGGCACCAACCTAATTTGAATTTGCATGGTTGATGTGTATAGCTGACCTTAGAGAAGGGTTTCAAGGTTGGGAATGGTATAAATAAGAGTTTAGTTTTTGAGAGATGATAAGATAGAATATGCAAGAGATGCAAATTATGTGAATTGCAAAGTTATAGAGTGTAGAATTGAGAAGTGCAATGAAAAATTTCATGTGTTAGATTACTAGATGTAGTGAGAAAAAGGTGTCTACAATTCTTCAATCAAGTTGTGAATGTGTTGATGACATTGTGGTGGATTCTCTATTGCATTGAGATGCAATTTTATGTGTAAAATTTCTTCTCTATCTTGTTTTATGTTCTAGTAGTGAGCCTTTTGGAAAAAATCCTTTCTTTGTTTGGGAAGTGAGCCCTATTGTATTTGATGTTGATATTTCTTATATTGTGAGCTAATCCTTAGCGTTTTTTTTTTCCTTCTTGGGTTTTCCATGTAAATTTGGTGTTCTCTTATGTATGGTGTTAAGTTGTTTCAGTTTCTATTATTTTATTTTCATGCTAATTCATCATAATAAATTTAAGGCTTTACTGAATGAATGTGGATCTAAATGTGTATGAGGGTTTTGAAGTTTTAAGATACAACTGATTCAGCCCCCTCTCAATTTTCTTGTGCATTCAATATGAGAAATAATGTGGTGGAAGCTCAAGCCCTTCTTTAGGGCTTACTAATGGCTAGATATCTAAATGTAACAAATATCATAATTGAAGGTGATTCACTTATCATAATTAATTCTTGCAAGCAAAGGAGTATCATTAATTGGAAACTTCATTATATCCTCAAGAAAGTTTGGTTAATTTTGGATTAATTCACTATGTATGAGCTCTTTTATTTCTATAGGGAGGGAAACTATCTAGAAGATTGGCTTGCTAACTAGGGTTGCAATCAAATAGAGGAAGTCACTACATTTAATCAGGCTTCCATTAAATTATTCCCCAAAGTGGCAGATATCCTTTCTAAATAATGCCACTCATAATATCATTTATGAGCCTTAAATTTCTCAATATCATTCAACATTATCAAGCAATACGTTTGATACTAACATGTACTTGCATTTTACAGGTTTGCACACTCAAAATTTATGATGCATCACCTTGAATTATTGAAAGGAATCTCTTCATTCACCATATGCAATGAGTTCAAAGATCTGCCAAGTGTTCGTATCTTTGGTGCAATTAATAAGAAGTCATTGTTAGATACATAGGACAACTGAAGGGAGGGTGAATTAGTTATACATTAAAACATTCAATCCCTTATTAAATTTCAAACCCTTTGTAATGTCATAAAATTTCACCCCTTGCAATTTCAAATACATTTTTGTATCTGCTTTAATGTCCACTTCCTTAGCATTTGTGTAGGCTCATTTTAGCCCCTACATTGGCATTTTTTCCTCACGGGATGCTCAAGACCCCTTTTCAACAGCTACCCGTGTGTGTCATCTTTGCATCAAATCTTGTGCTTTCCTCATTGGATTGTTGTTTTTGTTGAAAAATGAGGTGTTTTCTTAGCTTAATACTCTATAAAACTTTAATATTGCTGATATAAGTAAGCTCTTTCTTTGTTACATATATTATTTGTGGGTGATTATCTTGATTAATTCATTTTACTTTTGTAGAATGAAGAGAGAAGTTGATAGAAGAACTAGACAGGATATTAGAAAGATCACATAAGATATACCGTGGAGAAACCCTTTCAGTAAAAAACTCCACCATGAATTATTCTATTTTTCAATATCTGAATTACAATAGCTCCAATTCTTGCTTGAGAATGCTTCTTCTATCTTTACCAATCTTCTTCACAACCTGCAATAAAAAATCTCACAACTCTATTCAACTTGCTTGAGATATATAGGCTTTAATCAACTTTATAAACTCAACATGAGTTACAATTACAATACACAAGCCCTATCCCTAAAAGGTACACCATATCTCATGCAAATAGAGTTATCTTGTGATTAACAATGCTAAAACATGTACTTTGAATCCATTTGGGCGTCCCAAACTGAAGTACAACTCATCCTTCACTTTGGTGATAAATCCAAAGCTCTTCCTCAAAGTTGGCACCTTTAAGTAATCCTACTTAACTGAGCCTTTAGAAATATCTTATCATGCATGAGAGGTAAATCCAAGAAAGCATCTTGGGTGCCCAAGTTGGCTCCAAGTGATTTCTAGTTAACTAAAACATTTACTCAACACCATTCATGCAAGAATGGTCATCCCCTGTTAACTGGAGATAGTCCCTGTTATCTGTTATACAACTCAAGTTATTAGCCATGCATTCCTAGTTAACTAAAGCTAAATACATGCAACTCAAAATAACCAACATGCATGCAACATGCACTTGCATGCAACTGAAGATAACTGAACAATAACTGAACTGGACTGATTTTGAACTAAACTAAACTAAACTAAACTCATTTGAACTAAACTTCATGCATGCAAACATAAAGTCCTAAATCCTAGGATCATTGCATGAATTCAAAAGTGTTATCTCTTACTCTGAATAGTTAACTGAACACAAGGTGAGTTTCACCTTATCATGTGTGCACCCACATGCTCCTATTATTTAGGAATAACTACAAATGTCAATTTCATGATTTATTTCATCCAAATAATTAATCCCATCCTAATCTTAGTGTTGTTGAACACATTCCAAGAACTTAGGAGATACATGAAATAATTAATGTTTAGGATTTGCAATTAAATGGCATCCTATTTCCAACAGTTTTCAAGTGTGATTTTTTTGGACACTAGAATGTCACATGGACATCTATGCACTACGCTAGCATCCCTTGACATTTTGGTGTTCAAACTGTCATTTTTGAGAGCCTTGCGACTTGTCAACTACTTTTTTTGGTGGTAATGGATCGGGATACCTTGTAATGGATTGGAAACCTTCTTTTCCCTCCTATTCTCTCTATTAAATCCATCTCTTTCATTCTATTTCTCTCTCTAGATTCTCTATCATTTCTCTCTCTAGCATCTTGGCTTCTCTCTTTGACATTCTCTAGTCTTGCTTGCACAACTCTCTATAGCTTGCTACAAGAACACTCTCACATTCTTACATCACTCTTTGCAACTCTCTTGGCTCTCACAGCTCTGTCTCTCTCCTTGACTTCCTCAAGCCTTGCAAGTGATATCTATCTTATGCCTTGTATCTTTGAGCATCTTAGGATTTCTCACATCCCCTATCTATTGCATCTCTATTTCATGATATGGTTTATCCTCCTTGAGTAGGGTTTACTTTTATCACTTTTGCATTCATTTCATTTATGCTTATTATTTCTCTCTATCTATCTGGCTATTTGTGGAGGTCGATACACTAAAATAGGGGTTTGACTGAGGCTAGCCCCTAAACAACCCCAATATTTTTCCCTTGGTCTTATGTGTGTAGGTGTTGAATATATCTACTTGCTAGAGGCTTCATCACTTGGGCTATTGTAATCATTTTCTTTCTTCCCCTTAGCTTTATCATTTATGTTTTGCTTAGTTTACTTTACCTTATTTTAGTTTCATTACATTTTGTTACTTTCTTGCACTCCAAGAGTTCTTAGCAGTCAAAATCATAGTAGGAACATTGTTGTTCTCTATTATATTCTCAATTTTTGGTTTGTATGAGATGCTAGCACACCTTTATGGCTCCAACACCCCGTGTTGTTCATTTTTTGTGCTATCATCCTTTGGCTGAGAATTTGTTAGTTTGTCTGTAAGACCTCTATGACTTACTCATTTTGGTTTTGAAACTCTTGCTTTGTTCCTTGAGACAATATAAGGTAGTTTAGGGCAGTACATTCCTTGGGACTTTCTTGAGAATAGAGAGACTCGTGAGTAGCAGATCCCCCTTCTCTACATTTTAGTGAACTTGACATGAAAACCCCTTCCAAGAAAAGGAAAAATCAAAGATTTATCCTTCAAGAAAAAAAATTGGGGCATTTCCCCAAACCCCATTCCATGTTGTCAATAGCGATATACGTCAACCTTCAAAATTCTTGTCTATATCTCTATTTGAAAATGTACTTTATATCTCTTTCCAACTTTGTTAAGAAGTTTCAAGGAGTCCTCTTACAAGTGTGTGAAAGTGAGTTCTTCTCTCCTTTCTTATTATTCTTTGTTGATCCCTATTTTGAAATTCCAAGGAAATTTTGGCACAAAAGGATGAAATCATTGATGCTTTTCTTAACATTACTCTACCTTCCCTTCATTCCAATGCACTCTCTTCTAGAGACATTACATTCGTGAATGATGAATCTCACCTTCATTCCAATGCACTCTCTTCTAGAAATGTTGCATTAGTGAATATTGAAGCTCCTCTCACATCGGATCCTTCAAGGATAGATGTTCGACATATTTCTTTGAATGATTCATCTATGACTTGTAAGGAATACATAAATATAATCTATGTATCTACTACCCTTCAAAGGCCTAAAGGACCTATCATTTATCTAACTCTAGCTATTCCTTCTCCTTCTATTAATGGTGTTCCATTTAACATTGATTCTCTTGATCTTTCTAAGGCTCCCTCTTATAGGGCGGTATCTTATACTTATAATACTATAAGGAACAAACAAAATGTTAATCAACCTATTTCCTTACCACCTTCTCAACCAAGCATTCCTCAAGCACCTAGTGATCATGATCTTGTCAAACAACTTCGTGTTACTCCAACCAAGATCTCACTATGGGATTTGCTTCAAATTGCTCTAGTTTATCAAGGTATACTTTAGGAAGCCTTGCAAAATATCCTCTTTCTTTCTTCTATTAGATTGATGGATGTTACTGCATTAACGACTCATATTCATGTGGATTCATTGAATATTGCATTTTATCGACAAGAACTCCCACTCTCAAAAGTACAAAATGAAGTGGACCCTCTAATGATCATAGTTAGCATTGATAATATTGGTATTAGATGTACTCTCTCTGACACTAGTTTGGCACTCAATGTGTGTAGTATTGATTTGTTTCCTAAAATTGAAATTGATTCATCTTCTCTTTGTTGAACAAGACAGCTGAGAGGGGGGGTGAATCAATTGTAACAAATTTTAACCTTTAAGCACTTCCACAAAAGATTAGATCAATTATATTGTTGACAAATTCTTTATTATACTAATGTAATTAATCATAAAGTGCAAGAACAGAAACTGAAAAGCATCACACACCTAATAACACCAGATTTACATGGAAAACCCAATGAGGGAAAAACCACGGTGAGGATTAGCTCACAATATAGAGAATATCAAAACTGAATACAAAGGTTCACTGCCAGAGAAGGCTCACTACCAAAACAGGACTCGTTGTTTGGATCGAGACTCACTGTCCAACAAGGGTTAACCACCTGGAGGGATCACTACCACAGAATTACAAAGAAGATAGAAGATATTTTTTATAGAGAGAAAACAATCTCAAGACAATGAAGATTTCCACCACAATACACTCACACACTTGTAGACATGCTTGATTGATAGAGTACACCTTCATCTCATTGCTTCTGGAAAATCACAGTTAGAATTCGCACCAATCTGCTTAACCTCACATCACATACACACTGTTTGTAATAACCCATACTAAATTATTACTTAAATAATATTATTACAAATGACATATGAATATATTCAAATTAAAAAGACATAACTAAGAAGCTATAGTCAATCATAGCAACACATGTCTAATTAAAATGATTCAAGATTTATATATTCCATTTGAAATTCAATTACAATAGCAAGTTTGACTTGGATCTTAAGGCCACAAAGTTAATACAATGTACAAATTTTACATCAAGTTTACATCATATACCAAATAGTCGTGTATACATCTTAGGTTCCTCTTAACGCTCACCTTCACTAGTGACAAGAACATGATTAAAGTGCTTTACCACCCAACCATGAAGCTTATGCTTCCCCAGAATTCTTCCAACTTGAATAATACCTGACCCTACACGAAAAGTTTAGCAGGAGAAAAATTTGCATGGTAGAATTTGGTGTGTGCCCATACATCAGCATGCATTTCTATCTAAAATTTAGAAAAGAGAATGCAAGATATATTCTAGGAATGGAAAAGTGTCACCACATTGTCCATAAATACATAATGAACTAAATTTCTTGGCCAAGCATAATAATAATGTTGCAACAACAAACAATAGGTTTTGGTAAAGCAAACCTATACTCTCTAAACTCCATCTCGACACCCATCCCAGAAGGTAACTTTCAACATCAAGTTATCTCATAACAACCAACTACCCTCTAGAAGCATCTACCTTAGGTTCTCTAGTCTACTAGGTGTTGTTGTTCTATTCAATTTATAATTCAAAAATAAATCTAATGGAAACTGATCAAACATTATCCATCCATATAAATCACATGTCACAAGATTACTTTCATCGTATCTAAGTATTCAGTTAAGAATAAAGTAAAATAGGAAACAAAAGAAGGTATGTCACAAGTATGTGTATGTACATAGATGAAGACCTCTACATGCATAGACATATATGTTCCTACTTAATTTATGGATTTTGCATACATTTTGAATTTAAAACCAATAGATCAGATTTCTATCATTCCAATAATGTTTTCAAAATATCATATAGTCTATCAGTTTCATGAAATAAGAATTTTAAGAAAAAGTCTTATTGAACAATTTCCCACATATGTCATTTGTATCAACCATGCTATGATAGCAAACTATTTTATTGTAATCACACAGTTACGATTTAACAGAACAATGTTGTCTGTAGCTAAACAATCATAGTTTATTAAAAAACAATTTTTTTTACAAATGAACATGTATACTATTTATAAAAGAACGATGTTGTTTCCAACTAAACAGTTACATAACGATGTTGTTTTCATATAAAACATTCAATTTTTATAACAGAACAATACTGTTTTAGCTAACCAATTACAAAACAATGTTGTTTTAGCTAAACATTTACAGAATAATGTTGTTTTAGCTAAACAATTACATAACAATGTTGTTTCAAGTAAAACGATCACATTTTTTAACAAAACAATTTCATTCTCAACAAAACAATCTCTATTTACAATAGTACAGTGTTGTTTATAGCTAAATAGTTACAATTTATAACAAAACGAGGTCATTTACAATAGAACAATCACTATTTACACTAATGCAATGTTGTTTATAGCTAAACAGTTACTATTTATAACAAAATGAGGTTGTTTACAACAGAACAATCATTGTTTACACTAATATTTAATGCTATTTATAGATGAACAAGGTTATAATTTATAACAAAATGATGAAGTTTGCAATAGTTTATAGTCTCAGCTCCAAGTTTTCATCGCTTCATTATTCCAAGATTTATCATTCTAAATAGTCATATATAAACTTTCATGTATAAAGATAATCCAATGAAGCTATTATTAACTTTTTGAAAAGTATTTAAATGGGCTCAAACAACCTGCTAACTATTTATCAACAATAATAAAATGTTCAGAATCAAAATAAAACACTGACACTCAGGTTGAAACCCTCATTCACTTAACTTAAATACTTATATCATTCTAAGAAATACCCACAATCATTGACTATTACTCAAAATACGGTGGTTGTGGTTGTAACCTAAAGTGCCTACCCTTGGCTAGAAGTTAATCATCCCAAGGAAATTTGGGTGCCGTTCTTGATGAACAATGGTTGTAGTACTATACATGCAAGAAAATTATGAGAATGACTTAAGCGTTCACCCTCTGTCCTTTAAGGACTAGGCGACATGAAACAATACAATCCCTACCACATATAGATACTTTCAACTGCAAGGAAATAGAAAAATAAACATATTACAATATGGGCGACATAAGCCCACCATCGCCCATGGTGACAAGGCATCCAAGATTATTTGTTGGTGTATCCTTCGATTCAAGATTGAATGTGATGGATTCGCACTGAATGGGCAACCATCAAATGGATAATAATATGCAAAATAATATGTATATCATAATATTTTGTGAGAGATTTGACCTACCCATAAAGGTTGGCATCTATTTATAAAGCATAGTGCTCTATTCACAAGCCTATCAGGATCTCCCTGATAGCCCTATGAAGAGCTATCTAAATCGCATACATGCAACTTAAGCACAAGGTCGGTGGCATCTAAATATTACAAGGTATTATACAATCAGCCTTACAAGCTCTAGGCGATACATGCACATGTAAATTTGAGCATGGAAAAACCAATAAAGCCATGTTTTTAATCAAAAAATGTAACTCGTATCATTTGCACAAGAAGCTCGATGAACATAACTCTCTCTTTCTCTCCTTCTAGATATCTCTCTTTGTCTCCCTCTCTCCCTATCTCTCAATCTCTCAATTCTCTCCCTCTCCCCCCCTCTCATGGCACCCACCTGCAGCACTCTCTCTCTCCCTCTCCCTCTCAATTCTCTCCCTCCCCCCTCTCTCTCTCTCTCTCTCTCTCTCTCTCTCTCTCTCTCTCTCTCTCTCTCTCTCTCTCTCTCTCTCTCTCTCTCTTTCTCTCTCTCTTAAAATTCCCCCTCCCTCTAAAGACATACATACATACATATAAGAAAACATACATACATACATACATGCATACATACATACAAGCATACATACATGCACTGATACATACATACATACCTGCATGCATACATACATACATATACATACATGGATACATACATATAAGCATACATACATACATACATACATTTCATACAAGCATACATACATACATACATGCAAATATATATACATACATTTAATAGACTAGCATTTAACACAAAGCAAAACATAATGCACTTGGATTATGTCTTTCTTAGGCAATTCTTGGGCACAAACACAAAAAAAAATGTCAAAACTATTAAATGATGTGAGTGTGTTATAACATGCTCATGTTATTTCTTGCTTTGAGAATCCCCAAGCCTTAGGCTTGGTATTTACTTTGGAATACCAAACCAAAGACATGTTTTTGCAAATTTTACAATATTTCACATAATCATGTTTGTGTTAAGCATCAAGTTTGCACATGTTTCAAGGTTGAACAAATTGAACACCTGGGTAATGTTAGGCTCTCTCTTAGCTATATAACGATGTAATTTTTTCACATTTTGACAATGTTAAGCCTTTGATCTATAATTTCTTTTGTTTGTGTGTCTATTTGTTGGAAAAAACTAGTGTTTGGTGTTTTTTATTTATAAATTAACCATTCATGAAAATTTCAAATAAATTAAATTTTTAGAAACTAGACTCCATTCTACACATATTAAAAAATATATATTTTCAATAATTTTTCAAAATTTATAGGGGTAGCACAACCAAAATTATGTTTTTCAGGAAGTGTCCACTTTGAAAATTACTAAAAAAACAAATATTCATTAAAAATTTACAAGAAAAATTAGGCATAAACTACATGTTGTTAACTAATTTCTCACTGAAGCAATTTTAAAAATACCAAAAAAAATTAACCTTTTGAGGGAGCCACAAAAGTCACTATGTTATGTTTTTTTTTACAAAAACAACACTGCTTTCTCTGGCTCCCTCTTGTGATCATACGGAGGAATCAAAGCTTAACACTAATGTACTCATGTAGAGGAATCAAAGTTATACAAGAGTTTTAGGAAGTTGCAAACTCCCAAGGTTGCAAGAAGAGAATCTAGAGAGTGTAAAAGTGAAAAATTCGTTCAAAAATAATAAAGGCCAAAAAAGAGGCTAGTGATTCATTTGTATTTGTCTTTACTAGATTCCATTGACCTTGGAAAGTTAGAAGTGGAGAAATTCTTAGAAATTTTCAACAAATAAGAAATTATCATGGGATGACAGTGTATTGCTAGGAATGTCTATGTGTCTCTCTAGTTTCTAAATAATTTTGGCTCAAAAAACATAAGACTAATACAAAGATGACATAAAAATCAACAAAAAGAACCTTGAGAAGGAGAAAGGCTAATCAAAAAAATATAAAATGAGCCTAGAAATAGACTAAGGAAATGAATCCCAAAGCATCAAAAAAGCATAGCATTAAATTGCAAGGGTGAGCATTTTTTGACATTACTGTTGGATCTCAGTTGTGTTTATGGTTTGTCCTTGATGACAAAATCTCTAATCCTTATGATTTACAATGGCACTTCTTTGATGTCTCTTGCCTATTACAGAAAGTTATTTGTTATGCTTTAATTTCATAGTGATGAGAATTCTGGTTCAAGTTATGAATGCTATCTCTTTGACTGACAGAGTTTGGAATATAGTTTCTTTGTCAGGATGGTTCTTTTTGCATATCACAGGTATTGGTTGTTTCTCATTCAGGCTTAAACATATCAGCATGAGTATGGAAGGGTCTCCCCGATCCACTTTGAAATGTCTGAGTTGCCTATCGGCAAGACATTTCAGATGTCATGGCGATTGAATTTATCTTACAGGCTGATTTCAATAAAGACTTGTCTTTGGTTTCAGTGACAGAAAAATGTTATCTATCGGCATATGTAATACCATTAGGATAAGGTCTTATCGATTTCCTTATGTCTCCCTGACCTGCTTCAGAATGAGCATATCGGCAAAGGAAATCATCCTCAGGGTAATGTCATAGCGAGTATTTCTTGTCTTACCGACTCGTGCTCAAAAGGTTTTATCTATTTTTTGGGAGGAGTCTCACCGAACAACTCTTTGAGAGAACTTCGGCCAAACTAAGTGGTATCAGGATGAGGTCTTGGCAATTTCACTTGGTCTCACCGACTAATGCTTGTGGAAGTCTATCAGCGAAAGTTGTGGCATCGTTATATGGTCTTGGCGAATTCGATTTGTTACACTGACCAAAAAACATGAAGGTAGTCTCTTTGGAAAGAGCTAGGGTTTTCGGCGAGAGGTCTCGGTGAGTGACCTTCGATCTCACCGATGGAACACAAAAGAACTATGTCGGCATAGGATCTATGATGTCTCAGTGACTCCGAGTGAATGAAGTTTTTTTTGGTATGACTCAAACTTTCTACTAAAGGTCTCACTGATATCATAATGTTATAGTGATGCACATCAGGAAAAAGGTTTTTGTTGGTGTAAGATCTTTAATGTCTTAGTGATCTATTGTGAGCTTGGGATGTTTTGACAAAACAAGGGGCAGTCTATATAGTGTCTCCCTGACTATGTATAGTCTTTCCAACTTGGAAATGACAAAGGCCTTCGGCATAGGTATTGAATTGTCATGGTGACAATGTGTTTCAAGTGACTCTCGGTAAAACTTTATGAAGTCTTCAAGAGGTCTCTTCGATATTGTTTTGTTATAGTGATAGTAAATGAAACTAAAGGGCATCTCGGTAAGAAGTTTTCTCATGTCTCAACAAAAGAATAATATTCTAAGGAAGTCCTTCGACGTAGCATGTTGTATTCGATATGTCTTCTCTCTAAATCTGATGTGTCACAGCGAAAGTGAATTGAATGTCTGGCAACATTAAAGTTTCCTTCGGCATAACGTGTCATCGATGGAAATAAAAAGGTTTAGGGAAAACTTTTTGTGCTTATTCTTTTTGACTGGGTATCGAACCCTAGCCTGGCTGCCATCATGAGAAAGCTTCATAAACTATTCATTTTTGTTTTTGCTGACTGTAACGGTTCTTACAGAGGTTTATGGAAGGTTTATTTGGTGCATTTCTAACTGGAAGCTTGACAGTGGATAATGGAGCCATGGGAGTTACAAATCTATCTGGTATTTTTATTTATACGTTTCCTGCTGGTTTATAATCACCATTTTCTTTAACTGCTCTATGCATCTCTATGGTAAATGATGCCCTGACTGAGTATTGTCTTTCATACATTAGATGTTATGATTTTCTGTGGTGGGCAGTTGTGTGTTTTATGCAAAGAAATGATCTCACATGTTTCAGATTTGTTGAGAACGGCTCTTAGCTGGGTTGGTTGTTCTGCCATTACTCCTGAAGACAGTTACCTATCTGGCATGTAAATCAAGATGTATATATAGAAGCAAAAAACTTAGTTTTCTCTTCGACTGTTGATGTAATTCTAATATTATCATTCCTTGGCTGTATAAAAATATATGGATAAAACTCTGCAATAAAATCTGTATAATAAGATGTAGAGATTGTGAGTTTCTTCTCTATGAGGTATTTTAGGGATTCAGTTATTGAATCTTTAAGGTATTCTATAGATGAGAAAATAGAGAGATATGTGATTAACTGAAAATAGAGAAACCCTCTGAATCATTATTATTGTTCAAAACATAATTTGAGGGGTTGGTACTCCTTGAGATAGATATCTCTAAATAAGGGGTTGGTGCTCCTTGAGTGGGTGCTCAAAAATCAGCCTATAAGGCATTGTGAACAGTTGATTATAAGATTAAGCCAGAAAGGCATTTTAGGGAGTGGTTTTTATACCCCAGGAGGGTTTTCCACTCGGCAAAATTTTGTGCCTCTTTGTTCTTCTGTGTTCTCTCTGTTTTACTATGTTGTTGTTTTTGTTCACTGTTGAGTTATTACTTTTCTCAATTATGTTTATGAATGATTACATTCAACTCATGAATGCATTAATCAGAGTAATATTGAGAACAAATCTGTGATATGTTTTTGAAGTTTTTGAAAAATTGGTCAAATCTGTTAAGACACTGATTCACCCCCCCTCTCAGTGTCATTTTAACTCCAACAATTAGTATCAGAGCATAGGTTCCTCTGATTGGTTTAATTACCTTGGATTGATCTTGGTCTTGGAGTTTGTTTTTAATGGCACATTCTCAAGAAGGTGCCTCTGTAACCAAAGCTCCATTATTCGATGGAACAGATTATGTGTTCTAGAGAATAAGAATGCAATCTTTTCTTGTTTCTTTTGATGTTGATGTTTGGAGCATTGTTTTAGAAGATTACAATGTATCAGCCACTATTCCCACTGATGTTGTTGAGCAAAAGAAGTATGAAACAAATGCTAGAGCTAAGCATTCCATCTTGTGTGGATTAACTAAATATGTGTTCATTAAAGTCATGCATTGTAAATCTGCTCATGGAATCTAGGAAAAACTTGAAACTATATATCAAGGGAATGAGAAAGTCAAACTATCAAAAATCATTACTCTCAAACATCAGTTTGAGGAGTTGAAAATGAAGGATGATGAGAAAGTGGCTGAATATTTCCTAAGAGTTGATGAAGTTTTCAATGGAATGAGAGGTCTAGGTCAAGAGGTTAATGAATTTGATGTGGTCACAAAATTTATTAGGTCCTTACCATCTAAATTTGAATCTAAGGTTTTGGCCCTAGAAGAAAAGAAACACTTTGATAAGCTTACCTTAGACAGCCTGCAAGGAATACTTACTGCCTATGAAATGAGAACTAGCAAAAACAATTCAACAGGAAAAGAAATTTCCTTTAACTCTGAAAAGAAAGAAAAAATTTGATGTCAGTGAATCAGAGTTGTCTTATTCTAAAGAATCTCATTTTGTTAGAAGATTTAAAAAGGGATAAGGAAAATATAAGGGAAAACTTCCCTTTAAATGTTTTAACTATGGAAAAATAGGTCACTTTGTTGCAAAGTGTCCCTATGATGATGAAATATATGACAACGAGACAACTGAAATACAGCCTAAGAAGAAGGCTTTCAAACCTAAATGAAACTTCAATTTTAAAAAGAAGAAAAGTTTGTTTAGTAAGGATGAATCTGATATTGAGTCTGAAGACTCATCAGCTGATGAAGTTGAAACTTTGTTCATGGCTGAATTTACTCAGCAAAATGATTCTAACACCATTGACACTGAAGAAGGTGAAGTAGATCTTGAAAGTGAGCTTAAATGTGCTCTTCAAGAGGTCAGAAAACTCAAAAAACAAGTTCTTACTCAAGAACATAAACCTGATCAAGAATTGATCTCTCTGAAAACTCAGCTTGAAGAAGCTAAAAGAGCTAAAGTCTATCTTAGAGAGACTGTAAGCTACAAAGATCATGAAATTCAAAAACTAGAACAAGAAGTAGTCCTTCTTAGGAAGGAAATTGAAAAATATGAAAGCACTCTAAAACTGAATGAGATGCTCAGCAAACAAAAGGTGTATAAAGATAAATCTGGTGTTGGTTTTGAAAAGGGTGAATGCTCAACTAACAAAGCAAAACAAAACTCCTCTTCTGAAGTCAAAAATTTAGGTTCAAATCACTCAAAATCTGGTAAGGATCATGCGAAGTTTTTTAAAGGTAATAGACCTTCATACAATGTCAATTCTTTTTTCTATGGTTATTGCTTTTTCTGCAACAAATTTGGTCATAAGGTGAGCACTTGTAGGCTTATGAATTCTAGAATACCCAGGTTTGGTCTTAGGCAACACTATGGATTTGTTAGACAGATCAGATGTTTTAAATACAATACTTTAGGACATTTTGTCAAACAGTGTAGAACTAATCTGCAATCTAAACAGCAAAAAATTAAAAAGGTTTGGAAACCTAAGACTGTCAACAACATAGAACAAACTATGTTGGTTCAAACTACTTTTCATTCCAAGAAAAAGGACTTATGGGTCTTGGACAGTGGATGTTTTAACCATATGACTGGTGATAAGGAAAAGTTTATAAAACTTGAAGATTATGTAGGAGGATATGTTAAGTTTGGTGATAACTTTTGTATTCAAATTAAAGGTAGAGGTTCACTTCTTCTAAATGAAGACACTCCTATCTATAATGTGTACTATGTGGAAGGTCTCAAGCACAATCTTCTAAGTGTTAGTCAAATATGTGATAGTGGTTATCATGTTCTTTTTAATTCACAGGGATGTGAGATTAAGAACAAGCTTGGAAAGGCTATTGCAACTGGAAGGAGGACAAAAGGAAATGTGTACAATCTCCTTGACTCATCTTGCAATGACAATATTCAAGGTATGTTTCTAATGGGCCAAATTGAAGAGAGCTAGTTATGGCATAAAAGATTAGGACACATAAACTTTGAAAATCTGGTTAGAATCAGTAAGAATCAGAATGTTAGAGGCTTACCAATTCTTAACAAGCTAGAAAATTCTGTGTGCAAAGAATGCTTAAGTGGTAAACATACTAAAATCAGCTTCAAGACAAAAGAACACTTTTCTTCAAAACCTTTACAGCTTGTGCATACTGATTTATGTGGACCAACTAGAACAAGGTCTATTAATGGTGAAAAATACTTTATGCTTTTTGTAGATGATTATACTAGAATGGTTTGGGTCACATTTCTTAAGCACAAATCAGAAGCCTTTGAAAGGTTCAAAATCTTTCATAAAATGGTTGAAAAGGAATCTGATCTGAAACTCAAATTCCTTCAATCAGACAAAGGAGGTGAGTTCACCTCTCAAGACTTTATTGATTACTGTGAACAACATGCTATTAAAAGGCAGTATGCTGCAACTAAAACACCTCAACAAAATGGGGTAGTTGAATGTAAAAATAGAACTATTAAAGAAATGGCTAGAACCATGCTAGATGAAGCTAAGTTGTCTAATATGTATTGGAAATAAGCTATTCATATAGCTGTATACATTTTGAATAGAGTGCAACTTAGGGTGAAATCTAAACACACTCCTTACGAACTGTGGTTTGGAAAAATTGCTTCAGTCAAATACTTCAAAATTTTTGGAAGTGTTTTATCAAAAAGGATGATGATAATCTTGGAAGTTTTCAATTCAAAATTGATGAGGGTATCTTTTTGGGATACTCAACTCACAGCAAAGCTTATAAATGTCTCAAAAAAAGGCTTAATAATATTTTTGAAGTTGTTAATATAAAATTTGATGAAATACCACATTTGAATGCAGAATCTTTGCAAAATAAAGAGGAAGAAGAACTTGAATTTGAAATAATTTCTGAAGGAGCTAGAACAGCAAAGTCTATTGCTGAATCAGCAAGCCCTAAAAATGAAAATGCAAGTCCTGAAAAGGTTGCATCAAATGCTCCTTCAAAAACTCTAGCTATATACCACCCCAAAGATCAGATTATTGGGGATAAAAATGTAGGAGTTCAAACTAGAAGAAAGGTTGCAGAATCTAATGAAAAGGCACAAATTGCTTTCTGTCTAGTTACTCAGTTTGAGCCTAAAAATTTTAATGAAGCTCTTACAGACTCATGTTGGCTTAATGCTATGCAGGAAGAAATTGATCAGATTGAGAAAAATCGGACTTGGGAGTTAGTCCCAAGACCAGATGACAAAAATGTCATTGGAGGCAAATGGATATACAGAAACAAGGTTAATGAAAATGGTAATGTTATTCGCAATAAAGCAAGATTTGTCTGCAAAGGCTATGCTCAATAAGAAGTTATTGATTTTGGTGAAACCTTTGCACTTGTTGTTAGACTAGAATCTATCAGAATATTCTTGGCTTATTCTATTTACAAAAATATTACTATTTATCAAAAGGATGTCAAAACTACTTTTTTGAATGGCTATTTAGATGAAGAGGTCTATGTTGAACAACCTGAAGGATTTATATGCAAAGATAATCCTAACCATTTTTACAGGTTGAAAAAGGCTCTCTATGGCTTAAAACAAGCACCTAGAGCTTGGTACTCTAGGCTAGACAGTCACTTAATTTCTAATGACTTTATCAGAGGAGGTGTAAACAGTAATATTTATGTTAAAACTAAAGGTTCTGATATTTTAGTTGTTGAAATTTACGTTGATGATACTATCTTTGGCTGCAATAATGTCACTTTGAGTAAAAAATTCTCTTAGATAATGGAATCTGAGTTTGAAATGTCAATGTTAGGAGAATTAAATTTCTTTATGGGTCTTTAAATCTCTCAATGTGAGAATGGAATTTTTTTTCTCAATCCAAATATGCTAGAGAAATGCTTAAGAAATTTCAGATGGATGAATGCCATCCAGTTAGCACCCCAATGGTTGTTGGTTGAAAACTTACTAAGGTTGATGATTCTCTTGATACAAATCAAATGGAATATAGATCAATGATCGGCAATCTCTTATATTTAACTGCCTCTAGACCTGACATTATGCAGGTAGTTTGCACTATTGCACGTTTTCAAGCATCACCTAAAGACTCTCATGTTACTGTTGTTAAACGGATCTTTAAATACATTGAGGGCACTCTTGATTATGGTCTTTGGTATCCTAGGAGCAATGATTTCTCTTTGATTGCTTATACTGATACTGACTGGGCTGGTTGTTTGGATGATAGAAAAGCACCAGTGGTGTTGCATTCTTTCTTGGTGATTGTTTAGTGGCATGGCACAGCAAGAAACAAGTATATGTTTCTCTCTCTACTGCTGAAGCAGAATACATTGCTACCACTTCATGTTGTACTCAAGTTCTGTGGATGAGTCAGACTCTTTCATATATGGGTATTGATGTTTCTAAACCTGTTTCCATTCTTTGTGATAACACTAGTATGATAAATATTTCAAAAAATCATGTTATGCACTCTCGCATGAAACATATTGCTATTAAGCTTCATTTTCTTCGAGAAAAGGTTTTGGCTAATGAAGTCTGCTTACAGTTTGTTGGATCTCAAGATCAGGTGACTGACATTTTCACTAAGCCCTTAGCAAAAGAGCTATTTGAAAGGCTAAGACTTCGATTGGGAGTTATCTCTCAATCATTACTTCACTGAATCTCCAAGCTACTACTTAGGGGGAGCATGTTATATATTTTGATTCACTTACAGCTCTCCTACAATTTTGGTTGTTGCACTACTACTCTTTTTTTTATAGCTGTTTCTCATGATATTTTGGTTCTCAGTTGTGTTTCATGGAAATGCACATTCTTCTCTTCTATTATTTGTCATTGAGGCAAAAAGGGGGAGAGTCATTTGTGTTTTTCCATCAAGGACAAAGGGGGAGTTTGTTGGATCTCAGTTGTGTTTATGGTTTGTCCTTGATGAAAAAATCTCTGATCCTTATGATTTACAATGGTACTTCTTTGATGTCTCTTGGCTATTACAGAAAGTTATTTGTCATGCTTTAATTTCATAGTGATGAGAATTTTGGTTCAAGTTATGAATGCTATCTCTTTGACTAACAGAGTTTGGAAGATAGTTTCTTTGTCAGGATGGTTCTTTTTGCATATCACACGTATTGGTTGTTTCTCATTCGGGCTTACACATATCGGCATGAGTATGGCAGGGTCTCCTCGATCCACTTTGAAATGTTTGAGTTGCCTATTGGCAAGACATTTCAGATGTCATGGCGATTGAATTTATCTTACAGGATGATTTTGGCAAGACTTGTTTTTGGTTTCAGTGACAGAAAAGTGTTATCTATCGACATATGTAATACTGTCGGGATAAGGTCTTATCGATTTCCTTATGTCTCCCTGACCCGCTTCAAAATGAGCATATCAACAAAGGAAATCATCCTCGGGGTAATATCATAGTGATTCTTTCTTTCCTTACCGACTCGTGCTCGAAAGGTTTTATCTATTTTTTGGGAGGAGTCTCACCGAACAATTCTTTGAGAGAACTTCAGCCAAACTGAGTAGTATCGGGATGAGGTCTTGGCAATTTCACTTGGTCTCACCGACTAATGCTTGTGGAAGTCTATCAGTGAAAGTTGTGGTGTCGTTATATGGTCTTGGAAAATTCGATTTGTTACACCGATCAAAAACATGAAGGTAGTCTCTTTGGCAAGAGCTAGGGTTTTCGGTGAGAGGTCTCGGTGAGTGACCTCTGGTCTCGTCGATGGAACACAAAGGAACTCTGTCGACATAGGATCTATATTGTCTCAGTGACTCCGAGTGAATGAAGTTTTTTTTGGTATGACTCAAACTTTCTACGAAAGGTCTCACCGATATCATAATGTTATAGCGATGCACATCAAGAAAAAGGTTTATGTTGGTGTGAGATCTTTAATGTCTTAGCGATCTATTGTGAGCTCGGGATGTTTCGACAAAACAAGGGGCAGTCTATATAGTGTCTCCCTGACTATGTATAGTCTTGGCAACTTGGAAATGACAAAGGCCTTCGGCATAGGTATTGAATTGTCACTACGACAATGTGTTTCAAGTGACTCTCGGTAAAACTTTATGAAGTCTTCAAGAGGTCTCTCTGATATCATTTTGTTACAGCGATAGTAAATGAAACTAAAGGGCATCTCAGTAAGAAGTTTCCTCATGTCTCAGCAAAAGAATAATATTCTAAGGAAGTCCTTCGGCATAGCATATTGTATTCAATATGTCTTCTCTCCAAATCTGATGTGTCACAGCAAAAGCGAATTGAATTTCTAGCAACATTAAAGTTTCCTTCGGCATAACGTGTAATCGATGGAAAAAAAAAGGTTTAGGGAAAACTTTTTGTGCTTATTCTTTTTGACTGGGTATCGAACCCTAGCCTGGCCGCCATCATGAGAAAGCTTCATAAACTGTTTGTTTCTGTTGTTGCTAACTGTAATGGTTCTTATAGAGGTTTATGGAAGGTTTATTTGGTGCATTTCAAACTAGAAGCTCGACAGTGGATAATGGAGCCATGGGAGTTACAGATCTGTCTGGTATTTTTATTTATATGTTTCCTGCTAGTTTATAATCACCATTTTCTTTAACTGCTCTCTACATCTCTATGGCAAATGATGCCCTGACTGAGTATTGTCTTTCATACATTAAATGTTATGATTTTCTGTGGTGGGCAGTTGTGCGTTTTATGCAAAGAAATGATCTCACATGTTTCAGATTTGTTGAGAACGGCTCTTAGCTGAGTTGGTTGTTCTGTCGTTACTCCTGAAGACAATTACCTATTTGGCATGTAAATCAAGATGTATATATAGAAGCAGAAAACTTAGTTTTTTGTTTGATTGTTGATGCAATTCTGAGATTATCATTCCTTGGCTGTATAAAAATATATGGATAAAACTCTGCAATAAAATCTATATAATAAGATGCAGAGATTGTGAGTTTCTTCTCTATGAGATATTTTAGGGATTCAGTTATTGAATCTTTAAGGTATTTTGTAGATGAGAAAACAGAGAGATATGTGATTAATTAAAAACAGAGAAACCCTCTTAATCATTATTATTGTTCAAAACATAATTTGAGGGGTTGGTACTCCTTGAGATAGATATCTCTAAATAAGGGGTTGGTTCTCCTTGAGTGGGAGCTCAAAAATCAGCCTATAAGGCATTGTGAACAGTTGATTATAAGATTAAGCCAGGAAGGCTTTTTAGGGAGTAGTTTTTATACCCCAGGAGGGTTTTCCACTTGGCAAAATTTTGTGCCTCTTTGTTCTTCTGTGTTCTCTCTATTTTACTATGTTGTTGTTTCTGTTCACTGTTGAGTTATTACTTTTCTCAATTCTGTTTATGAATGATTACATTCAACTCATGAATGCATTAATCAGAGTAATATTGAGAACAAATCTATGATATGTTTTTGAATTTTTTGAAAAATTGGTCAAATCTGTTAAGACATTGATTCACCCCCCCCTCTCAATGTCATTTTAACTCCAACAATTACAACCCCTAAGATCAACAAGTCTTCTCCCTTACATAATATGGTATTAGTACATTTTTGATAAATTTTGTTAGCTTTTATCACATCTTAGATTGAGGTTCCACATAAGCCTTCTCTCAGGAATGTGCAAAATTTCATACCAATATTTAGTAATAATGTTTGAATATGTGTATTTTATTCTTGTGATTCTGCTTCTACATCACATCATTTCTCTTTTAATACTCTTATCAAATATTTTTTGGTTCACTTTCCATTGTATTTTCTTATTACTTGAGCATCTCTACTTAATTCTTTGTATTGGAGCAAACTTTCTTGGAAGTCTTGAAAGTGGTTTCCTTCTAACTATCCTTTCTACCAATACCTATTGGCTGATACTAAACTCTTAGATTTTGAATGGAACATTCTCTAAATGTATGGATGTGGGTAATGTATAAAATAATAATAAGTAGAGAATTTTCAATCCACTACATTGGAATCACAAGAAGTAAGTTCAAAGAATGAAAAAAAAAAACTCACAATGGGATTTGAGCAAGGGAAGCTCTCTCAAATAGAATCATGTTTATATTATTTTTAAATTTGTTTTATTAAATGCAAATGTGAGTATATTTAGTGAAAAATCCCCATTCATATTACTAAGTTTTTATCACTTCTCCATTAGGTACCATTAATATCGCATTTGGAAAATGGAGACAATGAGGATGGTATTCAACTTAAAGTAAGGGTGAGGATTATCATGTAGACATTAAACCAAAAATATTTAGAGAGTACTAAATTGAAGGAACATCCATCTTGACAATGACTATGCATTTCTAGTTCTAGGTTTTTCACTTTTAGTTTCAATTAGCAATTACAATTTTTGGTCCCAAAAGGAAAAATAAGGGACATAGATAATTTGAGAATATCCTAGACTTGAAAAGTGAAAATTTAATTTCTAGTGACTAAGTGACTTGAGGCATCGGATAGTCTACCTCCATGTGAATATTGGTCCCTCCTAAACATGACCATGGTTGTGGTAATCATCACAATGCAACTAAAGTCTAAAATTGATAATTCCATTTCTTTAAATATCAAAGGGGAAAATAATTTATATTATTTTTGGTGTGTTTGTAGTGCATATCCATGTTTAATGTCATATTTAAATAGAAAATTTCAACAAAAATTTAATTGTTTGATGGAGAAAAGTAATAATTTTGTGGTAGACTTGGGAAAAATTTAATATGTAAGGGGATAATTTTTAAAAGAAATACATTTGTGCATTTCAAAAGCCTAATTTAATTTCTTCTAATAGCAAATAGTGGACCCTAGAATAGCTAGAAGAATATTTTTACAAAATTTAGAGTTAATTTTAATTAGGTTTTACTACTTTGTTGGACTATATATGGAATACAAAAATATATTACTTCTCCCAGTCATCATACATCTCACTTCACATTATTGAGTGATTTCTTCAAGGCATTATGCATGTTGATTTCTATAAACTATATGATGGGTTTTAAATTGGATACATTTCATTTTATATGCAAAGGGAAGCAGGCATAAGTTGCCAACAACAAAGTTTGTAAAGCGATTGGAGTATTTAAAACATTGTTTCTAGTAGCCATAAAGGAAATGGTCCAATTTTCTTACCATCTATTGGTTTAAATATTGTTTACAATTTTCTTAGATACCAATATTCATGACAATTATGTCTCGCCATGTCCTCGTAACATTTTGGTGAGTATTGATATAAGACTTACATTGGCATTTCATATATATGCAAAGTTAAGGTTTTTATTTAGTATAGGTCACAATGGTTCATGATGGTTGTGTATGTGTGGGACCTCCAAGCTCTTCTATGCGCATTAATCTTGCATGCCATAAAATTGGTCAATCCATTAAATTATATTAAATTGACCCTTATTATTTCTAAGGTTGGTGTTTCCCCTCCTTGTAGTTGAATAAATGAATGTATCATAAATGTTGGTATAGATGTCTCATACATGTTCTATGATGATGCCCTTTAATTATTCTCTGATGTGCTTTCTAAGTGAATGATAAATATTTTTAAATACAATAAGATAGTACACAACTTAACACGAATATTTGTTAGATTAAATCACAACAATTCATAAGAAACATTTGATAAGGTTTAAATTTGAATATTAAATTTAAAAGTTTGAGATTCATTTTCATGATTATGAAAATAAGATTGATCAATTACAATCTATGAATTACATCCAAAATGATGTATTATAAATCTAAAAATAAGAATCCAATTTTTTTAATGCAAAATAATACAATTAAAAAATAAAATAGCACAAATCAAATTTATAAAAAATATAAACTTTTATTATTTCATTGAAAAACACTCTACTATGTAATTTTCATCCTTACAACTGTTACCTCACATCAATCATTTTATTTAAATTACCAAACACTTTAAATATCAATTGAGTTAAAAACATTCAACATGTTTATTCATATTAAATATCAAACGGTGATTTTTTGAGATAAGTGAATCGCCAAGTCATGCAAAAATGAAATCAATGCATGCACAAAACGAACGCCAAAATGGACGTACTTTGAAATGTCCCAAATAAAACAAAACAAAATAAAATAAAATAAAATAATTTCAACAGCCGCCGAGAAATGTAACATCATTTGAATAATCGCCAAAAATGAAAGAACGTGAAATGAACACATGATGTCCCTTTCCATTTTATGACATTGCAAATCAAATGCATTCAAAGTTTGACAATTTTTAGAGAGTTGGTGAATTTTTGTTTAATTTTATTTCTCAATCATATTCCGTAGATATTTTCATATTAGAAATGAAGCTTTCACTTGATTAGATTGTAAATTAGATGTATTCAATAATGTATAAAGTTTGAAAATTTTAATACAGTTGGTGATTATTTGTTTATATTAGACAGAGAGAGCCAATTTCATTCGGTCCATTTCATTTCTCAATCAAAACTTGCAGATATTTTTTATATTAAAAAATCAAAAATTTCAAAAATTTGACAAATTTTATAGAATTGGTGATTATTCATCTAAATTAGATAGGAAGAGTTATTTATGATTGTGTTCATTTTATTTCTTAATCATGACTTGTAGATATTTTTTCGTACTAGAAAATTAAATTTTTCATTTGATTAGATTGTTAATCAAATACATTTAAAGATGTGATAAAGTATGACAAACTTTATAGAATTGGTGATCATTCCTTTGAATTAGACAAGAAGAGTCACTTACAATTGTGTCCATTTTATTTTTGAATCATAATTTGTAGATATTTTTCGTACTAGAAAACCTTACTTTTAAGCTAGAGGTTTTATAAATAGTAAATTTTTCACCCTTGGTAATTGTTGTTACAAGTGAGTGAGAATGACATTCCCATGAATTTGAAAATTCATTTTAAAAGTTTATGATGAGGTAATGACTTCTAACTAAAGAGTATTTTAGCAATAGTTCTTGAATTTATTTGCAAATGGCAAGAGAAATATAGCCTCATTACTTATTATGTGGATCATATCAAATTTTACCAATCCATTCTTAAAAGCATGAAGTTTCCACAATCCATAGTAGTATGTAGTAAGATTTATGGATTAAAATTGTGTGCCAATTTTTACATCAACGTTTCGGATCATACTCCATGATCCATCATCAGGATGTAATGCAAAAAGATAGAGGAGTGAAAAATGAAGAGCGGACTTGGGTAGATAAAAGGTTGAGGAGTGTGGGAGGGAAGGACCGAAGTTAAGATATTGTTTCATACTATATTCATTAAGATTTTTTAAGATCTTGTTTTTATACCTATCATATTGTGATAATTATGATATTAATCATGCATTATCACAATATAATAGATCATGATAATATCTATTATATTGTGATAATGCATGATTTCAATATCATAATTATCACAATATGATAGGTATAAAAACAAGATCTTAAAAAATCTTAATAAATATAGTATGAAACAATATCTTAACTTCGGCCCTTCCCTCCCACACCCCTCAACCTTTTATCTACCCAAGTCTGCTCTTTATTTTTTCACTCCTCTCTGTTGTTGCATTACATCCTGATAATGGATCATGGAGTATGATCCAAAATATTAATGTAAAAATTAACACACAGTTTTAATCCGAAGCATTAATGTAAAAATTGACACACAGTTTTAATCCATAAATCTTACTGCATACTACTCTAGACTGTGAAAACTTCACTCTTTCAATCAAATCATATTATTTTGTGTTCCTTCTATTAATTGAATCTTGAATACTATTAATTAAATCTTTTAAGATCTTATTAAACCTTCATATAAATTTAATCAAACATCTTACTTAAATATTGATTAAAACTTCAAATTTCAACTTTATGTCATATATGCTATTGTGTACTCTTTTTCTTTCACACTTTAAAAAAAAAACTTCATTCATACGGTTGAATTTCATTTACAAAATAATTCACTTTATCTTTTGGAAAGGGAAAGTTATATTACTCACCCACTCCCACTAAATTTCTACCTACGCTCTTTGAATGTCAATTCATTTACTATAAAAGGGATGAAAAGATATTTTATATATCAAGATCTTGTTGTATTGTTTTTGAAATAATATAATTAAAAGGGCCATAATATTTTTTTAATCAATTTTTTATAATATAATTTCATTATATTTTATCTACAATTTAAAATATAATAGAAATGTATTTGATATAACAAAATTTTAATATTCATTCATATTCTTAAAATTATTTTCCTTTTATAAATTGAATATTCTTTTGTTAGATTTTATTTAATAAAATATTTGTATATTTATTATTTATTAAATTATATGTTAATAATTAAAACATAATAATTTAATATAATTTGTTATTAATTAATTTATATTCATATTTGATATAATATATATGATGAATATTATAATGTAGATTAAAGTTATTGTATTAATTTTAAATATATTATGATATCTAGTTGTTACATTATTATTAGTTATATTTTAATTTTTATTAAAAAAATTAAATAAATGATTACTAATTTATATTTTTAAATTTTGTTATTTATTTATTATTATTTACCCTTTTATTATAACAATAAAACTATTCAAAGTATAATATTTTTTATTTAATTCTTATTTCAAAATTGAAGAAAGTAAGAAAATAGTATCTCACAATATTTTTCTATATCATAATTATTTTAGATAAGTCACAACAATGAAATTATTATATTTTTCTTATTTGACTTCAACATTTTTTTATGATATATTCATCATAAGACATTAATTGATGGGTTATGAATAATTGCCACCAAAGAAAATAAAATTGTTTAAAATATAAAATGATTGAGAGTGATTAAGATAATGAAACTTTTCGCTTTATTAGATTGCAAATCAAATAAATTCAATAGCATGTGATAAAGTTGGAAAAAAATATGGAGGTGATTATTCATCTAAACTAGATAGAGACAAGCCCTCACCATTGTGTCTATTTTATTTCTAAATCATGACTTGTAGATATATTATCATATAAGAAGAAGACCTTGACTCTAGCTAATATTTTCAAAAGAATTATTTTATTTTTTAATATAGTTTTTAATTTTAATTTTTATGGCAGAGGTTTTATAAATGATTAAAGTTTTTTTCTTTATATTTTTGTAAGTAATATTGAGAATTACATCTAAATGAATTTAAAATTTTATTTTAAAATTTTACAATAAGTTATGACTTCAAATCAAATATTATTGATTTTTTTTTGCAATTAGTATCCCCAAAAACTATTTCATCTAGTCTCACCTGACCTAAAATGATTTTTAATTCTAAAGGAACACCTCATAGATGTTAAGATAAAAGATTGATTTTGTTTTTAAAACTCTCACCAGATTAATAATAATTTTATAATAAAAAAATTAAATAGCTTTTTAAGCTCAGATAATTCAAACGATTGGGTTCATATTTTAGATCCAGCGCACTACTCTGCTTCGAGCAACTAAGTCAAGACACGTTTCTAATACTTAATGCTGCGCCATGGGGCGGTGTCACATTTATTGGCCATATAAATAATCATAACCCTCCCGAAGATCAACTGCAATTCCCCTCGTCCCCTCCATCCCAAATGGGTATCTCTTTACAAAAGCTCTGGTTAGTTATCATTTCAGTTTTTGTTGTCGGCTTCCCCTCTCCACGCCCTAATCTTTCCCATGCATTAATCTCCACCAAATGTCTTGCCCATGAATCTGAAGCTCTACTCCTTTTCAAAGCAGCCTTCAATGACTCCCACGGCTATTTCAGTTCGTGGGTAAATGGAACAGACTGTTGTACCATGTGGAGCGGCATATCCTGCAACATTTAGACCAACCATGTTGTCTCTCTTCATGTAAACTACGCTGAAGCATGTTTGATGCGCTAATACGCTCTTCCAGCCGTAACCTATCAAAAAAATCTATAAAAAGATGTTAAAATTGGGGCAAGAGCCCCACGCTGGGCACCAAAAATGGAGTGTGAGAAATGTTAGTATCAAAATAAGATAACAAAAACACACCAATGCAACATTAAACTAAAGAAAGCTAAATAAAATGAAATCAAAGAGATCAAATAGAGCTTTTTTAGAATCATTCCATTGTCCTCTATCTCTAGTGATTTGCTTGAAGCTGCTGCTCTCAGATTGTATAAGCAAAGCTTCTCAGAATGGGAACCTGCAGAATGGGTATGCAAAGGGAGAGTACTTCTCTATCCTATATGCTGGTGGAGTGAAATGTTGGTATACAGATATGCACAGGGGCTGTAGATTATGCACAGGGGCTGTGGATTATGAATGCTATTGAAACTATGATATAAGGATGATAGGCCATGATATGGATTGCTAATATGCTAAACTATGCTATGCTATGATTCTAGAGACTATGGATGTTGGAAGGTTGATTGATTATAGTTTTCCTGTACAAAAGCTTCTATCCTTTTCAGAGACCCAGCAGTCCTTTTTATAGATTTTCACAGGCAAGAGCCTGGCTGGCAAAGATCAATGGCTGTGAGATTGTCTGGTAATTTTGAATGGTGAGAGATGGAGAGGTTGAGAGGAAGATGGAAGATTTTGGGAGGTTGGAGAGAAGAATGGAGGTTTGTCTTCAACCCACGGGAACAACTTTGCTCAGAAACAGAGAAATTTGTTAATTTTTTGTTTTGAAGTTATTTCACGGTTGTTGGAGATAATCCAAATTAAATAAATAAATTTATTTAATTTTATGTGAGTTTGATATTTGATTTTAGGACTGTAGAAGACTCAATTAAATATTTGGAATATTTAATTGCGAATAGACTTTAGAAGAATTAATTAAATATTTGGAATATTTAATTGTGAATGGATTTAGAAGAATTTTAGAAGAGGAGAATAGTTAATCTTTATTTGAATAAAATATTCAAGCCAAGATTATATGATAATTAATATAAATAAATCGTAATGTTCATTTAATTAATTAAGAAATGGATAAGAAAAGTGATTAAATAAACTTATTTATTTATTCGAAATGAAAGAATGAACAATATAAATAAATTATTTAGATTTATTTATACGTAGATTGAATTGAGAGATTTAATTAAATATTAAAAATATTTAATTAATTACCATACTATTGTGATGTGACCATTTTTAGGTGTATATAGAAAGAAACCATGTTGTGAAAATTAAACCATCATCACCCCCTTCGTCACAAGAAACCCTAAAATCCTTTCCCATTCCAAACCAGAACTACTTGAGTGGACAACTCAAGGGAAGAAAATGCCAAACCAAAAACCAAAAGGGAAACAAACCACAAACCAAAAATGGAACAAACTGAAAAGCAAACGAGAAAACAAAACCTAACCTAACTATGTTACAAAGTAGGTTCTCGGAGGGAACCTAGGACTGGGAATAATGGTTAAGGAATTTCCCATTGACTGGCAATGGGATATCCTCTCTTGTCAGTGTCCACAATCTAAATGCATTATCTCCCAGGATTTTAGAAATTTGATACGGGCCCAACCACAATTTGTCAAACTCATCATGATCTCCCTTCTTCTTGTGGGCCTTGTCCCAGTATAAGACCAAGTCAAAAATCTAGAAAGACTTGATCTTAGCTTGGTTGTCGAACCATCTCTTCACCACTACTTGGTGCTTTTCCCAATTCTCTAAGGCTTCATCTCTTTTCTCTTCTAAGTGCATCAACTGAGACAATCTCATATGAATTTGATCCTCTCCTTCAAGATATTCTTGAATAAATTAGAGAGTTGGGATCCTTAATTGAACTAGAAAGACAAGATCCTATATGTAAACCAAGTGATAGGGAGACGTTCCAAATGAGCTCTTAGTCCTAATCTTGTCTTCCCATAGAGAAAACCTTAGCTGTGTGTGCCAATCCTTAGGATTCTTATCCAAAAACTTCTTAATAGCATTCAGTAAATTCTTATTTATGGAAGGGATTGAGCATAGGGAGTTTGAGTCCATGTTTAGTACCTATAGTACTAGCACCAAAGAAGGATACAAAATGGTGGATGTGTACAAATTCTAGAGCCATCAACAACATCACCATCAAGTATAGATTTCCCTTGCCATTAATGAATGATATTATGGATTGTTTGAATGGAGTTGAGTACTTTACGAAGATAGATTTAAAAAGTGGATGTCACCAAATCCAAAGTAGAGAAGGAGATGAATGGAAGATAGCCTTCAAATTCAAGGAGGGTTTGTACAAGTGGTTAGTCATGTATTTTGGGATAACCAAAACATCAAGCACATTTATGTGGCTTTTGAATGAGGTATTGAAAGAATTTTAAGGAATTTTTTTTATTATTTATTTGGATGATATTTTGATTTTCAATAAGACATTGGAGGAGAACTTGTTTCATATTCGAAGAGTTTTTGAGAATTTAAGGGAGGAGAAGCTAATGATTAATTTGAAGAATTGTAGTTTTAGAAAGAGAGAGTTGGAATGTATCTGGGTTTTGTTTTCTCAGTAGAGGGTCTTAAAATGGATCCAGAGAAGGTGAGAGATATCATTGAATGGCCTACCCCGAGGAATGTTACATAGGTAAGATCATTTCATGGTCTAGCAAGTTTTTACAAAAAAAAATTAAGAATTTAGTAGTATTTGTGCACCTCTAACTAAAGCAATGAGAGGGGATATAAAAGAGTTTAATTGGACTATAGGAATAGCCAAAAATTTTGATATGTTGAAGAAGAAAGTTATAGAGCAACCTACTTTGGCACTTCTAAAGTTCAATAAGGTCTTTTAAGTAGATTGTGATGCTAGTGGCACTACCATAGGAGCTATTTTGAGTCAAGAAGGTAAGCCTGTTGCCTATTTTAGTGAGAAGTTAAGTGATTCTAAGAAAAAATATTTTGTCTATGATCAAGAGTATTATGCTATAGTTCAGGCTTTGAAGAAATGGAGACACTATTTTTTTCCAAAAGATTTTTTTTTATATATACTAATCACTAGGCTTTGCAATATCTCAATAGTCAAGGAAAGTTAAAGAAAAGGAATTTAAAATGGGTTGAGTTTTTGTAGAGTTATACCTTTATTTTAAAGTACAGGAGTGGAAGGTCAAACAAAGTTGTAGATGCCTTGAGTAGAATGAAAAAATTGTTGATAGAGATGAATTTAGAGGTTGTTGGGTTTGGTGAACTCAAGAGTTTGTATCTTGAAGATCCATAATTTGTAGAAGCTTAGAAGGCTTGTTTGGAACCTGTTACATTGGATAGGACAAGATGGTTGGATTTATTAATCCAATATGGGATGTTGTTTAGAGGAATCCAATTGTGCATTCCAAGGTGTTCTATGCCACAATTTAATTGAAGAGAAGAATAGTGGAGGATTGGCTCAACATTTTGGTCAAGATAAGACCATTGCTCTTGTTAGTGAGAGTTATTATTGGCCATAGTTACAAGAAGATGTGAAGAATTTTGTACAAAGTTGTAGAGTATGTCAGATTGCAAAAGGAGCAAGTCAAAATATCATATTGTATCAGCCATTACCTATACCTTAAAGGCCATGGGTTTTTTTCTTGGCTTGCCAAGGACACAGAGAGGGAATGATTCCATATTTGTGGTGGTGGATAGATTTTCAAAGATGGCACATTTCATTCCATGTCATAAGACTAGTGATGTTCATATTGTAGAGTTTTTTTCAGAGAGGTGGTGAGACTACATGGACTATCAAAGAGTATAGTTTCAAAAAAAAATATCAAATTTGTTCGTTATTTGTAGAGGACATTATGGAAGAAGTTGAAGACATATTTTAAGTTCAACTCTACACACCATCCACAAACTGATAGACAAACGGAGGTGGTGAATAGGAGTTTGGGTAACTTGCTAAGATGCTTACTAGGAGATAAGCCTAAGGGGCAGGATTTAATTATACCACATGAAGAATTTTCTTAGAAGAATTCTATCAATAGGAGCACTAGTAAATCACCATTCTAGATTGTGTATCATGGGAGTAGTCTAGGAATTGCTTTCAAACTGAGAAATATGGATAAAGGAGAGAAGAGTAGTGTTGAGGCTAAAAATTTGCATGAAGAAGTGAAGAAACATATCAATAAGATGAACTCAAAATATAAGGCCAAGAAAGATCAAAAAAGGAGGTATAAGGAGTTCTAGGTAGGAAATGAAGTCATTGTTCATTTGCAAAAGGAAAGGTTTCTAGTTGGTACATACAAGTTAAAGATGAAGAAGTTTAGACCATGCAAGATCCTAAAGAAGCATGACTCAGGAAATGCATATGAGGTAGAGTTGCCTGATGAAATTCATATTTCACCTATGTTTAACATTTCAGATTTAACAAAATATCATGAAGGAGGATTTGATGAAGAGATAATAGAAGCACAATGAAATATTCTAGCACCTACTTTAGAAGAGGAGATAGAAGAAATTTTGGATAGTCGTGTGGGTAGAAGCACAAGAAATAGGTAATACGTAGAGTACTTGTTGAAATAGAAAGGAATTCTTGTTAAAGATTCATCATGGTTGTTTGAGGATGAGGTTAACCATCTTGGTTTCCCTTTGATTCCTAAGAAGTGACAGGGTCACTTTTCAAATTACCCTAGGTGTATGATGTAGGAGCATCTAGTAGTGCAAGGAAATCTTGCATCACCCAAAAAAAATATTTTTCCTTAATTTCTTTAGTTTTTTTGAGCCTTATGGTGACACTTAAGGGGTTTAAAATAGTCAAAAGTCAAAAATAGAAAAAAAACACTTAGTAGTTTTGGTAAATCAACCTAAATGGGATCACATTGACCTAAAAAATTACCCCAAGGAGAAAAACTGAAAAAAAAAATCAATCGTGAAAGAACCATCTCAATACCCTACACGGTTCAAGAGATATTAAAGTTTCCATCATGAGAAATTTCTGCAATGTAGCTTCAAATTCAAATATGAAAAATTTAAAGGCCTCAAAATAGCTCAAAAATTTGATGAGCTAATCTTTGATGGTTTTTTGTTGTAGCTCTCTTCAAGAGATTTCCAACAATATGCAATAATAGCAAATTAGGCCCCTAGATCAAAATTTATGGCCCCATGAAGTTGCCCCACTAAAAAGTGAATTTCATTAAACTATCTTCCTAGGAAAGAAATCAATTGGCACCAAAACAAAAGGGAAAGTTGCACTTTCTAGAACATTCTAGGGTGGTAATGTGGTAAAATAAAAAGGGATAAGTGCAGGTTATAGAAGGCAGCTCCATTAGTGCAGATTGTGGCTCCGAAAAATATATTTTGTTTTTAGAATTAATATGTTGTAATGAATCAAGCTCGTGAGGTTGTAGCATGTAAGTTTTGAATATGTAATTTCATTTTTTGAAAAATAATTGAAAGTGAGTTATTTTTCTATCTGGCATCTTCTGTGTTAGTATCTATTCTTGTGATTTATGTGGGTTTTGGGTGTTATGGCCCTCATCATATCTAATGAGATAGAAAGTTATCTCTATTAAATAAAACCTTCTACAACTTAGAATAACATAAGTACACCATAGAAAAATGAACCCTTGTCATTTTCATGGTTTTTGAGGCCTTGTTTCATAATGTTTGGTCTATTTTACTCTGATTTTATGCCATAACATGGCTTGAACATGCATATTTAGGTACTAGAATTCAAATAATAATGTCTTGTGAAGGTGTTGTGAAGTGTTCTAAAGCATTTCTACACTCTTCTAGACTTTATTCATTACAATTCACCTAAAAATCACCTTTTCATCACTTATCACATCCCATTTTGAAGTGTTGAAAAGTCTTGTAACAAGCTTTCATGCCTTTCTAGGCATAACTTCACTATTTATCCCTTTCTTATGCTTTATTTGACCCCTTTATGCCTTTATATGCTTTAATTAAGTGCATTTTTTAATGTAAACTCGATAAACAACATTAAATACAAGATAATTCCCAACACCCATTTTTAGGTCCTAGGTGGGACCCATTCACCATGGGTGGCGAATGAGTCCCCCTTGGCTCCAAATTCAAAAAAAATAAAAATTTCTTTTAGGTTTTTATTCAAAATCACTTGATGTTGGCCTATGATGAGGTATTAACAGGTTACTAAGGCACGAGATTGTATGAATAAGTGTTTTTACATCCATTCTAACACCCATTCATCCAAGCATTCAATCTCACATCACATTCAAGCATTCAAGCATCTTACAACATATTATCAAGCACTATTCAAGCATTTTGGAGCATCCATTGACACTACTTCAGATTTTCATGATTAAGGATTTGGTAAGTTGATATCATTTCCATGTTAGTTTATCATTCTCTTGCATTTCATTATTTCATTAAGGGTTTGATTACCAAAGTGGGGTTTGACCAAGGCAAAACCTTATTTGCTAACTCTCAACCATTTTTTCCCTCTTGTATGTGTGTTTACAGATTTTTGTGTGCATATTTAACAAGCATTTAGGGTTGAAGATTGGTCAATAGGTCAACTAGGTGCTTCAAATAAAATCAATCATATTTCAAGCTTGGAGATGGTTTTCTGTCTGTTTTCTGTAGAATTGACTTTGACAACCCGACAAGCAGACATTTCCAAATCTGGTGTTGTAGAGTTGTGTCCTGATTTCTCAAAATTTTGGGAGATGACTTATTCACCACTAGTGGCAAATGAGTCCCACCTTAAGACTTAAAAACTAGGTTTTGTCAAATTCTGGATCCCGACAGTTAGAAACTTGCTTCCGATAGTTTTTCAGTAGTAACATGACTAATTCACCACCCTGGGAAAATGAGTCCCACTGTTGATTTTTTGTAACTTTAGATAGCATTCAAGACATTCCAAATTCCTCAAATTTTACCCAGGTGCACTCGAATTTAGACTTCCTCTTTCTGTTTTGCATTTTCTTCATTTTTAGTTCATTGTTTACATATCATAGTGTGTTTTCTAGTATAGTTTAAATCTTAGTTTTGCATTCATAATCAATCTTTTAAATCACTTACTTGCATTTATTTCACTCCATTTAGCTTACATAACATAATTTAAATGAACCCCTTAGCATTTTTGGCCTTACCTCTCTCCTTTTAGGTGAAAAACCCTAGAAGAGCTAGAGAAGTGTAAAGGAGCCAAAAATCTATGGTTAATTTTTGGTGAACCTTCTTTTTAAACACTTTCTTATCTGATTTGGATTCATTCATTATCATACATCTAGCTTGCATTGATCTTGCATTAGGACTTGCATGAATTCATTTGCATACTAGGTTTCAAATTTTGCATAAAAAAAAAGTGCATTCAAGCTGCATTTTTGGCATCTAAACTCTTCACTTCGGTCTACATCATAGCACTAAGAAACCATCAAAATCCCTTAAAAAAAATTAAAAATTCTGAAAAAAGTTCATACTTGGACTTATTCACCACCTTGGGCGAATCAATCCCTTTTGTCCCCTGAAACTACATTTTACATAACTCAAAACTATATTTTAAAGCTTCTATTTGGTGCCTTAACCTACCTATATCATTTAGTTTCATTTTTGTAGCATGCATTTTGTTAAATCTAGCTTCAACTAGCTCATTTCATGCATTGTTTAATTTCACTTTTGCATTCACAACATTTCATTTTTAGATTGTTGCATTGTGTAAATAGAAAATTAGCTTACTTCAAAATTGAAAATTGTGTTTCCTTTTAAGTCCTTGCATTGTACTTTCTTTCTTTTTCATCATAACATGTTTTCTTTCAAAATATGTGGCTTTTATTTTGTTAATAGTGGATTGTATAAGTGCAACATTCCCTCTTATGAGTTCACTTTTGATTACCACAATGAGGACTTTAAGAAACATGATCAAACCATTGGTACAATCCTTAATATTACATTTCCCGTTGGTGAGAATGGTAGTGTAGACAATCAAACCAATCAGACTTGTTCTTCTCCCGATACCTCTCCTATTAGTGACAAAGGAATCTTGGTGAAGGAAGTTACAAGCATTGAGGGTCCTAATTGTCCATTTCCTTATTCCCCTTTGGATAATATGTTAGACAACAAGAACATGAGATCATAGACACATTCCTAAAAATCACCTTACTAAGTCTCCATGATCATGGAAATCACTCTTGTCCATCTCCTAATATCCCTCCTTGATGTAAAGAGGATAGGTTGGTGTTAGAAGATATATCTATTACAAATCATGAAACTAGTGATCCCCCCTTGCCTAATGCTCCTCCCATTTGGGAAAATCTATTTGAACACCATAGTGGTCCTTCTCTTGTTGTCTCCCTCACTTGTGATGAAGCTACCTCAAACTTGGATGAACATATTACAAGCTCTCCTAGTAGGGTAGATAATATGGAACAAGAGAATGAGACCTTAGAAAAAACCAACAATCAAATACAATCTTCCCCTAATCTCCCCTCTATCAATAATCAAATGCATTCAACCATTAATAACCCCCTTAGTGGCAATCAAGTTATTTTGGATGAACCAAACCTTAATTGTCATGAGCATTTGGTTTGTTGCTCTCCTAAGAACTCTCCTTCTAAGGAGGATATTATGACCCAAGACAAAGATAACATGCCCTTCAAAGACAATGAAGACTCTCACTTGTTATGGGATGTTAACATTATTCAACCTCAACTCATCTTTATCCCCTTCAGATAAACCTTCACCTAAACTTGAGTTTACTCTCTACCCACCTTCACACAAACAACAACCTTAACATAAACCTGAACTCACCCTCTACCCACCTCAAACTAATGTGTCACAACAACTGAGTTATAATACCATTGCTCATACATATAACACTCAAATTAATTTGCAACCACCACAACCAACCCCACCCTCCTTACCTTTACCCAATCTTCCTAGTGCTCCTTGTTACCTCCCACACACAAAGGAGTATGATCTTAAAAAAATTATAGAATACTCTTGCAAATATTTCCCTTTGGGATTTACTTCAAAACTCACCAAATTACCACACTATTCTTGAAATAGCCTTACAACAAATTGTAGTTCCTCCTGGTACAACTTTAAAATGATGTGGCATCTTAAATTCATAAAATGAATCAAACTAATTTTGACATTACTTTCCATCAACATGAGCTCCCTCCTTTAGAATTGCAAAAAAAAAATGAATCCTTTATGATAATTGGTCAATACAATTGCATAGGTACCAAACGAACTCTCATTGATAATGGTTCTGCTCTTAATGTGTGTAGTGTGAATCTCCTTGATCAATTAGATATTGACAAGTCACAAATAAAAATTGATTCCATATCTATTCAACAATTTGATAATTCAACAAATCAATTGCTCAATATAATCACGTTGCCTATTACAGTTGGGGTAGCTACTATGCAAACTCCTATTCATGTCATACCTTATGATCTTTCATACAATCTTCTTTTAGGCAGACCATGGATTCATGAGATGAATGCAGTGCCTTCAACCCTTCATCATATAATGAAATATGTTTATAACAATAAAATTTATCAAGTTGAAATAGATCTTGAGCCTGAAAGTTGCTTGCAACTTGAAAAAGGAGGTTCAAGTCCTTTGAAAACATTGATTCCAACATCCAACATAGGTCCTCTTGAAATTGAACACAATGATGAGGAATTGCCATCTATTTTTTTTGGTGATGATTGAGGATCCTTCAAATTCACACCTTCCTCTATGGGCGAATACATACTTACACAAAAGAAATATGAGAAACAAGGACAACCAATTATCATGACAACACAAAATTTGGACAACCTTTCAAAAGCATCCACCTCAACAACTTTAGACAAAGCCACAAACTCCATAATAACCCTTGACAAACATAACAAAGAAAAACCACCTAATTCCAAATCCATGAAATAGCTTTATGGAAAAGGGTATGAGCTCATGACACAACTTGGATATAGTGGAAAAGGTTGTGGTGCTAAAGAACAAGGTATCTGCAACCCTATAGACCCAAACACACAACAAAAACCACATGGTCTTGGTTATAGTCCTTTGTCCAAACCTTCACTCAACATCAACAATCTCACAAAACATATTCCTACATCATCCTTTAACTACATCTTCACTTAATGTCAATGTCATCTCACAAAATGTTCATAATTTGAATTCATTAGATTTTATATCCTCCTATAATGGAGAGAACAAAATCTCACAATCTAAAGATTCTTGTGTAAGTATGACATATACTACTAAGCAAGATGTATCTTTTACACCCACTACAAGACCACCTTCTACCATTGATCAAGACGGTATCTTGTTGAGACTCCTCCAGGATCACTTGATCACCCTCCCTCCTAGAACTCAAAAGAAATACTCTTCCAAGACTTCATTATATGAATATCATAGAGTTCATGGTGACTCCACTAATGAATGTAATTCTTTGAGTCATAAAATCCAAAATTTTCAAGAGTTTGGTATGCTTCCCTATGTGGGGGCACCTAATTCCTCTAATTGATACCTATTTTCACTCTCACCTACATTTCATCATCCATGTCAAGCTCACCTTTGTCCTACACTAAGTGGGGGCAAGGGGTTAGATAGCCTTGTCATCGTATGTCACTTTGGTTACATTCTTTTGGCTAGTCGTTAACCTTTCATGAATACATAAGAGCAAGCTTGGGATATGGATGACATTCCTTAAGTTGGCTCACATATGACATACTTCTCTTTTTCATGACGTAGCTTATCAGAAACATATGACTTGGCATGGGGATTTCTGAGTAAGCTCTCATGTCTTCTCTCTTCTTCTACATTAAAGAAATTTCTCACAATATAGGTGCTCGCAACTACTTTAAAGTGGGGGCATACATCACCACTCACATTTCATTGTGTGATTTTCTATTTCTTGTGATTCCCTCTCTTGGAAGCATTAGGTACAATGTTCCCTAGGATGAGACCTTGCACTTATCCTCTCTTGGAAAAAAAATGATATTGTTTGCATTTACCCTCTCTTGGAGACATTAAGCATGATGTTCCCTAAGATGTGACCTTGCACGAACAATGAAAAATCCCTTTGAACAATCCTTACACTTATGCATTAACAATGTTTATGAGTTTTAAGCATATGAAGTTTTACTTACTTCATAGAACTCAAAAATTATTTTCCTTTGTGGTGCCTTATTAAAGTTATCAGGAGGCATAACTTTGATATGGTTGAGCGGGAAGCCCATCTAGTGGCATGATTTTTCCCCATTGCCACCTTTGTGTTTGTGAGTGCATACCAACTAGTGTATGTATCTCCCCTTTTGAGCTTTCTCACCCCGCAAACAATAAGAAGTTTCATACCCCAGAGTGAGTATATTTGGTCCTTCTCACATGATGGACCGCCATGAGTTTTGTTTCCCTAGAGTGAGTATGCATTCACTTTTTCAAACAACCAACCTAGATCTAATCCACAACTAGTTGGACAGACGATCGAAGCTTCATCTGATTCTTTTCAACACTTGTGTGTTCCTTTGTTCTTATGCTTAGTTTTCCATGGTATCTTCATCTTGGGGGCTTGATCATCCCTCTTGATCATTGTATTCCATCTCACTAACGTAAGTACATTTGAACCCTCCTCTTGATGTTCATGGCTACTTTAATGTGAGTTTGAAGCAAGTTCATCCTCGCACTAAAGTGGGTGCTAAATGCACCATAGAAAAATGTACCCTTTTCATTTTCATGGTCTTTTAGGCCTTGTTTCATGATGTTTGGTCTATTTTTCTCTCATTTTATGTCATAACATGGCTTGAACATGCATATTTAGGTACTAAAATTCAAATAATGACATCTTGTGAAGGTGTTGTGAGGTGTTGTAAAGAATTTTTACATTCTAGACTTTATTCATTATAATTCACCTAAAAATAACCTTTTTATCACTTATCAAGTCCTATTTTGAAGTGTTGTAAAGTCTTCTAATAAGCTTTCACGGTTTTCTAGACATAACTTCACTATTTATCCCTTTCTTATGCTTTATTTGACACCTTTTTGCCCTTATAAGCTTTAATTAAGTGCATTTTTTAATGTAAAACTGAAAACACAATATTAAATACAAGATAATTCCTGACACCCATTTTTAGGTCCTAGGTTGGATCCATTTGCCATGGGTGGTGAATGTGTCCCCCTTGGCTCCAAATTCAAAAAAAATCAAAATTTCTTTCGAGTTTTATTCAAAATTACTTGATGTTGGCCTGTGATAAGGTACCTATTAATGGGTTACTAAGGCAAAAAATTGTATAAATATGTGTTTTCACATCCATTCTAATTCCCATTCATTCAAGCATTCAATCTCACATCACATTCAAGCATTCAAGCATCTTATAACATCTTATCAAGCACTATTCAAGCATTTTGGAGCATCCATTGACACTACTTCAGATTTTCATCATCAAGGGTTTGGTAAGTTAATATCATTTCCATGTTAGTCTATCATTCTCTTGCATTTCATTATTTCATTAAGGGTTTGATTACCAAAGTGGGGTTTCATGAAGGCAAACCCTTATTTGCTAACTCTCAACCATTTTTTCCCTCTTGCATGTGTGTTTGCAGATTTTTGTGTGCATATTTAACAAGCATTTAGGTGTTGAAGATTGGTCAATAGGTCAACTAGGTGCTTCAAATAAAATCAATCATATTTCAAGCTTGGAGATGGTTTTATGTATGTTTCCTGCATAATTGACTTTGACAACCCAACAAGTAGACATTTCCAAATCTAGTGTTGTAGAGTTGTGTTCCAATTTCTCAAAATTTTGGGAGATGAATTATTCACCACTAGTGGAAAATGAGTCCCACCTTAAGACTTAAGAACTAGGTTTTGTCAAATTCTAGATCCCGATAGTCAGAAACTTGCTTCCAATAGTTTTTCAGTAGTAACATGACTAATTTGCCACCCTGGGCGAATGAGTTCCATTGTTGATTTTTAGTAACTTTAGATAGCATTCAAGACATTCCAAATTCCTCAAATCTTACCCAGGTGCACTCGAATTCAAACTTCCTCTTTCTGTTTTGCATTTTATTCATTTTTGGTTCATTATTTGCGAATCACAGTGTGTTTTCTAGCATAGTTTGAATCTTAGTTTTGCATTCATAATCAAACTTTTAAATCACTTACTTGCATTTAGTTCACTTAATTTAGGTTAGATAACATCACACATAACATAATTTGAATGAACCCCTTAGCATTTTTGGCCTTACCTCTCTCCTTTTAGGTGAAAAACCCTAGAAGAGCTAGAGAAGTGCAAAGGAGCCAAAAATCTATGGTTCAATAAGAAATGACAATTCCAAAGAGACAATGAGAAAACAATACATGAAGGTGCAATATATCTATAATATTGAAAAAGATTAGATGACCAACCTACAATATGATTATTTAACTTGAACAAAACACATGCCTATTACAACATGAGTTATAGGGGTTAGAGAAGGAAACCAAGTCACAAGTTACAAGGTGAACCAATTTTAGTCTTAACCTTTAAAAGTTAAATTGAAATTTTGTGTAAGTTATGACACAAGAGGATGGGGTTTTTGCATCACACAACATTGCCTAATATGGGGGATATTACCACAAGACTTCCAAAGTTCAATATTGAACAACATGGACTTTGTAGAGTATCCACATACTTCAATAGAAGGCCAAGGTTGTTTCTTTCTCAATCAAGAGGCATAGGTGAAAATAAAATCTTATAGTTAGTGCATTTGGATGTGTGTGGACTAATGTCAATAGGATCAATTGTAGGAAGCATGCTTTGTATTTCTTTCATTGATGATTTATCTTGCAAGACGTGGATAGATACTTCTTAAATACTAGGAATTATATATTTAGTAAGTTTTAGGAGTTCAAAGCTTTAGTTTTTATCATGCACAACCATCTAATAAAATTAGCACAAATTCTCTAACTGAATCAGTTTTAAAATTTAAACATAGGTGAACAAAATCATGTTTTTCATGTTGACACATAACTATACATACATATATACATGTATATATATACATGTACATACATATATATGTATCATGTATGTATGCATATACATACATGTACACATACATGCATACATATATTTATATATGTATGTAAGTATGTATACATATGTGTATGTATGTATGTATATATGTGAATGTATGTATGTATACGTATATATGTATGTATATATGCATATTGTTAGAATTGGCTATGGATGCCAAGATCTATGGACCAAATGGAAAGCACAAAAAGAGAGAAATGAATATGACAAGAATAAGTTGTATTCAATGTTGAAATGATATGAGATAATTGTTTACAATGAGAGAGACACCTTGGTTATATAGCCAAGGTGAGGACATACAAGGGCATAAGATTATGAAAAGTGTCATAATCTTATGACATGAGACAACTATGAAAAGCTATCACTCCACCTAAGGTGGAGAGATCATCACATGATGTGTCCACAAAAGGTGGAAGTGATAAAGTAATGACATGTCAAGTCCACTAAAAGTGGAAAATCTCCAACAACCTCCTATGTGGTCCCTAAGTAAACTTAACTAAGGTGTAATAATGACCTAGGACAAGGTACAACACTTTTAATTACACCAACAGCCTCCTTAAGTGCAACTTATGGAGTGGAAAATTATTATGCAAATGACACAAAGATGGATCCCAACTACTGGGCCATGTTAGGTACCCATGTACATGCAATGCAATCAATGCAATCTCTCACAAACAAAGAAAAGGAGAAAACCCAGTGGAACAAAGCTCCTCCCCAAAAGAGAGATAAAATACAAAAAGTGAAATACTCTCAATGAAGAATGAGAAGGTAAAAACCCCATGTGAGGAAAAAGACCCCCCCATAAGAGAGAAGTAGAAGAGAGACAAGGTAGCCTCCCCTCAATGTTGAGTCTCCTGCAATGATGGTAGAAGCTCGACATTGAATGCTGAAGATGATCCAATCTCACCGAACAACATTCCTCCCCTTAGGAAGAAACAAAACTAAGGATGTATGCAGGATTTCATGAAGATGGATGATGGATGATGTCTCTAAAGCATGCTCAAGTGTCTCCATGTCGATGGTGAAGGCTGAAACACTCCAAATAGGAATTCTAGGCCACACTGCTGAAGAGGACAATCCAACATCTAGTAGAGACTGATGTAGAACATAATCCAAAGACAAGGTTATCCCCTCTGAAGACAAAGAAGCCTCCTCCAAATGTTGTCCAAAAGAATCCACACTCACACCAATCTGTGAAGAATGATCATGTAGAGAATGAACAAGAGGTTCAAGGTGTTCCCTCACAACAACTGAAGAAGGTGCATCTTCATCAAAGAGAATATGAATGCTATCAATAATGTCCTCCAAATCTGCAAGATGATACTCCACAAACAAGTTTGAAATACCTGTCAGAAAGTCATCCAAAGTAGCCATATCTGGAAGACTATGTATATCCTGTTGCACTGAATCACTAGGAGCCAAAACTGTAGACACACAAGCATCATCAAGTACAACAATAGATGGAGGAGATAGAGTGCATGGCTCAAGAACTAGATTTGATGTGAGAACTCCCAAGTTCAAGAATCCATATGTCTCCTCTGAATCATGGTTCATGTGATCAACAGTCAAAGGAACATTGTCATCATCAGAACCAAACTGTGCAAAGGAATACAACCAAGATGAATGATCAACCACCCTAGTAGCAATGATCTCTCGAGTCTTCAAGTCTCGAATGATGACCGAATTAGGTGTGAACTCCACAGTTCTCCCATCTGCACCATATGTAATATGATAAATGGAAAGAAGATTGTTCATCAAATGAGGAACACACAAGACATCCTAAAAAGTGTTGTCCCCAATGCTAATAGATCCCTTCCCAAGTACACTCGTGTATGTATTATTTCCCATCAAGATAGGAGACATAGTACAAGGCTGAAATGAAGAGAATATAGACTATGAAGATGCCATATGATGAGATGCTCTTGAATCTAGAAGCCATCTCCCTGATCTTGGACCTGAAAGAGCACAAAGAGCTTGACCTTTATATCCTGATGTAGATGCTTGACCTTTGTCCTTTTTAGACTATTTTGAAGTAGAAGGAGAAGAAGATTTAGACATTCTAGAAGGAAAATCAATGTGATTCTTTTTGAGAAGATTTTTCAACTCATCAATATCCTTCTTATAACAATAATGTTCTTCATGTCCATCCTTCTTGCAATATGCACAAAAAGGTCTCTCCTTCTTAGATGATTCTCCTTTCAAAGAAGATTTTTTCTTTGATTGATCTGAATGTTGATTATTCTTTGCTTTCTTCCATTTCTTATCTAATTCTGATTCTTTCACTTGACTAACCAACAATGCTTGAGATTTAGAAGTCTTTATGAGACCCATTGAGATAAGCTTTTGTTGCTCATGTATCAACATCTCATAAAATGATGCAAATGAAGGTGTAGTGTATGCAAACCCATAGTCAATCTATGAGTATGAAAGCTAGAAACAAAAGAAGCATAATTAGGACCAAGTTTGTTCATTGTATTATACACCAGCTGGATGTCCTTCTTATCAATTCCACATGCTTTAGATTTCTTTCTTACATCATTAACCTTAGTGATGTAGTCCTGGATGTTGTCAAAGTTCTTAGGATCAAGATTCATCAAATCATTATCAATTTGATAGCCTCTTACTTCATCTGTAGTACCATACAATGTTTTCAATTTTTCCCAAGCTTCATGAGAATTTTTACATGATTCAATTTCAAACAACAAATCTTGAGAAACAAGTCTATGAAGACACCCAAGAGCTTTGACATGTTTGATCATCCATTTTAACTTTTTCTCATCATCAAAAGGTTCAGGTACCTTATTTTCAACATATAGAGAGTGACCTTCTGTCATTAGAATATTCCATGCATTTTGATGCCTTGTTGAATAATTATATGATGTTAGCAAAGGAACCTTAGAATGATCCATGAAAATGAGAGAGAAAAAGCAAACATATCAAAGAAATGTACCAAGCGACCCCCCCCCCCAAAATCACTCAATCAAGAAATGCCCCAAACAATATCTAATTTTTCACTTTATATTTAGTGCGCTTATAGTTGCTAGATGCCAAAAACAACAAACTAGACTTGATCTTAGTGCTCACAAATGCCAAAATAGGCCATAGTATCAATTAAAAAATTTGGTACAAAATGAGATCAATCTGATCATACCACTAAGAAGTACACGAAAAATCATGCACTTTCAAAAAAAATGCACCAAAAAATGTTACCGTAGGAGCAAGATATGAGCTCCTGAAGTTTCCAAAATGAGTACAAAGCAAAAAGACCTGTGAGAATCTGTAATTTATGGAAAACACAGGCACCAAAACCAAAAAATAATTACACCACTACAAAGAGCACGAAAAATTAGCCCAAATAAAAAAAAATTGCACTAAAAAAGGAGCTCGTATGACTGAGATATGGAGCTTCAAAGTTCACCTATCAAAATGAAAATGCAAACGGTGAAGGGGGAAAAAATATTTTGAATCTGCTGATGTCACATTGACACAGTGCTGATGTCAGCAAATAGAGCAATTAAATTTGACAGTTTCCCACCTGTTAACAGAAAACTTAACTATGTTAGAATATTCTTGTATGATCGCTGGCGGAATATCGTTGGCCAGATTTTTTATATTCGCCGATTTTAATGAATCACTAGATTTTGATTGAATGCCTGCTGGCTGGAATTGACCACTGGATAGAAATTTGTGTTCATCCACCGCTGAAGACAATGTGGGTCATGGATTGTGGGGCCTGTGTGGGCTGTTGTGGACGAATAGGTGTCCGCCAAGGGGCGAGAGCAGAGAGGGTACCACGCGGGGTACGAGGTACCCTATACCAGTCTGCAGTACTCTTTACAGAGTACGCATAAATTCTTTTATATTTTATTTTTTATTTTTTATTTTTAATAAAAACTTTTCAGAAAAATCAATTGAGATTTTTTTCAAATTTTTCTAAAAAAATTTCAAAAAGTTTATGACAACAAAATATTTATTTTTCAAAATCGTACCATTGATGCAATGATGATGACTTGGGGGACTATACGACTCTCTGGGCAATTTGTTTTTGCCTCACCGAATGACTTGCTCCAAAATGGACCAATTGACAATCGATCTTAGGGTTTTTGGCCCTTCTGGACGCGATGGCAGGGTCAGATTTGACCCAAAATGCTCCAAAATTGTAGCTACCTTTTGGATCTAGCAACCACTCTTCAGCTTCAAACCCTCCTAGATTTGGCCTTGAATTTCAATTTTGGACGAAACAAAAGGAAAAATCAACTTTCTCAAACCTTCCAGACGCAATGGTGATCTTAGATTTGCACTAGAAAGCTTCGATATTAACCTTCAATAAAGAGCCACAAAATGGAACTCCCCCAAATCTGAGATATCTCTTCAGAAAAAGATTCTCCAATGGCACCCAACCCGCTTTGATACCATGTTAGAATTGGCTATGGATGCCAAGATCTATGGACCAAATGGAAAGCACGAAAAGAGAAAAATGAATATGACAAGAATAAGTTGTATTCAATGTTAATGATATGAGATAATTGTTTACAATGAGGGAGACCCCTTGGTTATATAGCCAAGGTGAGAACATAGAAGGGCATAAGATTATGACAAGTGTCATAATCTTATGACATGAGACAACTATGAAAAGCTATCACTCCACATAAGGTGGAGAGATAATCACATGATGTGTCCACAAAAGGTGGAAGTGATAAAGTAATGACATGTCAAGTCCACCAAAAGTGGAAAATCTCCAACAACCTCCTATGTGGTCCCTAAATAAACTTAACTAAGGTGTAATTATGACCTAGGACAAGGTACAACACTTTTAATTACACCAACACATACATATGCACATATGTATGTGTGTATAAATTTATGTACTTATTTATGTATATATGTGCATACATACATATATTTTACATTGAAAGTGTATCCAATTTGAAATAGATCAACCTAAAATTTGAAATCAATTGTTGACCTCCTTCCACAACACTTGGCCAATGATTGAAAACAAGTGCATCGTCTATCTTCTTTCAGCAATGCATTTAAGGAAAAAGAAAGAACATTCTCTCGAACATCCCCTCATGCCAACCAACTCATATAAGAGTTAATGAAGAGTATTATTGTAGCTAACATTTGCAACGTCACCAAAGAGGGTAGAGATGGCATGGTTTTGGAAAGAGGGAATGAACAATGCCCAGTTGATTTTGCAATCAACAGCCAAAACTACACTAACTCTGAAGCAACATGATAGAAATAATTGTCATCGTTCCTTACACCTTTGCCATTTTTCCTTCTCGGTTTTCACATAATAAAAAATAAATAAAAAATGACATCGGCTAAAAATATTTTGCCTTCCATAAAGTAAGATAATGAGCTAGTTAAAAAATATGAAAGACATAATTTTTGGGAAGGCTATAGAAACTCACGATAGTTGGTTGCTAAATAAATAATTGTCAGTAAGTATTGAATTTTCTTTCAGACTTGTAAATTGTCATACAAACAATTTTATTTTTTTATTTTTAAAACCTATTATTTTTTAATATGTCAAATTTAGATTTTTATATTTATTTTAATTATAATATATATTAGAAATTTTAAATTTTAAATTTTACTTTTTAGATTCTAATAATTATTATATTATAATATATAATACATATAATATATGGTTAAAACATTCATTTTTTTATTTCTTTTTATTTTAATATTATTAGATTGTAATATATATAAATAACTGATTTTAATATTAATATATATTATATGGAAATTTAAATAATATTAATATTTAGTTTTTTAATATATAAGTAAATAATAATTTATTTTTTAAAATAATAATATTATTAATTAGGTCGAAGGCCTTCCATTGACCAAAAGATCGAGGTGACTTCCAAGATCAATGGTTCAATATTTGAGAGGTAATAATCATGAGCATAATTATAGTATTGTGTATTTATTATTTAATTATATATTTATTTTATATCATTTACATTATAATTATATTTAAATATTATTCTACATTATGTTATATTATAAATATATATATATTAGATATAATATTATACTTTATATTGTATATTATATAATATATAAATGGTATATGATATATTATATTATATTTATATTTATATTATATCCTCTTTACCGCTCTCTCTGCTCTCTCCATATCACTCCCTCTTTCTATATCTGTCTATTTCTCCTCTCTTATCTCTCTCTATTTCTTTCCTTCCCATGTCTATTTATTTATATACCTCTCTCTCCTTGTCTCTATCTCCATATCTCTCTCTCTCTCTCACACACACACACACTCCATGTTTCTCCATCCCTATCTCTATCTCTACATCTCTCACTCACACACTCTATGTTTCTCCCTCCTTTTCTCTAACTCTATCTTTATCTCTCACTCTTTCCCCTCTATCTCTATATTCCCATTGATCTCCCTCTCCCTCTCTATCTATATCTCATTATCTCTCTCTATGTATCACTTCTTATATCTTTATCTTTCTACCTCTCCATCTCCCCCTCTTTCATTGTCTCCCTCTTTTTATCTTTGTTCCTCCCTTTCTCTCTTCCTCTCTCCTTCCATCTATCCCCCCCTCTCTCTATATGTATGGGTATGTGTAGGATCATCATGGAGAAAATAGGCCCTTAAATGGCAAAAAAATCAATATTATTATTTATATTATTTGAATAAGTTATCTATATTATTTCAAAAATATGTAAGAATAAAATTTGTAGAAAATTGAATGTAGTTTCTAAACTACTAGGTTTATTTTAAAAAAAACTTTTGGTGAAAATTTGAAATTTCAATGCAATTGTACTTAAAATTTCAAGGAAAAATAAGTAGGTGTCTGTTTACCACCCTAACCACAATAAAATGATAATTTTTTTTATAATATTTTAGATATAAGTAGAGGACTCATGTCTAGAATGTGATGCAAAAAAATTTGTAATTTTTTGAGTAAATAATTAATTATGAATTTTTATTACAAATTTTAAAAATATAAAAACTCGTATTTGACCACCTCAACTTGGTCAAAACTTCATGAAATTCATTTTTGTCTTTTTTAATCCTATAGTATGTGAAGCATAGAATATGACACATGTTTTGGATTCAAAAAATGTGATACCATTTGAAAGCTATAGATGTTTTTCAATCATCACATCAATTAGGACTTTAGTCATAATTCAAATAGAAAATAAATAATATTTATTTATTAAATTCAAAGTAAAAAATAATTTATATTGGTGGAAAGCTGAGAATCTCCTTTAGAAACCTTTTTTATTTCATCAATTTTTTCGTAAAAAAAATCATCAGCCACATACCCTACGCATACCCATCATATCGCCTCTTTTTGGCCCATCATGATCCTGCACATACTCGTATATCACCCCTCTATCTTTCCTAAGTTATATCTATCTCTCTATTTAGATCCTTTCTATTATTATCTCTCCCTTTCTCTCCCTCTCTCCCTATCACTCTCTTTCTATAGATATCTCTACTTCTCCTCTCTCCTCTCTATTTCTCTCCCTCCCTCCCTATCTTTAACTCTGTCTCTCTCTATCACTCATATACACATAAAATCCCTATTTATCCATCCCCATATCTATCTCTCTATCTTTCCCCTTCTTTATCTCTCTCCACCTCTCTCTATCACTTATCTTTGTCACCTTCTTCCTCTCTCACTCTTGACCCCTCTATTTATATCTCCCTATCTCTCCCTCCCCCTCTTTGTCTATATCTCATTATCTACCTCTCTCTTATTTAATCCACCTATCCTACTAAATATATATCTCTCTATCACTCTCTCTTTCTCTTTATCTCTCTCTCACTCAATCTCTTTATCTCTTTCTATCCATATCTCTCTACCTCTATCCTTATATCTCTCTCTATATCTTTCCTTATCCCTCTCTAACTCTATATGTATCTCTCTCTCAGTCACTTCACCTCTCCTCTATATCACTATGTATTTCTCTCCCTCTCTATTTCCCTCACACTCATCTCTCTCTCTTTCTATACATATCTTTCTATACCCCTATCTTTCTACTCTCTATCTCTCTATCTCTTTCACTATCCCTCTCCATCTCTCTATATCAAACTTTATCTATATCTCTCCCTCTCCCTATTTCTCTCCCTCTTCATCTCTATATATTGAGTTCTCTCTCTCTCTCCATCCTCTACCTATCTCCTCTCTATCTCTCCTCATCTCTCCCTCTCTCACTCACTCCCTATCCCCCTAGATCTATCTTTGTACATCTCTACACATCTCTCCCTTTCTCTTCCCATTTATGTCTCTCCCTCTATCTCACCCTATTTCTCTCTCCATCTCTATTTTTCTATCTCTATTTCTCTTTGTCTATCTCTCTATCTACCTCTTCATCTCTATCTCCCCCTCCCTATATCTTCATATATCTCTATCTCTATATCACTCTATCTCATCATCTATATACTTAGATATATCTATCCATCTCCCTCTTCCTCTTTATATCTCCATCTCTTCCTCTCTCCCTCTTTATCTCTAGAAATGTCTCCCTTACTCTATCATCCATCTCTCTCCCTCTCTCTCCCTTTCCCTCTTACTAGACCTCTATATCTATATCTATTTTCCTTTCTATTTTTATCTATCTATATCCATATTTTTATCTTCTTATCTATCCATCTCTCTCTACCCCAATATCTATCCTCTACCTCTCTATATCACTTTCTATCTATATCTTTATCTTTCTATCTCCCCCTCTCTCTCATCTATATATTTATCTCTTTCATCTCTATCTATCCCTCTCTCCCCTCTATCTTCATCTCTCCCTCTCCATGTACATTTCCATGTCCATGTCCATGTCCATCTCTATCTTCCTCTTTATATACTTACCCATATCTCTCACTCTTCCTTACTCCATCTCCCCCTCTTCCTATCCCTCTCTCTCTCCCTATTGTAAACATAATATGATCATTAATGCTATTAGATTTCCACTCCATAGTGCTGAAGATTGTTAATTTCTGGATTTTTGATTGTGTTAGATTGTAAACATAATATGATCATGTTGGTAATGGACCCTAATTATCATTTTAATTTAGAGGTTTTGGTGTAATTGTGTTTGGAACCCTATAAGTGGATGCATAGTTGATTTGAAGCTATCATTGTTTCATTGAGACCTTTGTTGCACAAACAACATCATTTGCTAAATGACTTGCCAATTGATCTCATGTAATACACAAATGTATGCAAAAAATAGATTTATTTTTTCTTGATTGACCTTACACACCTCGTCGGCATACCCATTGCACACCAAGGTACATACATACATAAATGCATACCTATACATATGTATACATACATACCTATACATATGTATACATACATAAAAACGTACACATATATATGTGCATACATACACATATACATGTATATGTATACATAATGTATACACACATACACATATACATTCATACACACACATACTCATTTACATACATACATACATACATACATTCATAGATACACATATGTATACATACATACACACACACATACACATTTGTATGTAGATACATTCACAAATGTATACACACAAACATGTATGTACATACATGCATGTATACATGTACACACACACACACATATCACATTTATACATACATATATACAAGCATGCATATATAATTTGTTTTTAAGACAAGGTTTCATATTATTATATGCTTTTAAATTAGAAAATCATAATAAATCTCACTATCCTATACATACATGCATAGATGTATACATGTATACATACATACATACATATATGTACATACATGTACGTATACATGCATGTACATATATGTATGTATGTATGTATACATGTATACATACATACATACATATATGTACATGCATGTATGTATACATGCATGCATACATACATAAATATATATATTTATGTATGTATGCATGCATGTACATATATGTATGTATGTATGCACATGTATACATGTATATATCTATGTATGTATGTATAGGATAGTGAGATTTATTATGATAATTTGCTGATTTAAAAGCATATAAGAAAATGACACCTTGTCTTAAAAATAAATTATGTGTGTGTATATATATATATGTACATAGATACATACAAACACGCACACACATATATACATACATACATACATACATACATACATACATACATATATATATCTATATGTGTGTGTGTTCTTTTTACTTGACAAGGTTCCATTTTCTTAAATATGTTTTATTAACAAATCATAATAAATCTCACTGTCCTATACACATAGGTAAAGATTTTACAAGTTTAAGATGAAGATGATTGAGGGTATTGGAAAAGAAGAAGATATGGGTGTTAATGCACCCAATGCCAGTCAACCCATATTGAGGGTGTAGGATAAGCTAATGGGGGAAACTAATGTACCAACCTACATTTATCATTAGGAACACTGTTGTAAAATTTACTGACAATGTTGTCCCATTAAAATAATGTTGTTTTATGTATAAGTATATTAGTCCAAGTATCTAGATGTTGAAGATTGTGAATTTTTGTTCCATATTCAAGAGGTTTAGAAGGTTTTAATAGCTTTCATGTGCTCAATCAACCTTGGGAGTAGATGTTTCATGAAATGATTCAAGACTAATAATCTAGAACTCATTATTATCAAAGGATGGTGAGACAAAATTTAAATAAATCACTCTTAAAAAATTTAGAGGGGAGAGACATTGTTCATAGTATAATGATGAGATGAGACTATCACATTAACCAACTCATAAATTTTATGAAATAACAAAATTCTATAATTGATTTGTATATTTATGTTATTCAATCTTGAAGTCCCAAACATTCTTTGATATAGAAGAGAAGTATTATTCCTTCTATATATAGGAATAGATATTTCAAGAATGGTGCATTAGAGATGCCATGTTATAACACTTAATATTTGAAATTGCAAAGCCTTTTATAACAAGGGTTGCCATGTGGCTAGTTCCTACCTAAGTTGTTTCCTTTCTTATACATGCTTGCATTTATTTATCTTGACAAGTATAGAGATGCAACTTTATCTTCTTCTTATCATATCTTTCCTCTTACCAACTATATTGGGAAGCACTACTTTCATTTTTTCCATGTGCAAACTTTTAAAATGAATTTCATATAATCAACTATCGAAGTATCAAAAGATCATGCAAAAGATAGTCCTTGAGATCAAAAGTTCAAGGGTTGTAGACCTATTTGTGGTCTTTCCATGGTAGTACATAGTAGCATTGGGTGTTGGTGCTAATCAAAAAGTCTATAATAGACAAGGGAAGGTACCTTTTCTTCATGTCTAGAAATATTAAAATATTAAATCATGTGGAGCTTAAGTAGTAGAATCTTTATTAAGCACCATATGGAGGTTTATTGAAGGAGAATGGTAGTGATAAAAATTTATTTGTGCAATGATAGGATTTTTTTTCTTTTTGTCAAGGATTATCAAAGAATATAGTGGTATACTCATTTCCCAAAACAAATGTACACTTGTAGAAGCTTTGAAAAGAGATGGATTTGTAGCCACTATAAGAGAAAGTCATATAGTTTAGAAAGGAAAATATCATATTACAAATGATAGTGTGTGGTAAAGTTTCTAATGACAATGTAAAATAGGTCTTGAACATAAATGAATTTATGCTTGGATAGTTTTATATTATCATCTAATAAGTGTTTAAAAAATAGGGGTTATATCTTGTTTAAAAATTAATGGTAGATAATTTACCAATACCCTCATTTTTTATATGTAATAGTTTACAAAAAAAATCAGGGTATTGGTTTTCTAGCATTTTATACTTTTGTGAGGGTTTAATGTAACAACAAATATAAAAAATTCCATTTCCATTCAAGGGTTTATTGTAACTTTAATAAGAGTTTATTCATTACAAAAATCCTTGTAACTATTTAAATAAGGGTTTATTTGTACCCAAAATCGAATACCATAGGTAAATAAGAGTTTATTCATTACCAAAACCCTTGTAACTGTAAATAAGGGTTTATTCATACCCAAAACCAAATATCACATATTTATTCAAACTATTCACATTGCATATTATGAAATATCCGCAGTTCATTGCCAAAAATGACTTTTACACTACCTTTCACAATTTATTAACAAAAAAAAAAATCACAATGCCATTCTAACTACTAGATATTTTATTCACAAAATTGCAAACATTCATATGGCCACACTACTATGTGCCTATAATATCACCATAGCTATCAAAATATCCTTGCAGCTCTAACAAACATAAGAAAAACACCAAACTTCAACACACAACCCGTTGAAAGTTCCACAAAAAAAATATTCCAAGAAAGAGGAGAAAAATGTGATGAAACCTATTGTTTGATTGTGTTTTATAGTTAGTGAAAGCCTAGCTCAACTGACCATGACCCACCCACAACTCTTCCACTCGAACATGCAAAAATGGGGTGGGCTCCCGTTTTATTTTATAATCCTTGGTTCCGATCGAAAAGTATTCGATCATAAGGGTTTCAGCCAAAACCCTACCGACCAAATATGTACCACCACATCGACACTATGTCACTACTGCATGGTTTTAGCTGAACACTTTTTGGTCAGAAACAATTTTCTCAAAACCCGTTTAGTTGGCTAAAAGTGTGACACAACTTTGTGCTTTTACCCATATACAAAATTAAATTTCTAGTTAAACTAGAAATGTGTAATACATCTTTAATGGTTTTAACCCTTTCATCATTGAAAATAATTTTACCTCCCCTCAACCTATAATTTTTTGTGTGTTGTTATCCCCAAGGTAAACATTCCCATCAGCATAAGTTGAATATGTTGAAAACCATTCCTTATAGTCCAGTTATGTGGTAGAATGGACCCGAATCTATTAATCAAGAGCCATCATAAGTCATATTAGTAGAAATAATAAAAGCATCAAGAGCTTCATCATCAAAGGATTTATCTGTAGAAGAATCATCATTATTTTTCTTTTTACCCTTACACTCCTTTTTGAGATGCCCCCATTTTCCATAGTTCTAACATCTCAATCTACTCTTACCAAGTGTTTTTACCTTCCCTTGGACTTAGAAAAATCCTTAGACTTGTCATTTTCAAAGCTTTTTTCTTGCCCTTACCTTTCTCCTTAGATCAATCTTGCAAATGTAATGCATCTTTAGACCCCTCTAAAGTCGTTCTCCTCATTTCCTTTGAAAGTATAGTGGCAATGAGGGCATGCAACTTAAAATAATCTAAAAAAGAACCATTGATTACAACAATAATATTATCCAAAGATTTAGCTAGTGAACATAATAATAAAATGCATTTATCCTCCTCATATAAATTTACACTAATTGACTATAATTGACTCAAGAGTAAATTAAATCAATTCTGGTGCTATTCAATCGAGTTTTCATTACTCATTTAAGAGAATACAACTTTCTTTTGAGAAATAACTTGTCAATGAGACTCTTAGTTTGGTATATATCTCCCATTCTATTCCATAATTTCTATGCACTAGTCTCATTAGACACATTTAATCGAATAGAATCATATAAACATAAACAAATAGTACCACAAGCCTTTTTATCTAAGTTAATCTAGTCTTCATCTAGCATACTATCTAATTTCTTCTCTTTATTAAAAGCATTCCATTGATCTCTTTCTTCCAAGAGATCTTACATCTTTAACTTCCAAAGCTCATAGCCAATACCACTAAAATTTTCAATGTCCAACTAAGATGAGCTAGCCATGATCTCTTATCACACTAAATCTAAAATTGTAAGAAAACATATACACTCTCACTATAAAAAACCTAATCAAACACTCCAAGAAATCACCTTCTCTAATCAAGCCAACCCGCCTCTGATACCAAATGTCGAAAATCAAGATAAAAATTTACAATGAAAATATGTAGATAATTTCATGCATCCAAATAAATAGATAGCAAATAAATGCAAACAGTAATTGAAGAATTGCATGGAGAAACCCCTGCAGAAAAAAAATTTCACACCCAAAGAGATCCAAGACTTATATTAATCCTTCAAATGAGTTATGTCAATACAACTTCTCACTGTGAATCATTGCAACACTTTCATGGTTCAACAACCTGTAACTTAACTTGTTTTCCCTTCAACTCAAGCACTAAATATATAAGTATAAGAGGAAACACAAATAAAAAATGGTTTCTAAAACCATTTAAACATATATCACAAACATAAGAAACTTCCTCTTCCAACTTGTGATTTTATCCATTTTTTAGTAATATGCACATGCAAACTAAAAAATCTTCTTTATCTTTTCCAAGTTCACATATAGCTTCCTATTTTTCATGTTCTTTTTAATTTGACAATTAAAAAACACTATGCAAGTTGTCATTGTTACATTTAACAACTTTCATGACAACTAAGAGATAATTACAAATTTACAATTAATAATTAAAAACAAAATAAAATTTTGACATTTTTGGAAAGCTTTCACTCTCCCATTTTGAAGAAAAAAAAAAAAACACTCTGCCCTAGATGGAGAATCCGCTGCTCTCCCTGCCTTGCGAGATTGCATTCTCATACGCTTGTTTCTAGGAGGACAAAAGTAGAGTCGTGTTTCTTCCCTCCCTATAACCTTTACAATGAAAAAAATACCGAATCCCCGTAAGGAAGCAGGTGGGACATGTGCGGGACATGTGCTACTTTAAAAAAAATAAAAAAATGACTTGACATTGACACTTGACAAAAGAAAGATCATGGTATTTTAAATGTTCGGACTTCGTGGACTCCGACAATGGCCGTTGAAGGTGATCGAAGAATATGGCAATCAAAATTAAATATTAATCTAGCTATAGCTGGTATGTATGTGGAGGACCAAGTCAAAGGAAGGGTACGCGGGCGGGGATTGGTCAGAAGATGAAGAAGCATTCGGAATATTTGTATAAATACGAGCATGAGGAGGTTGAGAGATAGGAAATCTTGTTTTGATAAGAAGAAGATTAGAGCAATTGAAATCCTAGATCACTTTGTTATTTCAAAAGACGAGAATGTGGAACTTGGCGCGTTTGGAGAACGTTTTGCCCCATTGGCTTGAACAAACCCAGTTGCAGTGGGTTCAGTGGGTTTATGCTTTCTGGCAGTTTATACGCGCCAATCCTTTAGGTCTTCTTGTCTTGTCATATTTGCCCTTTTACGTGAGACAAAAGCTCAAGAGGAAAACAGTAGTTGTTGTAGGTGAAACTAAGGATATTGATATGACAAATGAGGAACTGCAAGAGTATTTGAGCCATCGTCGAGAGATAAATATAATAAATATGGAGCTAGTTTCTCGTGGACCAATTCCAGGTTCGAGTGGTTGTTACATGGTGAAGCACAATGGGTATCATTACATCACACATGAGAATAACATTTGTCAGCTGGCAAAATGCTCAGATCTATTTGGTAAAAACGTAATCTTCGTTGAGAGACTTATGGCAGTATCTGGATCACTTGCAGTTGGTAAGGTGTTATCACAAACAGAGGCCTATGAAAGGCTAATGTCAAAGCGTTCCTATTTAACCAAAGGCCCCAAATATGTAGTCCCAACATGCTTAGACTATTTCGATTATAGCAGCAAGGTCTGGGGCATTCTGAGTACCATTCCCATTTTGCTTCAGGCCAGAAATTATAATAAGTGTTCGACTTTACTTTGTCTATTGATTATCTTCTTAGATTTCTTCAGAGGTCAGTTATATAAGCTTTATGACAGGCTTTTCAACCGCTTTACCAGATTTGTTAAACTGAATATCTTCGGAGAGAGAACAAAATTGTACGAATTCTTTTCGATATTCAGCAGTAGATGGAGATACAGCGACACTGTTAAGAAATTTGCTTATGTAGCAAAACCAGGAGAGGAAATGAAAATAATGTGGAACTGCAAACTGAGATCTCCGGATGACATAAAAATTGTTGACTGGGATAAATGGTCTCATGATCCCGCTGACGACAACATATTTATGGCAATATTGCCGGACGGTTCTGATTATAGAGCTGAATGCAGAATTATGCTTTTTCTTGAGGCTTTTGCAATAGCCGAATTAAAGCAGCCGGTTTATGTCCCCTGATTACAGTCTTACTATTATTATTTATCTTGTCCTATGATGTTTTGTACTGTACTAAAATGTTCGAAAGCGTGTTGTGTGGTTTTATAGCCTTCATTTCAATTGTATCTTCTCTCAGGATATATTTTAATTTATGCTGGGCGTTAATATGCCTTAGAACTACATGTATGCTAAAAAAATTAAATCTCATTCGAATGTTTAGTAAGATACTGAAAATTTTGTACTTTATATACTTATTTATCATATAATTGGCTGAGTGAATCACTGAGTGTGATTCGAAACGTCGAAGGAAAAAAATATACACAGTTAAATCCAAAAGCATTTTATCTATCTTCAATGGACTGTGGAAAACTCATACCAATGATTGCTAGAGCATTCGTTTATTTTAAATAAAAGGGGAACAACAGAGGCCCTACAGTAATTAAGTCGCTATGTTTTGATTAAATTTTAATGTTTAGTAAAATACGCTGAATTATTTGAAATCAAATATATATTTATGTCTTATCGGCCATGCTTATTTTCTGGGTAGGTAGCTTTCTAATGAAGGTATGAAGCAAAATTCATGGTTTGATATTGATTTAGCCTGAAATTTAAAAATAGCATTCTTTACTATTTCATGAACTTTACAGTGCCCTACAAAAGCTTATAGAACCTGCCGCAGATTAACAGAGAAATCACCATGGCTATATCCAGATAGACTAACCTCCAATTAGTATTCACATTTTAGTTCACAAGATAAACAGGGTTCTCGAAAATAATTCACTACAAACGAAATAATAGAATAATCAAGAAAAAAAAGATCAGGTGGCTGATGAATCTTAATAGTTTCACGAACTGGAACAGGAACTTTTGTTTTTTTCATATTAAATATCAAACGGTCAGTTTTTAAGATAAAACACTGCCACCGCCAAGAAAATAAAATAATTTCAACAGCCGCGGAGAAATGTAAGATCATTTAAATAAGTGCCAAAAAAGAAAGAATCTGAAATGAACGCATGATGTCCCTTTCCATTTTATTACATTGCAAATCAAATGCATTTAAAGTTTGACAATTTTTACAGAGTTGGTGATTTTTTTGTTTAAATTACGATTATATTCATTTTATTTCTCAATCATATTCGGTATTTTTTTTTATATTAGAAATGAAGCTTTCACTTGATTAGATTGTAAATCAGATGTATTCAATAATGTATAAAGTTTGAAAAAATTTAATATAGTTGGTGATTATTTGTTTATATTAGACAAAGAGAATCAATTTCATTCAGTCAATTTCATTTCTCAAGGAAAATTTGCAGATTTTTTTTAACATATGAAATGAAATTTTTATTTGATTACATTACTAATCAATTAAATTTAATGACATAAAAAAAATTGACAAATTTTATAGAATTGATGATTATTCATCTAAATTGGATAGGAAGAGCCATGTATGATTGTGTCCATTTTATTTCTTAATCATGACTTGTAGATGTTTTTTGTACTAGAAAACAAAAAATTTCATATGATTAGATTTTTAATCAAATACATTTAAAGATGTGATAAAGTATGACAAACTTTATAGAATGGGTGATCATTCCTTTAAATTAGACAAGAAGAGTCACTTACAATTGTGTCCATTTTATTTTTGAATCGTAATCTGTAAATATTTTTCATACTAGAAAACCTTACTTTTAAGCTAGAGGTTTTATAAATAGTACAAATGTTGCACCCTTGGTAATTGTTTTTACAAGTGAGTGAGAATGGCATTCCCATGAATTTGAAAATTCATTTTAAAAATTTATGATGAGGTAATGACTTCTAACTAAATAATATTTTAGCAATAGATCTTGAATTTATTTGCAAATGGCAAGAGAACTATAGCCTCATTACTTATTATGTGGATCATATCACATTTTACCAATCCATGCTTAAAAGCATGAAGTTTCCACAATCCATAGTAGTATGTAGTAAGATTTCTGGATTAAAATTGTGTGCCAATTTTTACATCAATGTTTCAAATCATACTCCATGATCCATCATCAGGATGTAATGCAGAAAGAGAGAGGAGTGAAAAAATGAAGAGCGGACTTGGGTAGATAAAAGGTTGAGGGGTGTGGGAGGGACAGACCGAAGTTAAGATATTGTTTCATACTATATTCATTAAGATTTTTTTAAGATCTTGTTTTTATACCTATCATATTGTGATAATTATGATATCAATCATGCATTATCACAATATAATAGATTGTGATAATGCATGATTTCAATATCATAATTATCACAATATGATAGGTATAAAAACAAGATCTTAAAAAATCTTAATAAATATAGTATGAAACAATATCTTAACTTCGGCCTCCCACACCCCTCAACCTTTTATATACCCAAGTCCGCTCTTAATTTTTTCAATCCTCTCTCTTTTTGCATTACATTCTAATGATGGATCATGGAGTATGATCCAAAACATTGATGTAAAAAATGACACACAATTTTAATCCATAAATCTTATTACATACTACTATGGACTGTGAAAACTTCACGCTTTCAATCAAATCATATTATTTTGTGTTCCTTAAATTTTTTATAACATTAAGAAAATACTATTAATTAAATCTTGAATACTATTAATTAAATCTTTTAAGATTTTATTAAACCTTCATATAAATTTAATCAAAAATCTAATTTAAATATTGATTAAAACTTCAAATTTCAACTTTGTCATATATGCTATGTGTACTGTTTTTCTTTCACACTTTTTAAAAAAAAAAACTTCATTCATACGGTTGAATTTCATTTACAAAAGAATTCACTTTATCTTTTGGAAAGGGAAAGTTATATTACTCACCCACTCCCACTAAATTTCTACATGCTCTTTGAATTTCAATTCATTTACTAGAAAAGGGACGAAAAGATCTTTTATATATCAAGATCTTGTTGTATTGTTTTTGAAATAATATAATTAAAAGGGCCATAATATTTTTTTAATCAATTTTTTGTAATATAATTTAATTATATTTTATCTACAATTTAAAATATAATAGAAATGTATTTGATACAACAAAATTTTAATATTCATTCATATTCTTAAAATTATTTTCCTTTTATATAAATTGAATATTCTTTTGTTAGATTTCATTTAATAAAATATTTGTATATTTATTATTTATTAAATTATATGTTAATAATTAAAACTTAATAATTTAATATAATTTGTTATTAATTAATTTATATTCATATTTGATATAATATATATGATGAATATTATAATGTAGATTAAAGTTATTGTATTAATTTTAAATATATTATGATATCTAGTTGTTACATTATTATTAGTTATATTTTTATTTTTATTAAAAAAATTAAATAAATGATTACTAATTTATATTTTTTAATTTTTTTATTTATTCATTATTATTTACCCTTTTATTATAACAATAAAACTATTCAATGTATAATATTTTTTATTTAAATCTTATTTCAAAATTGAAGAAAGTAAGAAATTAGTATTTCACAATATTTTTCTATATCATAATTATTTTAGATAAGTCACAACAATGAAATTATTATATTTTTCTTATTTGACTTCAACATTTTTTTTATGATATATTCATCATAAGGTATTAATTGATGGGTTATGAATAACTGCCACCAAAGAAAATAAAATTATTTAAAATATAAAATGATTGAGAGTGATTAAGATAATAAAACTTTTCACTTTATTAGATTGCAAATCAAATAAATTCAATAGCATGTGATAAAGTTGGAAAAAAATATGGAGGTGATTATTCATCTAAACTAGATAGAGACAAGCCCTCACCGTTGTGTCTATTTTATTTCTAAATCATGACTTGTAGATATATTATCATATAAGAAGAAGACCTTGACTCTAGCTAATATTTTCAAAAGAATTATTTTATTTTTTAATATAGTTTTTTATTTTAATTTTTATGGCAGAGGTTTTATAAATAATTAAAGTTGTTTTCTTTAAAATTTTATTTTAAAATTTTACAATAAGTTATGACTTCAAATCAAATATTATTGATTTTTTTTTGCCATTAGTATCCCAAAAACTATTTCATCTAGTCTCAACTGACCTAAAATGATTTTTAATTCTAAAGGAACACCTCGTAGCTGTTAAGATAAAAGATTGATTTTGTTTTTAAAACTCTCACCAGATTAATAATAATTTTATAATAAAAAAATTAAATAGCTTTTTAAGCTCAGATAATTCAAACGATTAGGTTCATATTTTAGATCCAGCGCACTGCTCTGCTTCGAACAGCTAAGTCAAGACACGTTTCCAATACTTAGTGCTGCGCCATGGGGCGGTGTCTCATATATTGGCCATATAAATAATCATAACCCTCCCGAAGATCAACTGCAATTCCCCTCGTCCACTCCATCCACAATGGGTATCTCTTTACAGAAGCTCTGGTTAGTTATCGTTTCAGTTTTTGCTGTCGGCTTCCCCTCTCCACGCCCTAATCTTTCCCATGCATTAATCTCCACCAGATGTCTTGCCCACGAATCTGAAGCTCTGCTCCTCTTCAAAGCGGCCTTCAATGACTCCCACGGCTATTTCAGTTCGTGGGTAAATGGAACAGACTGCTGTACCATGTGGAGCGGCATATCCTGCAACATTCAGACCAACCATGTTGTCTCTCTTCATGTAAGCCCTTTGGGTTCCATTCAAGGTGTGATCTCTGAGAGCCTGTGCCAACTTCGTTTTCTCACATCACTGAGCATAAGCGGAGTAACAGGTACTACTCTTCCTCCCTGTTTGGGAAATCTCTCTTCTATTGAATTTTTAGATTTATATGGAAATGGGTTTAGTGGGATAATTCCCCCTTTCATTTGTTTGCTGACGCGCCTTACCCACCTTGGTCTTTCTAGCAATAACTTCAATGGAACCATACCCTCCTGCTTTGGCAATCTTGCTTCTTTAACTAACCTTCAACTTGCTGACAACCAGCTTAGTGGAAGCATACGGGCTTCTCTGGGTAATCTTTCTTCCTTAATTTTCCTTACCCTTTACAAGAACCAACTCAGTGGAATGGTGCCAGATTCTCTGGGTAACCTTTCTTCTATAACTTACCTCCTCCTTAGTTACAACCAGCTTAGTGGAAGCATACCTGACTTTCTGGGTACTCTTTCTTCTGTAGGGTATCTTGGGATTTGTAACAACCAACTCAGTGGAAGCATACCAGCTTCTCTGGGCAATCTTTCTTCATTAAATCGCCTTGATCTATGTGAGAACCACCTTAATGGAAGCATACCGGATTCTCTAGGTAATCTTTCTTCTTTATGGTACCTTATCCTTCATAAAAACCAGCTTAGTGGAAGCATACCAACTTCTCTTGGAAGCCTCTCTTTGTTGAGGTCGTTATACCTTGAAGACAATCAATTGAGCGGTAGCATTCCAGATTCCCTGGGCAAGCTCTCTTTACTTGTATTTTTGGATATTAGAAATAACCAGCTAACTGGGACCATTCCCCTTTCATTTGCTTAGCTTTCATCCCTCAGTGACTTCAAAGCTTCTGGCAATCGTTTCAATGAAACCATCTCTTCTTTGTCACTTCCTGCTTCTTTAGTTAATCTATACCTATCACAAAATCATCATCAGTCGATCTCAGAAACTTTCTTTCACAACCTTACAAGCCTGAAGTTTTTGTATTTATCCAACTGTGTGCTAGATATTAGCAGAACCTGGATTCCATCCTTTCAGTTAAGTCAATTATCTTTAGTGTCATCTACTACTGGTCACGGTGAATTCCCACTTTGGATTTCAACACAATTCTCACTTGATTCACTGGAATTAGTTGACATCGGTCTTAAGGGAGAAATTACCTCTTGGTTATGGGAAACCAATCCTTAGTTGAAATCTCTAAATCTATCAGGAAATCATTTGGAAGGAAGCCTATTCTCATATACTTCAATATGGATGCAACTAGCAATACTAGATGTCTCTAGAAATGCACTGAGTGGGCACATTCCATCAATGTGGGCTCCTAATATGACAATATTGCAGCTCAATGACAATTTATTTAGTGGCAGTATTCCTCCAAGCCTTGGTAGATTATCTCAACTCCAGCTGTTAAATCTTGCAAACAACAACTTTACTGGAGTGATCCCTGCGAGCTTGTCCAAATGCTCTTTCCTCAACATCCTAAATTTGGGAAATAATAGTTTGCAGGGAGGCTTACACCATGACTTGAGTCAGCTAAGTGAATTGTATTCATTAGTTGTTCACAATAATAAGTTGAACGGATCACTCCCTCCCTCATTAGTAAATTTTTCAAAACTACAAGTTCTTAATATTGGGAACAACTTATTTAGAGGTGAAATACCAGCATCAATTAGAAACCTTTTAGAGCTAAGAGTATTGGTGATGAAGGAGAACAATTTTACAGGCAATATTCCTTCAGAGATTGGTCAGCTGAAGAATCTTCAGATCTTGCTTCTTTCATCTAATCATATCTCAGGTTCAATTCCACATACAATTGTATCATTGCAAGCAATGGAAATAGAAAACCAATATGGTTTTAGATTGTCCACTTCACAAGTTTCTTATCAAGATGGATTAGATATGACTTTAAAAGGGACAAATCAACACTACACATATATTCTTTCCACTCTCACTTCCCTAGATCTCTCAAACAATGAATTGGAGGGAGAAGTTACTTCTAATTTGGGGAACTTGAAAGGTTTGAGGCTTCTAAACCTTTCAATGAACAATTTGAATGGAACCATTCCAAATAGTTTGGGCGAAATGAATCAGTTGGAGTCATTAGACCTTTCAAGAAATTGTTTTTCAGGAGAAGTCCCTACAAAGCTTGAATCTTTAAGCTATTTGGGTTCACTAAATTTATCAAACAACAATCTTTCAGGAAGTATACCACAAGGAAGACATATGACTGGCACATTTGGAGAATCCTAATTTATGGGGGTGTCCCCTACCAAAAAAATGTTCTTGGCCACAATTTTCTCCTGCTCCTCCAATGTTAGTGATCAAAGTAAAGAAAAGCATCAAAAGCTTTGAATATCCATGGTATTATGTAGCTCTAGGATTGTCATATGGAGCATATTTTTTAGGGATAATGTCAGTAATCCTGATAAAAGAGAGTAGAAGGAGAAAATACTTCAATAAAGTTGATACAATCCTAAAGTATTTGTTTCCATGGATGAAGAATCTAACAGTATTAAAGGGTTCATCTACAATTCATTGAAATGTCAAAGGTAAACCATATGTCTTTTTCTTTGAATTATTTATCATAATTCAAAATATTATAATGCTTAAATTCAAAAGGAAATTAGTAATTATTAATGTAGAGAAAATCTCATTGGTTATTCTATCTATTAATTGTAGACTATTTGTAGTACTTTTAAATTGAATAACGGAATCCTTTGATTGTTATTAATATATAACTTTGTGTACAAGAATTTCTTTATGCTTAGGTGCTTAGGATGGTTCCCTACTATGTCTACCTTATTGAAGACATGCTATTGTTGGTGGCCTCAATCAAAATGTTGCCTTATATATGTTATTTATTTGTGCTAAATGAAGACTATGAAGAAAGGAAATATTTGAATTTTTTAAATATTAGCCTTTTGTCTAGAAATATGAAAGCAATAATGTTTGTGAAAGACTTGGTAGTTCTAAGAAAGAATTGAGATGTAAATAATATGTAAAATGTTAATAGTTTCTTGTTTATAAAAAGGTGTGAAATATTTTTCTTCATTCATCAAGATCAAATGTCTCCAAATTTCTTTCAACTTCTCAATGTTGTACATTTATTGGTTCCCATTACTTGTTCACTCATCATTTTATTCAATTCATTTTTCCTAAAATTATAGAAAGTTTATATTTTAACACTTCAATTTTTGAATGGATTTCTAGCATATGCATAGATTTTTTCTTTTCAGGTAATTATTTTGGAAAATCAATATGGTTCTAATGTAACCCACATTAGAATATTAGCGTGATGTCTAGTTCAATCTTTAATTGTATTTCCAAAAGTATTATAAAATATGGTGAGCATATATGGTAAGTATTATTGTCATATGCTAATTAATCAATTGATTACAAGGTATTTTTTGTTTGAGCTCTATTTTTATTTCAATGAGAAATAAATTAAAAATGAAAAATGAAGTGAAACCTATTTTGGGGTTTTGTTCAAATGACAAGGTCATAAGGGTATTTAACTATGTCCTACTTACCTATTTATGTATTTATATCTTAAATAAAACTTCAATTTTTTATGCATTCACATCTTAAATAAAACACTAAAAATCTATGTCCAAATTATTAATTAATGTATAACTATATATCTTTGTCTTGGAAAAGAAAAGTAAGGTTTTCTTTTCTATAGTTTAAGCCAAACTAATAAACTACATACTTATAAACACAATCAACCTAGACTAATTAATTATTAGAAATATTGAACTATTGAAATGCATACAAATGTAAATAGAAAATTAAGTATTTAGTTTAATAATAGATTTATGTCACATGGATAAGGTTCTAGAATTTCTAAATTTTAAATCCCTATAATATAATGTCTTCCTATCAATATAACCACTCATTTTTATATTGGATTAAAATGTCCTATCAAATGACATTTGTGGACCTAGGACTTATTCATGATAGTGGACTTGTACTTGTGCTTTGGATTCATCTTGATAATATATGGAACTTTATTCTACAATTTCACCTATTACTTTGTCTTCTACCCTACCTATGTTAAAAGTTTAGGCACTAATGTAATTGGTGAATACATTGTAATTAACAATATTACAAACGTTACTCTTTAAAATGAATGTGATTATCTCCTTTAAATACAATGTAATCATATCTATTCGACACAAGGGTTGGGGTGAAAAGGTATTTATCTCAACTATGTTTGACCAAACCTACCAAAAAAATCACTTTAGAAAAAGATGAGACAAGTTTGTTCTTTCACCCTATGTGAGCATGAGAAAAGGGGCAAGTGGTATGTGTATAGAGAGAAGTGTAATAAAGTAGGATATTATAGAATGGAGTGAGGGATTAATTAGTATATCTATATGTTATAAAGTACTCCCTCAAAATAGACACAAAACTAAATGAGAGATAGTCTAGATAGGAAAGTTTCACAATTATATATTTCCCCCACTTGAATGGGTATGTGATTCCTATAATGAACATGTATATCTAAGTATGTAGCAATCACAACCATGCATGTAAAGAAAATATTTATAACCTCAAAGGAAAATACCATGGGCTCCATTTAAACTAATGGACCCTATGATGATATTATCATGTGTATACACCTTTTGTATATGTATTTTCAATAAGATGAATCTCTATAGGAACAAAGAATTGTTAGAAGAGAAAAATAGAGCATGAAAACTAAATGTAATTTCTAAGCATGAAAGCATATAATCATGTTATTGTACAAAACGAATATAAATAACTCATGTAAGAATGTGGGATAGATATGGTGTTAGTAAATAAGAATGTTACTCCAACATGAGAAATAAAAATGGTGGTGTCGCCCTCAATAGCCTAGTAACACTCGCATATACATATAGAGTCCTAGGTAGGCATATATACCCCAATGTTGAATCTAAAATCATGAGCATAAAAAGGTCAATAAGGCCCATTTATTCCCTAGTGATATAAAATTAAAACAATGAGCACATGTGCAAAATAGAATGCATAAAGCTATGATAAGGGGAAAGGGTTTATCAAAAGGAGAGCACTTAGCATAATACATTTGAATGTAACTAAGATGGCTCAAGGAAACATGATATTGTGAGATATAATAGTGAAATTCCAATTCAAATAAGAGGCCATATATGGGTGTGAAAATGTAATAAAGTGAAACATTGTGTAAGAGAAGGTCAATACCCTCATATAAAAAAATATGTCAATAATGTAGAAGTTTTCAAAACCAACTTTAGAGTCCAAGAACACCTACATGCAAAGAGATACCTGCCACAGGGAAAAGAATAGAGAAAAAAGCAAGAGAGGGTTTTGAAGCTCTGTAATATGAGAGATATATTATCAGAACAATAGAATGAAAAATATACAATGGATCAATCCTTAAGAAAGGAGATTATGAAAACCTAAAAGTAACCCTAATAGGTAGACATTTAATAAATAATATAATTATTTAATGCCACAATATGCAAACTAAAGGGAAATCTTAAGAGAGGAATAAAGGTAACTTAATTAACATAATTAAGTTAAAACCTTTACTCTAACACCCCCCCTTAAGATGAGCAAGAGTGCAGCTACAAACATGTGCAAGAAAGAAAAGGTAACTACAATGCATGAAAGCAAACAAGGGTCCCGACAACTAGGCCTGATCAGGTACCCAAATACAACCAAATCTCTGTAAAGCGGAGTAAAGGAGAAAACACAGTGGGAAAAAAATCGTCTCCAAAAAGAGATGAAAAACAAGAGTGAAAGAAGAAGAGAGATAGAAGGAGGACTCAACATGACCCCCCAAGACCTACTTGAACTATCACACAAGTACAAAATATGTTCCCCCCATAGGAGAGAGAAGAGACTCCAAAGCCCCCCCAGAATGAGAGAACCCCTGTGCCAATGATTAAACCAATGTGTCTCCTTAGAGGAAGAAACAGATCCAATGGTCGAGGAAGAGGAAATCCCTGGATGTGAGGTGAAAATGGAAGTGCTGGATGATGCTCACTGAAGAACTAAACTCTAGTGTGAGTGTTTGAATAACATGATGGTGAATTAAACAACTCAAGATGATCCTAAAATGAAATCTCCAATGAAGATGGGATAGCATGTGTGTTGAAACTGTCATCTATGAGGAAAGGAATAACCTCTGATATGGCCTCAACAACTGCACGTGATGGCTCGATGAGTGGAGCTACAATGTCAGTCACAATTGAAGAGGAATCCTACTAAACAGATGTGATCTCAACAGGAGGTAGAGGTGTAGAAGTCTCAACCTAGTCTCATGAACAGATGGAAGAACACATAAGTTCAAGTGACCAAACTTCACCTCAGATACTACATGCTCTCTTGTAGAAAGAGAGGAATACTCAGACAGTGGAGATGGTGGACCAAAGTGTGTGAATGCATACAAACGAGAAGAATGATCAACTGTCCCTGTTGCAACAATGTTGCCAATCTGAATGTCTCTAATTTGCACTAAATCAGGTGTGAACTCAACTGTCTTCCCTGTCCCACTGTGAGCAATCTAATAGATGGAGAGAAGGTTAGTGGAAAAAGATGGTACACATAGTACATCATTGAATGTACCGTCATCAATGCCGATAAAACCTTTCCCACATACACTAATATAAGTGTTATTACCCATTAATATGTGTGGTGAGGACACAACCTCGAAACATGAGAACATGTCCTGAGAAGATGCCATATGGTGTGAAGCACCTGAATCTAGTAGCCATCTAGATGAATGTGAACTGGTGGTTGCACATAATGCATGACCCTTATGTGGGGCTTGTCCATTTGTCTAGAATGATGGTGACAAAGAAGACCCACCTGATGTAGATGAAGAAGAGTGATGAATATTGTTCCTCTCAAGAAGAGCTGTCAAATATGAAACTTGTTTTGCATATCCATCTATCTTCTTCTCATAAGACTTGGACTCATCATCATGTCCTGGCTTAGTACAATAAGCACACTTAGGTATGTCTTTCTTCATTGATTCCCCCTTAGGAGAAGGTGAATCAGAGGTTTTCTGTGAACTGGAATCCGTCCAATGCTTTGTGGTCTTTGGTTTTTGTTTATGCTTCTACTTCTACTTCCCCTTAGAGGACTGTGCTACCAATGCTTGGTGTTGTGATCCTATGAGAGCATCCAACTGTGATATCTTGGCCTGCTTTTGTGTCAACTGATCACAGAACACCTCAAAAGTAGGCATGGTAAAGTGGTTTCCCAATGCATTCATGGAGGACTAAAATGTCGAAGAGAAGATCTGAAAAGGACCTCGAAGCTTAGAAAGAATTCGGTAAATACACTCCTCATCTGTTTTGTTCTTACGACAACCCTGTAGAAGAGATATCTGCTGTTTGAATTTCATCATAAAGTCCTCAATAGTGGGAAAAGAATCAGGTACAAGTGAAGTCAACTCTTCCTCAATCTGTATTGCACAAAACTGATTGATGGTACCAAATAAATCATTAAATTTGGTCCACATTTCAAGAGGACTGTTACACCCATCAAGATGAAATAACAAGTTGTCTGAAACATGTAAGGAAATCAAACCCATAGCCTCATCCATCTTATTTCTATGTTGCATAACCTCAAATGGCCATGCCAAAACTGGTTGAATTATATCTAAACAGGACCACAACCCCTTTGATCTGAGAAGACATGTCATGAATGCTTTCCAAGTGTGATAGTTATGAGGTGTGAGAAGTTCAACGGAAGAAGGGTTTTTGGCCATGTTTGGAGAGGTTTAATGAATTTTTAATGTGAATAATTTCTAGTTTTCTGAAGTAAATGACAGAAAGAAAGAAAAAAACTCCCCCCACAATGCAAGAAACCAAACCCCAGTAGTGATTTTTCAGCGAAAAAGCAAGAAAAAAGCAAAAAGGCTTTAGACTAAATCTTGTGTACCTGATAAATTTTCTGAAAAAAATAACAGAAGATCTAAATAGAGTACAAGAAGATTTTTCTGACGCCTATTCGTTTTCAGAAAATGGAACAAAAATGAGCAAGTTATGCCCCCGGAGTGCAAAACAATCATCTAACTTTGACTGTGAAAAAAGGAAACCAAACTAGAAAATTTTGAAAAATATCCTACACAATCATGACGGGCTTAGAGACAGCTTTCCAATGCCTATTTTCGTTTGAAAAACTGAGCTAAAATGCCTGAGATATGCCTATTTTACTAAAAAAGGTCAAAAAAGGCTTGAAGGAGAGCCAGTGGCTCCCCGCGGTGCTCTAGTGGTTCCTGGTGGTGGTTGGGTGGGTGGTGGGGTAGGAAGCAGAGCTTTGGCGGTGGGCGGTGGCCAACCGGTGGTGGGGTGGCCACCAGGTGGAGGTGGCGGCGGCTATTGCCGATGGCCTCCTCTCTGGCCAGGCAGGGTGGCGGCAGCTTCCAAATATGAGGGAAGCTCAAATTTTTGAATAAAAAAACTTTAAAAATCAATTTAAAATTGATTTTTTTAATTTTTCACCTCTGAAATTGTGCCTTCAGGCCATACGGCCTTGGGGCCAAAAAAAATTTGCCTATTGGTGCAACTGTGTCCAAATTAGACAAATTTTATATGAAAATAGGGGTTTTTGGGCATTGTGGACTCAATGGTGAGGTTCATTTTGGCCCAAAATTCCCAAAAAATTAGGCAACCCCTAGATCCACAAAAAATCAAATTGAAAACTTACGAAAGCCAGATCCAACCCTTGTAGCTCCAAATTCTTCAAAACAAGAATAGGCTATAGCAGGTCCGCTCTAATACCATATAGAAGTTGTCAAAACTAAATTCAGAGTCCAAGAACACCTGCATGCAAAGAGATACCTATCACAAGGAAGAGAATAGAGAAAAAAGCAAGAAAGGATTTTGAAGCTCTGTAATATGAGAGATATATTATCAGAACAATAGAATGAAAAATATACAATGGATCAATCCTTAAGAAAGCAGATCATGCAAACCTAAAAGTAGCCCTAATAGGTAGACATTTAATAATTAATATAATTATTAAATGCCACAATATGCAAACTAAAGGGAAATCTTAAGAGAGGAATAAAGGTAACTTAATTAACATAATTAACTTAATAAAGAATAACATAAATTTAAAGAGGGGAGCTATATCATATCTCCCCATGTGTAAATATATGGTACTAATAATCCAAATAGAAAGGGGGAATAACATGGTGCCCCCAATGTGACTTTAAAGATATATTTATTTAAGCTCAGAGTAATAAGTAGAATAACCTTGAATGGTTTAAATAAGTGTATGATAATATATATCATTTCAATAGATAAATATGAAAACATAAAAGTGATATGAAATAATATGGTGATAAAGGCACAAGCTAAACCCACAATAGTGAGTTCCAAACTTACCACATTATATTTTTCAATTCAGATGAGGGAGAAAAGTAGAAATTGCCAACAACAAAGTTTGTAAAGCAATTGGGGTGTTTAAAAACATTGTTTCTAGTAGCCATAAAGGAAATGGTCCAATTTTCTTCCCATCTATTGGTTTAAATATTGTTTACAATTTTCTTAGATACTAAAATTCATGACAATTATGTCTCACCATGTCCTTGTAACATTTTGGTGAGTATTGATATAAGACTTACATTGGCATTTCATATATATGAAAAGTTAAGGTTTTTATTTAGTATAGGTCACAATGGTTCACAATGGTTGTGTATGTGTGGGGCCTCCAAGCTCTTCTATGCACATTAATCTTGCATGCCATAAAATTGTTCAATCCATTAAATTCTATTAAATTGACCCTTATTATTTCTAGGGTTGGTGTCTCCCCTTCTTGTAGTTGAATAAATGAATGTATCATAAATTCTCATATAGATGTATCATAAATTCTCATATAGATGTATCATACATGCTCTATGATAATTCCCTTTAATGATTCTTTGATGTGTTTTCTAAGTGAATGATAAATATTTTTAAATATAATAACATAGTACACAACTTAACACAAATGTGTATTAGGTCAAATCACAACAACTAGTAAGAAGTATTTGACAAGGTATAAATTTGAATATTAGATTTAAAAATTTGAGGTAGAGTTGGATTGGGCAGTGGGTTTGCTCCCCATTGGTCTTGGGTTCGACTCCACTCCCGGGTTTAAGAGGTGGGACTTCTTGCGGGCAGGGGATCTCACCCGCAGGGGACTAGTCTCGCCCTAGCTTGCTCCAGGTACCCAAGATACGGGCTACTAGACTGCTGGACTAGATCACAGGGGACACCCATGTTATATAAAAAAAATAGATTAATCAATTACAATCTTTGAATTTGATCCAAAATAATATATAATAAATCTAGAAATAAGATTTTAATTCTTTTAATGAATAATAATATGATCAAAAATTAAAATATGATAAATCTTACACAAATATAAACAAGTATTATTTGATTAAAAAACCACTCTAATATTAATTTTTCACCCTCACATTAATCAATTTATTTAAATTACCAAACACTTTAAATATCTATTGAGTTAAAAGCATTCAACATTCAAACGGTCATTTTTTTAGATAAAAGTCATGCAAAAACGAAATCAACGCATGCACAAAACGAACGCCAAAATGGACGTACTTTGAAATGTCCAAAATAAAATAAAATAATTTCAACAGCCGTCGAGAAATGTAAGATCATTTGAATAATCGCCAAAAAAGAAAGAAAGTGAAATGATGTCCCTTTCTATTTTATTACATTGCAAATCAAATGCATTCAATGATGTGATAAAAGTTTGACAATTTTTAGAGAGTTGGTGAACTTTTGTTCAATTTTATTTCTCAATCATATTCCGTAGATATTTTCATATTAGAAATGAAGCTTTCACTTGATTAGATTGTAAATCAGATGTATTCAATAATGTATAAAGTTTGAAAATTTTAATATAGTTTTATTTGTTTATATTAGACAAAGAGAGTCAATTTCATTCGGTCCATTTCATTTCTCAATCAAAATTTGCAAATTTTTTTTATTTTAAAAAATCAAAAATTTGACAATTTTTATAGAATTGGTGATTATTCATCTAAATTAGATAGGAAGAGTTATTTATGATTGTGTTCATTTATTTTTTAATTATGACTTGTAGATAATTTTTTGTATTAGAAAATTGAATTTTCTATTTGATTAGATTTTTAATTAAATACATTTACGGATGTGATAAAGTTTGATAAATTTTATAGAATTGATGATCATTTCTTTGAATTAGATAGGGAGAGTCACTTACAATTGTGTCTATTTTATTTCCCAATCATAATTTGTAGATATTTTTTTATACTAGTAGACCTTACTTTGCTAGAGGTTTTATAAATAGTTAATGTTACATCCTTGCTAATTGTTGTTACAAGTGAGTGAGAATGCCATTCCCATGAATTTGAAAATTCATTTTAAAAGTTTATGATGAGGTAATGACTTCTAACTAAATAGTATTTTAGCAATAGATCTTGAATTTATTTGCAAATGGCAGGAGAACTATACCCTCATTACTTATTATGTGGATCATATCAGATTTGACCAATCCATGCTTAAAAGCATGAAGTTTCCACAGTCCGTACTAGTATGTAGTAAGATTTATGGATTAAAATTGTGTGCCAATTTTAACATCAATGTTTAAAAGTACAGGTTTTAATCCATAAATCTTACTACATACTACTATGGACTGTGAAAACTTCATGCTTTCAATCAAATCATATTATTTTGTGTTCCTTAAGTTTTTTATAACATTAAGAAAATACTATTAATTAAATCTTGAATACTATTAATTAAAACTTTTAAGATCTTATTAAACCTTCATATAAATTTAATCAAACATCTTATTTAAATATTGATTAAAACTCCAAATTTCAACTTTATGTCATATATGTTATGTGTGTACTCTTTTTCTTTCACACTTTTTTCAAAAAAAACTTCATTCATACGGTTGAATTTCATTTACAAAAGAATTCACTTTATCTTTTGGAAAGGGAAAGTTATGTTACTCACCCACTCCCACTAAATTTCTACCTACGCTCTTTGAATTTCAATTCATTTACTAGAAAAGGGACGAAAAGATCTTTTATATATCAAGATCTTGTTGTATTGTTTTTTAAATAATATAATTAAAAGGACCATAATATTTTTTTAATCAATTTTTTACAGTATAATTTAATTATATTTTATCTACAATTTTAATATTCATTCATAGAGAATGAATATGAACGAACATATTCATAAAATTATTTTCTTTTATATAAATTGAATATTCTTTTGTTAGATTTTATTTAATAAAATATTTATATATTTATTATTTATTAAATTATATGTTAATAATTAAAACTTAATAATTTATAATATAATTTGTTATTAATTAATTTATATTCATATTTGATATAATATATATGATGAATATTATAATGTAGATTAAAGTTATTGTATTAATTTTAAATATATTATGATAGTTGTTACATTATTATTAGTTATATTTTTATTTTTATTAAAAAATTAAATAAATAATTACTAATTTATATTTTGTTATTTATTTATTATTATTTACTCTTTTTATTATAACAATAAAAATATCCCATGTATAATATTTTTTATTCAAATCTTATTTCAAACTTAAGAAAATGAAAGAAAATAGCATCTTACAATTATTTTCTATATCATTATTATTACGCGGAGAGGCGTATTACAATGGCATCCATCAAAAAGCAAAATTCAATGTAAGGAAAAACTCTTTAGTATGAATTTGGCATTCAAATGACATGCAACTAGCATAACTACATTCATTATGTGAGCCATTATAGTAATTATTATAATAGAATTTGGTATATATAAACATTATTATTTATATAAACTACATGGAGGTTATCCTTCTTGGGCACTTATTTTTCATCATTTTTTTTCCATTTTAATAATTTTTCATCATTCCTTATAATTGTAAATTTGCTTTATTTTCTAATATATATTTATACATTATTTATGCCTAGAGTATTACAATGGCATCCACCAAAAAGCAATGTGTAAGGGAAAACTCTTTAGCTAGAAATTGACATTCAAATGACATGCAAATCCATATCCACTCTAAAATCTTATCTTCTTATCTTTTGAAAAAGAAAAACACAATCATTATTGTTAAGAGATTTAAATAAAAAACTTTCTTATGTAAATAATTTTATAATTCTTTTTAATACATTTTTAAGTATAATTTTAGAAAATGAAATAATTTACATGAAAAAGAGGGGAAAAAAAAATAGAAAGATTATTTTTATATCTAAATTTAAAATGAATATAAAATTTTATTTAATTCATTTGTATAGATAATCACTACAATTTAATTAATTTAATTTTAGAATGAAATTTAAGTTTTCAAGATATTGTGGTGATTTCTCTTGCAAACATATTAAAGAGATTTAAATAAAAAGCTTCCTTATGTAAATTATTTTATGATTTTTTAAAATGCATTTTTAAGCTAAGAGACTGTCACACATTAGAAATGGAATTTCTTAGCTTTAGATTTATTTTTTTGCTTTTCTTTTACTTTAAAACTAATTTGATGTTTTGCATTCTTTCCATCATTTAGCTGCTTTGTTTAGCTTTCTTTATTCATGTAGTCTATTCACATGAGTTTTCTTTAATTGTTTTTATCTCTAAAATTTTTTATATAAGAGATTGTTGTAACAGATTTTGATATTCAATTGAATAATATTGCAGTTGAACAATTATAATCTACTTGTGTTTCTAACATGGCCGACAATAACTGTGAAGATGAACTACAATTACAATTCGATGAATGGAAAAGCTCTAGGAAAGTAGATGACCTCATGAAATCCAGACCTAGACATGGGCTAAATCACCTACAAACGAGTGGGTTGTTGTGGGTGATTGAAATTCTTCCCCTACCCAACACTAAGGATTATTTCTTACTACAAGGTGCATCCTCATTCTTCATATGAGGAAGATAATGGTAAGATATTTTGTTTAGGTAGGAGGTCTGACATAACTTAATTCTCTAAAAAAATTAGATTTTTCCTATTAAGGGTTTACGAAGTAAAGGTTTGGTCTCCATCCTTAGTTTTTTTCTTTTAATTATTGAGTTACATGTTTGGCACATTTACAGTTGGTTCCATAAATATAAGCAACATATTAGCTGGGAAGTGCCTAGCTAAGATTTGTGTCAATGATCCAAATATTCAAATTAGTCCAAGAAATCGTCCAAATGCATTTGCAATTAGAAGTACTCTACACAAAGCTCTTGAAGACATCACTGCCCTTCTATGATGAGGAACAGAATGAAGTACCCACAAAGTGTGCAAAGCAATGCATGCTTGATTGCTTAAGGATATGTGGTTGTAAGTTGATAGTAGCAATGCCAGCTATTCGATGTAATCCAAATTATGTTGCATGTTTCCATTTATTATATATCGGACTCCTTGAACATCAAACATAGATTACGTAGAATAGGGCATATAGACTGTGGAAGTTCATTTTTTTCAAAACTCATAATGATCTAGTGAATGTCTATTGTAGACGAATGTGTCCTTGTAAATCTGTATTTTGAAGTACAACTCATAGTTTCTACTGTGTAATTGTTGTTAAGGTAATTTTACCCATGTTTAATTTTTTTTCCCTCATGTAATTCTCAATTTTTGTTGGCTTATGTATTTTTCTTTGCCCACAAAAAAGTATTTTTAGAGTTTTAATTTGAGTGTAACCTCATGGTTTTAGTGGAAGTCGTGTGCCTTTCAACTTGGCGTAAATGGTGTATTTGATGGATTCTAATTGGGGGAATGTTTTTTTACTACATTAATTTTTTTGATCTTTACGAAGTTAAATCCAAATCAAGCACATCCATTGAGATGGTTGTATAATAGATAATTTTTTGTTTTATACTCTATTTATAAAATTTTATATTTTAAATCTTTTCAATAACAATTTATAAAGATTTTATAATGACAATATTTAATAATAAGAAAATAAAGTCTTTTTTTCATGTAATTAAGTGTTCAATTGAATACTTTATATAATATTATTTTAATTTTAAATATAAATTTTAGCCTCGAGAAGGATAACTCTCGGCATATTTTATATATATTAATATTTAATATATGTATGCTAGTTTTAGATAAGTCACAACAATCAAATTATTATAAATTTTTCTTATTTGACTTCAACATTTTTTATGAGATATCCATCATAAGACATTAATTGATGGGTTATAAATATTTGTCACCAAAGAAAATAAAATCATTTAAAATATAAAATGGTTAGAGTGAAATGAATAAAAAAATGTCACTCACATTAAGACAATGAAACTTTTCACTTTATTAGATTGCAAATTAAATAAATTCAATAACATGTGATAAAGTTTGAAAAAAATATGGAGTTGGTGATTATTCATCTAAATTAGATAGAGACAAGCACTCCCCATTGTGTCTATTTTATTTCTAAATCATGACTTGAAAAAAATATGGAGTTGGTGATTATTCATCTAAATTAGATAGAGACAAGCACTCCCCATTGTGTCTATTTTATTTCTAAATCATGACTTGTAGATATATTATCATATTGGAAGAAGACCTTGACTCAAGATAATATTTTTAATAGAATTGTTTTATTTTTTAATATAGATTTTTTATTTTATTTTTTATGGCAGAGGTTTTATAAATGATTAACATTGTTTTCTTAATATTTTTGTAAGTAATATTGAGAATTACATCTAAATGAGTTAATTTTATTTTAAAATTTTACAATAAGTTATGACTTCAAATCAAATATTATTGATTTTTTTTTTCAATTAGTATCCCCAAAACTATTTCATCTAGTCTCACCTGACCTAAAATGATTTTTAATTCTAAAGGAACACCTCATAGATGTTAAGATAAAAGATTGATTTTGTTTTTAAAACTCTCACCAGATTAATAATAATTTTATAATTAAAAAATAGAATACCTAGCTTTTTAAGCTCAGATAATTCAAACGATTGGGTTTATATTTTAGATCCAGCGCACTGCTCTGCTTCGAACAGCTAAGTCAAGACACGTTTCCAATACTTAGTGCTGCGCCATGCGGCGGTGTCACATATATTGGCCATATAAATAATCATAACCCTCTCGAAGATCAACTGCAATTCCCCTCGTCCACTCCATCCCAAATGGGTATCTCTTTACAGAAGCTCTGGTTTGTTATCGTTTCAGTTTTTGCTGTCGGCCTTCCCTCTCCACGCCCTAATCTTTCCCATGCATTAATCTCCACCAGATGTCTTGCCCACGAATCTGAAGCTCTGCTCAGCTTCAAAGCGGCCTTCAATGACTCCCACGGCTATTTCAGTTCATGGGTAAATGGAACAGACTGCTGTACCATGTGGAGCGGCATATCCTGCAACATTCAGACTAACCATGTTGTCTCTCTTCATGTAAGCCCTTTGGGTTCCATCCAAGGTGTGATCTCTGAGAGCCTGTGCCAACTTCGTTTTCTCACATCACTGAGCATAAGCGGAGTAACAGGTACAATTCCTCCCTGTTTGGGAAATCTCTCTTCTATTGAATTTCTAGATTTATATGGAAATGGGTTTAGTGGGACAATTCCTCCTTTCATTTGTTTGCTCACGCGCCTTACCCACCTTGGTCTTTCTAGCAATAACTTCAATGGAACCATACCCTCCTGCTTTGGCAATCTTGCTTCTTTAACTAACCTTCAACTTGCTGACAACCAGCTTAGCGGAAGCGTACCGGCTTCTCTGGGTAATCTTTCTTCCTTAATTTTCCTTACCCTTTACAAGAACCAACTCAGTGGAATGGTGCCAGATTCTCTGGGTAACCTTTCTTCTATAACTTACCTCCTCCTTAGTTACAACCAGCTTAGTGGAAGCATACCTGACTCTCTGGGTACTCTTTCTTCTGTAGGGTATCTTGGGATTTGTAACAACCAACTCAGTGGAAGCATACCAGCTTCTCTGAGCAATCTTTCTTCATTAAATCGCCTTGATCTAGGTGAGAACCACCTTAATGGAAGCATACCGAATTCTCTGGGTAATCTTTCTTCTTTATGGTACCTTATCCTTCATAAAAACCAGCTTAGTGGAAGCATACCAGCTTCTCTTGGAAGTCTCTCTTTGCTGAGGTCCTTATACCTTGAAGACAATCAATTGAGCGGTAGCATTCCAGATTCCCTGGGCAAGCTCTCTTTACTTGTTTTTTTGGATATTAGAAATAACCAGCTAACTGGGACCATTCCCCTTTCATTTGCTCAGCTTTCATCCCTCAGTGACTTCAAAGCTTCTGGCAATCGTTTCAATGAAACCATCTCTTCTTTGTCACTTCCTGCTTCTTTAGTTAATCTATACCTGTCACTAAACCATCATCAGTCGATCTCAGAAACTTTCTTTCACAACCTTACAAGCCTGAAGTTTCTGTATTTATCCAACTGTGTGCTAGATATAAGCACAACCTGGATTCCATCCTTTCAGTTAAGTCAGTTATCTTTAGTGTCATCTACTATTAGTCACGGTGAATTCCCACTTTGGATTTCAACACAATTCTCACTTGATTCACTGGAATTAGTTGACACCGGTCTTAAGGGAGAAATTACCTCTTGGCTATGGGAAACCAGTCCTCAGTTGAAATCTCTAAATCTATCAGGAAATCATTTGGAAGGAAGCCTACTCTCAGATACTTCAGTATGGATGGAATTAGTAATACTAGATGTCTCTAGAAATGCATTGAGCGGGCACATTCCATCAACGTGGGCTCCTAATATGACAATATTGATGCTCAATGACAATTTATTTAGTGGCAGTATTCCTCCAAGCCTCAGTAGATTATCTCAACTCCAGTTGTTAAATCTTGCAAACAACAACTTTACTGGAGTGATCCCTGCGAGCTTGTCCAGATGCTCTTCCCTCAATGTCCTAAATTTGGGAAATAATAGTTTGCAGGGAGGCTTACCCCATGACTTGAGTCAGCTAAGTGAATTGTATTCATTAGTTGTTCACAATAATAAGCTGAACGGATCATTCCCTCCCTCATTAGTAAATTGTTCAAAACTACAAGTTCTTGATATTGGGAACAACTTATTTAGAGGTGAAATACCAGCATCAATTAGAAACCTTTCAGAGCTAAGAGTATTGGTGATGAAGGAGAACAATTTTACAGGCAGTATTCCTCCAGAGATTGGCCAGCTGAAGAATCTCCAGATCTTGCTTCTTTCATCTAATCATATCTCAGGTTCAATTCCACATACAATTGTATCATTGCAAGCAATGGAAATAGAAAACCAATATGGTTTTATATTGTCCACTTCACAAGTTCCTTATCGAGATGGATTGGATATGACTTTAAAAGGAACAGATCGACACTACACATATATTCTTTCTACTCTCACATCTCTAGATCTCTCAAACAATGAATTGGAGGGAGAAGTTACTTCTAATTGGGGGAACTTGAAGGGTTTGAGGCTTTTAAACTTTTCAATGAACAATTTGAATGGAACCATTCCAAATAGCTTGGGAGAAATGAATCAATTGGAGTCATTAGACCTTTCAAGAAATTGTTTTTCAGGAAAAGTCCCTGCAGAGCTTGAATTTTTAAGCTATTTGGGTTCACTAAATTTATCAAACAACAATCTTTCAGGAAGTATACCACAAGGACGACATATGACTGGCACTTTTGGAGAATCCTCTTATTCAGGAAATCCTCATTTATGGGGGTGTCCCCTACCAAAAAATTGCTCTTGGCCACAATTTTCTCCTGCTCCTCCAATGTTAGTGATCAAAGAAAAGAAAAGCATCAAAAGCTTTGAATATCCATGGTATTCTGTAGCACTAGGATTGTCATATGGAGCGGCTTTTGCAGGGATAATGTCAATAATCCTGATAAAAGAGAGTAGAAGGAGGAAATACTTCAATAAAGTTGATACAATCCTAAAGTATTTGTTTCCATGGATGAAGAATCTAACAGTATGAAAGGGTTCATCTACAATTCAATGAAATGTGAAAGGTAAACCATATGTTTTTTTCTTTGAATTATTTATCATAATTCAAAATATTATAATGCTTAAATTCAAAAGGAAAATAGTAATTATTAATGTAGAGAAAATCTCACTGGCTATTCTATCTATTAATTGTAGACTATTTGTAGTACTTCTAAATAGAATAATGGAATCTTTTTATTGTTATTAATATATAATTTTATGTACAGGAATTTGTTTATGCTTAGGTGCTTAGGATGGTTCCCTACTATGTATACCTTATTGAAGACATGCTATTGTTGGTGGCCTCACTCAAAATGTTATCTTATATATGTTATTTATTTGTGCTAAATGAAGACTATGAAGAAAGGAAATATTTGAAATTTTAAAAAATTAGCCATTTTGTCTAGAAATACAAGAATTTGTTTATGCTTAGGTGCTTAGGATGGTTCCCTACTATGTATACCTTATTGAAGACATACTATTGTTGGTGGCCTCACTGAAATGTTATCTTATATATGTTATTTATTTGTGCTAAATGAAGACTATGAAGAAAGGAAATATTTGAAATTTAAAAAAATTAGCCATTTTGTCTAGAAATATGAAAGCTTGATAATATTTGTGAAACACTTGATGTGCCACTAGCAGTCTAGCTCTAAGCAAGAATTGAGATGTAAATAATATGTAAAGTGTCAATAGTTTCTTTTTATAAAAAGGTGTGAAATATTTTTCTTCATTCATCAAGAGAAAATGTCTCCAAATTTCTTTCAACTTCTCAATGTTGTACATTTATTGGTTTCCATTACTTGTTCACTCATCATTTTATTCAATATATTTTTCCTCAAAAGTATAGAAAGTTTATATTTTAACACTTCGGTTGTTGAATGGATTTCTAGCATATGCATAATTTTTTTTCTTTTCACGTAATTATTTTGGAAAATCAATATGGTTCTTATATAACCCACATTAGAATATTAGCATGATGTTTAGTTCAATCTTTAATTGTATTTCCAAAAGTATTATAAAAAATGGTGAACATATATAGTAAGTATTATTGTCATATGCTAATTAATCAATTGATTAAAAGGTTTTTTTTTAACTCTATATTTTTTATATTGACAAATAAATTAAAAATGAAAAATGAAGTGAAACCTATTTTGGGGTTTTGTTCAAACGACAAGGTCATAAGGGTATTTAACTATGTCCTACTTACCTATTTATGTATTTATGTCTTAAATAAAATAAAACTTCAATTTTTTTTATGCATTCACATCTTAAATAAAATACTACAAATCTATGTCCAAATTATTAATTTATGTATAACTATATATCTATGTCTTGGAAAGGAAAATAAGGTTTTCTTTTTTATAGTCTAAGCCAAACTAATAAACTACATGCTTATAAACACAATCAACCTGGACTAATTAATTATTAGAAATATTGAACTATTGAAATGCATACAAATGTAAATAGAAAATAAGTATTTAGTTTAATAATAGATTAATGTCACATGGATAAGGTTCTAGAATTTCTAAATTTTAAATCCCTAAAATATAATGTCTTGGACTATCAATGTAACCACACAATTTTATATTGAATTAATGTCCTATCAAAGGACATTCGTGGACCTAAGAATTATTCATGATAGTGGACTTGTACTTGTGCTTTGGATTCATCTTAATAATATATTGAACTTTATTCTACAACTTCACCTAATATTTTTTCTTCTACCCTACCTATTTTAAAAGTTTAGGGACTAATGTAATTGGTGAATACATTGAAATTAACAATATTACAAACATATCCAAATGCCAAATGGTCAAAAATATTGCAAGCTAAATATTTAGATAATGAAATTCCAACAAGAATATTTACAGTGGTAGATCCCCCAAAGGGGTCTTCCATTTGGAACTTCATCAAAAACAGCAGAAGCCTCATCACAAAATTTTCATCTTGGGAGGTAAATGATGGGTGAAGTGTAAAGTTTTGGGCAGATTCATGGAATGGGAAGCCTCCATTGTCAGCAAATCAAGATCTTGGAGAGGCAAGAACAATTTTATCTCAAGCTTGGGGTGAAAATTCTCTAGATTAAATTCAGTCATCAAGCCCTCTAACGGGTAAAGTAATGTGGAAAACTCCCTCAAGTAGTTTATTAAGCACTCAATAGTCTGATCTTTTTAGTAAGAGCATGAAGGAAAGAATAGTTTACTTTTCTTCAAAACCAGATAGAATATTATGGGCAGCATCAAAAGTAGGCTCATACTTTGTGAAGGAAGGATATGCAGTATTAGCACAATCTAAATATTCTATTGAACCTCAATGTGCATTTTCCTTTTGTTAGAATAATAAAATCCTTTCGAAAGTAGGAAGCTTTGCATGGCTTGCCTTACAGAAAAGAATTTTAACTAGTGATTGTCTTGTCAAATTGAAGATTGTTGATCCTTTCAAGTGTCCATTATGTGAAGTGGAATTAGAAACAGCAAATCATTTATTTCCGCAGTGTATTTTTTCCAATCAATGTTGGAACTTTATTAAAAATAAGTTATAGCTCTCCATTCCCCTACCAAATTCCATTTGGGATCTCTTCCAAGCTTGGCCGATATTGTATCAGTCCTCATTTTTTGCATGCATTTGGCTTATCATCTCAGTACTTGTAATATGGAATCTCTGGTTGGAATGAAACATGAGAATTTTCAAGAAAACTAAATCTCCAATAGAGTTGGTTTTTTTGAAAATAGAAAAGGCAATATCAAAGGGGGTTAACTCATGTGTCCAAAAAGAGAAATTCATTAATTCACCTTTTACAAATTGGGACAATTCTATTTTGAAAAATTGGAAAGACATCAAATTGCCTTTTGATGGCAGCCTTCACAAAAATAGCACCACAAAGGTAGATAGAGCATCAGTGAAATGGTTCCCACCTCAAAGGGATTTTGTAAAATTAAATTTTGATGGGGCATCTAAAGGTAACCCAGGCTCCTCATGAGCAGGAATCTGCATCAAAAATGCATCAGGGGTAGTATTGGCAACCTCATCTTTTCATTTACAAAATGGAACAAACAATTATGCAAAAGCTCAAGCTTTGTTATTGGGTTTGGAATTCGCAATCCAACTCAGGCTTTCAAAGCTCCATATAGAAGAGGACTCATTGATAATCATCAATGCATTTAGGGAAAGGAAAGTTCACAACTGGAGTTTAAGTTATGTGCTAAATAAAGCATGGGCATTATTAGATAAGCTTGAATCTTCAGTCATTTCGCACACCTACAGAAAATGGAATAGGGTAGCGGACTTCTTAGCAGGGTTGGGAAGTGATAAAATAGAGATTAGGGCAATTAATGATTTGAGTTATTTAAATACTTTCCCTCAATTGCTTGAATTAATAAAGCAAGATGCTAAGGATGCATAGATAAATATTCAAAGTTATCTTTGCATAGTGAAACTTGGATAAACCATAAAGTCTTCTAATGTATGCATATGTCGAACATTTGCAAAGACATGTTTAAATAAACTCCATGTGTTATTAATGTCTTATCATGTAAAGTGCAGGGTTCTCAATTCACAATTCAAACACATGTTGTAAAGCAGGTTTAACGTGGCACAGAGGTACATTCTCCACACATATGAGTTGGAGAACTTCAATAGGGCACATTTAATAAGAAATATTCATCAGATCTTGCAAGGACGACATGCCTAGACTAAGTCTATAGATTTGTTTGTAAAGGACAATGCTAAATTTGTATTTAGTTTTAGCATCAAAAGTTATTCAAATTTAGCCAAAGTCAAGTTATCAAACAAGACTATTTTTACAGGGTTGTTTCTTTAATGATTACAGATGAAAGTTGCAAACTTGTGTCGATGTTGAAATTAGTACAAAGCTAGCATTCTAATCCATACGATTACAAGAAACTTAGCAGTCGTTCTAAACTTCGAGACTCTCCAAGCGTGTCATCCTTCTAAGATCCTATTCTCAAGAAATTGTGTCGTAAAAAGCATGGCAAGCTCACCTTTAAACATAGCTCGAATTGTTTCATTTTCACTTATCAAAAATTCAATGGATTTGTAGAATAGAGTGTTGTCTCTGGTAAATTATAGGTTAATGGAGCTTAAGGAGTTTCAAGTGAAAAATAACAAGGTGTCAATTACAGTGAAGCCATGGGAAGAGCCTTTCTCAGCATGTATCGAGAAAGAAGAATTGCAAAAAGTCTTCAAAGTAAATTGTAAGTCTAGTTAAATTGCATTAAAATCATCATTGGTGAGGACGTATTGCACATAGAATTGCAAAGGATCATATTTCTAGCTAATTTATTGTCTATTTTCTTGTCGAACACTCTGGATCTAGTTCAAAACTTTATTATTTTAAAAAACTATAGCCAGTAAGTTTGTTATTAGACTTTATTTGGAAAATCATGCATTACTTCAAAGTGTTCAGCAATACGACTTCACCAAGGGTGATGGTCTAGTGGGAGGTTTATTCCCAAGGCATATAATCCACTATAAAAAGAGGTATGCAAAAAAAAAAAATCGAGGTATGCTTCTTGTTACCGGTTTACAAAGGCTCAATCAGGCAAGCATCTATGTTGCAGGTGTCATAAGGGTCAAATGGGATCTCTTCATCAAAGGTTTTTCATGCTAGGTTCCCTCTTGAACAATTTCTGCCCACATTTTTACCATGTTGCATCGGTTGTTCCCTTAGTTTTTGCATTCTCTGTATCCTGGTTCCTATCGGCATAGGTCCGTGAATGTTTCCCCGACTCAGGTTACGTTTTCTACATCGGATGAGTGTTGCCTATCAGTAGGACTCATCCGATGTCACGGCAATCAAAAGGCTTTTGCATACTTCATTCGACAGGATGCTTCATTTGTTTTGGCGACCGTGGGGTTTCTATCGGCATATGTTTTCACCGTCGGGGTTGTGTCTTACCGATTTTATCATCTCTCCCTGACTAGGTAGATGGTGATTCATCGGCGGAGCCTTATTCTATCAGCATAGGGTCTCGGTGAATGCCTCAAGTTTCGCCGAAGTCACAAGGAGCCCGGCACAAAAGATGAAGGCCTCGATATCTTGTTTTCGGTGGGAGGCTCGCCGATTATGAGTGACTTCACCGAGATCATCGAATATCGACATAGAGTCTCGCCGAAGTGGAGATGTCTCGCCAAAACCAAATGGATGACCGGCGGATGATGTTGGTTTTGGCGTAGGTCTCAGCGAAGCAGGAGAAGCTGGCCAGGAGATAGGGAGTTCACCACAAGATAAAGCCATCAGTGGGAAGTCTTGCCGACTTGGTAAGATCTCGCCGAAGGCCATAGGGAACTCAAGCCTGGTGGAGAGGAATGAACTTGAGGTAAACAAATGGAGCTCGACATAGAGTCTCGGTGAACAGAGACGGTCTTGCCGACGCAAGGAGGCCCCACCTATGAAGGACTAGCCAACTAATGATGTCACCGGAGGTCATCGCGACCAGAGGTCTTCGGCATAACATAATGAGCTCGGGGCAACCTCTTTCCGATCGGAATGAGTCAGGCCGAAAGAAAAGAAGTTGGTCGAGGGTTCATACCTCGGCGTATGTCTTGCTGAGATGCATTTCCATTCAAAGGACTTTTGACCGGCTGCAGGGCTGCGTGGTTTTCACTCGGCCAATCAGAAATATCTAAAGGTAAACCGTAGCAGTCCAAAGAGCGTCGAAAGGATGAAGGGCGACGTGTATCTGTTGCAGGATCAGAGCATTCATGGTGTGGCCAAAGTAGCTCAACTGGACACGATGGATCAAATAAATGTGGTAGCTAAAGGAATATCTGAGGAGGACTTCTTCGAGAATGTTTCACACCGACACCAACAACAGGGACACGTAAGATCTTCAGCATTAATTCGATAAAATATCGGGGAAATTCTATTCCGAATCAAGATATTTTTGTAAGCCCTAAGGGGCCAACGTATCAGTTTGTATATAAGGCATTTTTTGCCTTTTTGTATGTAATTCTGATTGCACACTCTGAAGAGTTAGTGATTTTCATTAATCCTTTCTCAGTCAATGTATGTTTTCAGTAACTCAGCTGGAATCTCGAATACAACACAGAGTTTACCTTGGAATTTTGTCTTCATATTTGTATGATTCTCATTTCTGTATCTTTCTTTTTTGAGCTTGCAAGTTTCTAACTATGTTTTCCATAATACTGTATTCATATCTTAGAGTTGTGAAAATCAATCTTTCCTTCCTGAGATGCGTATGTAGACCAAACCTGTTAGAAAGACAAGCATTAAATCTGAAAGATGTTGTTCTGAGAATAGCAATTGGTCTTTCAAGTGTATGTTCTTTTTGTGTTCATTTCATGATTTCTTATCATTCGGTGTATCATCCTAGTGTGGTCTTTTAATTTATGCACCTTCTTCCTCTTTTCTCTCAAAGAATCAATAGTTTAGGTGATACCCAAAGGAAGTCGGCCTTCTCCGGAGGTTCATTTCAGTTATAGGTGACCCACAGCCTTGAGATGATCCCATGTTGCTCTAGAATGCTCAGTTTATTGTAAACTCTGCACAGGGTGCAATTCTAGATGACAATGCATGATACCTCATCTTACTTGTACCAAGCTCTTAATAAGTATAGGTTTGCTTTTACTATGGAGGAGATAGATCATATTAAGAGAAAGTATCATGCAATATCTTTCTTGAGGAACCATACATGTGTGCATGATTTGCAATTATCAGTCTTTCCACAAGCTACTAGGGGGAAATATTGCTATCGTTATGTTCTTGATATTAATCAAACAGTTCCATCGCAGGAGTATGACTATAAGAAAAAGCAAGTGCATGAGGAAAGTTTGGTAAACAGTCCTCAAAGAGAAAGGAACAAGTTGGCTTCCTTTTAAGCAGTGTTTTAAATATGTTATAGTTTTCTATGTGGGAAAATATGTATTCAGGGTTCTTAGTCAAACTCGAGAGTAATGCAGTTATAATTTTATTTTGTAATGTTATGTAAAAGGGTTTAGATACAGAAATTGTAAAGGGTTTGTATTTTGGTCATGTAATGGGGTTTGTCTTTTGACAATGTAAAGGGTTACTTAAGGGGATTTGATACTCAAATGGTGATGGGTCTATATTTTGGAAACGTCAGGGGGGTTGTTTTTACAAAATGTAAAAGGGGTATGTCGCCTGTCAATGTAAAGAGGTCGATATTAAGGCAGATTCAGTCATGGAATATAATTAGGAATCTTATGTCCCTACTTGAGCTATAACTGGGGGTTTTCTTCCTAGTTCTTTCCCACCGGTATGCTCGCCTGAACTAGGGTTTTGTAATATCTATAATTAATATTAATATAATTATAGTGGCTTGCCACTTTTGCTTAAAATTTAAAAAAAACAACAATAAAACAGTATTACAAACATCACTCTTTAAAATGAATGTGATTAACTCCTTTAAACACAATGTAATCATATCTATTTCACACAAGGGTTGGGGTGAAAAGCTATTTATCTCAACTATGTTTGACCAAACCTACAAAAAAATCACTTTAAAAAAAGATGAGAGAATTGTGTTCTTTCACCCTATGTGAGCATGAGCAAAGGGGTAAGTGGTATGTGTATAGAGAGAGGTGTAATAAACTAGGGTTATAAAATGGAGTGAGGGACTAATTAGTATATTTATATGTTATAAAGCACTCCCTCAAAATAGACACAAAAATAAATGAGAGATAGCATGGATAGGAAAGTTTCACAATTATATATTTCCCCCACTTGGAGGGGTATGTGATTCCTATAATGAACATGTATATCTAAGTATGTAGCAATCACATCCATGCATGTAAAGTAAATATTTAGACCCTCAAAGGAAAATACCATAGGCTCCATTTAAACCAATGGACCCTATGATGATATTATCATGTATATTCACCTTTTGTATATGTATTTTCAATAAGATGAGTCTCTATAAGAACATGTTGTCATCTACATGTCTAAATAAAAGAAAATTAGTGAAATGATATGCCTCCCCAATAATTGGTTGTATTCATAGGATACAAAGAATTTTTAGAAGAAAAAAATAGTGCATGAAAATTATTTAATGTAATTTTCAAGCATGAAAGCATACAATCATGTTGATGTAGAAAAAAATATAAATTATAACTCATGTAAGAATGTGGAATAGATGTGGTGTTAGTAAATAATAGTTTTAATCCAACATGAGAAATAAAAATTGTGGTGTGGCCCTCAATACCCTAGTAACACTCCCATATACATATAGATTCTTAGGTAGGGATATATACCCCAATCTTGCACGTAAAGTCATGAGCATATAAAGGTCAATAAGGCCCATTTATTCACTAGTGATATAAAATTAAAACAATGAGCATATGTGCAAAATAGAATGCATAAAGCTATGATAAGGGGCAAGGTTTTATCAAAAGGAGAGCACTTAGCATAATACATTTGAATGTAACTAAGATGGCTCAAAGAAACACGATATTGTGAGATATAATAGTGAAATTCCAATTCAAATAAGAGGCCATATATGGGTGTGAAAATGTAATAAAGTGAAACATATTTGTGTAAGAGGAGAAGGTAAATACCCTCCTATAAAAATATATGTCAATAATAACATAAATTTAAAGAGGGGAGCTACATCATATTCCCCATGTGTAAATACATGGAAAGTGGAAATAACATGGTGCCCCTAATGTGACTTTAAAGATTGATGAAGGGGACTCCCCTTACAAGCTAGAACCACAATGCACAACCAGGTTTACATAGCAAAAGGACCTTTATTACTAGATCGTCATTACAGAGAGCATGCCATCTTATGGGAAAATTATTACATGCATCTGTTGAGTGCAATTCTTAATTCACATTCGACTCTACAATGTATGTTGTCCTCACACTTCCGTCATCGTTCTATACTTGCATTCCTTCATTTTTTTATGTATTTTTCTAGTTCTCTAGGTCAGCCTTGATCTTTCCCACTCTTCATGTCGTAGTTTCCACTATCGTCCAATCAGTTTTCAAAATCACCAAGTTGTTATATCGTTATCAGCAGCTCCACCAAGTTGGCCAATAGATAGGTATTCCACAACAATGATGTGGAATACATCGAATATTACTCCACCAAGTGTCGCAACCTAACTCGCCATCCACCCCTGTTGACCATCTTCACTCATCTACCACCTTCGGAAAGTTGCCAACAATTTGGGAGATCTCTCTCTAAAAACCCCATGTCACATCGATAAGCTCAAGTGGGATATCACCAGAATGTCTATGAGACATTAGAGGATCTCACATTGACACCACCTTGTCACACCAACCTTGTTTCCACCACTATGTCAATGAGACATGCCTAGTCGAAGAGACTTAGGAGTATCTCTCACTGATACCTTGAGGTCACCTTGACTTGGAATATCGAACAGACATGGGATGTCAAAGAGACATCCATAGAACTCCCATCGACACCACTTTGTCTCTTAGATGAAAACAAAAACCCTAAATCAGGTTGTCAAAGACACATCTATGCAAGTCTCACCGAAACTTACTTGTCCCGCCAAACTCCCTATCCAAAGAATCATAGAATGTCAAAAATGTGGAAACTAGATGCTAACTGTGCATACAAATTAGCCCTTATTGGATAAAATAATTCAAATTGTTTTGTTGATGCAAGATTACTCTCTGACCCCTAGATGCTCCTGCATGAGACACCCAGGGTAGTTTGAAAAGTGACTCTATCACTTCTCGAGAGTTAGAGGAAAACCAAGACAAATAACCTCTGACTCATAAAACCAAGTTGAGTCTTCAACCGACCTTCCCTTTCACTTCACCAGGTATTCATTGTACTACATGTTCCTAGTGCTTCTTCCCACACAACTGTCCAAGATCTCTTCAATCTCTTATTTTTCCATGGTTGTTGTTGGAACACTCCATTGTGCCTCTACCAACTCATGCTCCTTATCTCCTTCATGATACTCTATCAGATTTGAAATGTTAAAGATAGGTGAAACATGAATCCCACTCAGAAAATCAACCTTGTACACATTCCCTGAATCATGTTTCTTCAAAAATCTTACACGGTCTGAACTTCTTCATCTTCAGCTTATTGTATGTACCAACTGGGAATCTTTCCTTCCGCAAATGAACCATGACTTCATCCTTGACAGCAAACTCCTTATGCCTTCTTTTCTGATCTACCTTCACCTTGTATTGTGTATTCACCTTATTGATATACTCCTTAACTTCTTCATGCACATTCTTTATATGTTCAACAAAATCCCCAGCTTCAACACTACATTTTCCTTCCTTATCCATCTTCCTCAATTCAGTAGCATTTCTCAGACTACTCCTGTGCACAATCTAAAATGGTGATCTACAAGTGCTCCTATTGGCAGAATTGTTGTAAGTGAATTCTGCCTGAGGTAAAATCAAATCCCAACCCTTGAGTCTATCACCTGCTAAGCATCTCAGCAAGTTACCCAAACTCCTATTTACTACCTCTATTTTTCCATCTATCTATGGATGATGTGCTGAGTTAAACTTCAAGTTAGTTTTTAACATCTTCCACAATGTCCTCCAGAAATACCCAACAAACTTGGTATCTCAGTCTGAAACTATGCTCTTTGGTAGACCATGTAGTCTTACCACCTCCTTAAAAAATAATTTTGCAACATGAACGACATCACTGGTGTTATGACATAGAATGAAGTGTGTCATCTTTGAAAATCTTTCCACCACCACAAATATACAGTCCTGACCATGTTGCATCCTTGGCAAACCAAGAACAAAATCCATGTTAATATCCTCCCATAGCTTCTCAAGTACAAGTAATGGTTGATACAGTCTAGTATTCTGACTAGTGCCCTTCGCCATTTGACATATTCTACAACCCTATACAAAATTATTCACATCCTTCTATAGCTATGTCCAATAATAATGTTTTCCAACAATGGCAATGGTCTTATCCCGACCAAAATGTCCTGCCATTTCGCCACTATGCTTCTCTCTGATCAAATTTTCTCTCATCGAACTCTTGGAAATGCACAGTTGATTCCTTCTAAACAACATACCATCCTAAATGGTATAATCCAACCACCTTTTCCTATCCAACATGATAGGCTCCTTGCAAGCTTTCCAAGCTTCTGTGAAATCAAGATCTTCTGGATACAAGCTTGTGAGCTCCTTGAACCCGACAACTTCAAACTACATTTCAATCAGCAAGTTTTACCTCCTGCTCAAGGCGTCTATGACCTTATTTGATCGTCCACTCCTGTACTTTAACACAACTGTATAACTCTGCGAAAATTCCACGAACTTCAAATGCCTTTGGTTCAGTTTTCCCTAACTGTTCAAATATTGTAAAGCCTAATAATCAGTAAACAAAACAAAATATTTTGGCAACAAATAGTGTCTCCACTTTTTCAAAACCTAGATTATGGTGTAGAATTCATAATCATATACAAAATATTTCTTCTTTGCATCATTCAACTTCTCACTAAAATAAGCAACAGGTTTACCTTCCTGACTTAAAATAGCTCTAATGCCACTTCCACTAGCATCACGGTCCACCTATAATACTTTATTGAAATCTAGGAGTGGCAAAATAGGTTGCTCTGTGACCTTCTTCAGAAAATTGAAATCATTTCTGCTCCTGTACTCCATCTGAATTGTTTTCTATCCCCTCTCATTGTTTCAATTAGGGGTGCACAGTTACTATCGAATCCTTTTATGAAATTTCAGTAAAAACTAGCTAGACCATCAAAAGATCTTACCTCGGTAACACTCGATGTTGGCCACTCCAAAATGGCTTTTACCTTTTCTAGATCCATTTTCAGACCCTCTACTGAGATACAAATCCCAGCCAGTTCACATTTCACAAAACTACACTTCTTCAACTTGATTAGCAGCTTCTCCTCACTCATCTTCTCAAAAACTTCTCAAATATGCATTAGATGTCCTTCCAATGTCTTACTGAAAATTAAAATGTCATCCAAGTAAATGATGAAAAACTTACCCAACAATTCTTTCAATGCATCGTTCATGAGTCTCATGAATGTGTTGGGTGCATTAGTCATCCCAAAAGGCATGACTAACCACTCGTGCAGGCCTTCTTTGGTCTTGAAAGTTGTCTTCCATTCATCTCCTTCTCTGATTCAAATCTAGTGGTAACCACTCTTTAGATCAATCTTTGTGAAATACTCGGCTCCACTCGGGAAATCCATAATGTTGTCCATCCTTGGCAAGGGAAACTAATACTTGATGGTAATCTTATTAATGGCTCTCAAACTAGTACACATTTTCCATTCTCCATCCTTCTTAGGTGTTAGTACAACAAGTATTGCACATGGACTCAAATTCTCCCTAATCAATCCCTTTCGCAACAACTCTTGCACTTTTCTATTCAACTCTTCACTCTCCACTAGAGTCATTCGATGGGCTACCTTATTTGGAAAACTGGCTACATGAATCAGGTCCGTTTGATGACTAATCTTCCTTACTAGTGATAATTCTTCAGGCACATTATCAGAAATAATACTTTGGAATTCATCTAGCAAACCATGCACTTCTACAGGAACTTTGTTGCTAACTTTTCAATTCTTGGAATTAATGCAAAAGACATGTGTTCATGTCTCATACCTTCTAGGAATTTTCTTCTGAACAACCAAAAAAATTCGTGCATTGTTGCATACTTTTTCATCTATTTCCTTCAAAGGCTTTAGCTTATGTCAAACTCCATCCTTCGTTAATGAATAAGTGTTTGTGTGTCCATCATGCAATGCTCGTCAATCAAACTGCCATGGTCGACCCAACAACATGTGGCAAGCATCCATGGGTATCACATCACACAAAAATTCATCCCTGTAGTTACCAATTTTGAATTTTATCAGGCACTGTTCATTGACCAAGACCCTTTGATCCTTCTACAACCATGCAATCTGATATCAACTCGGGAGCCTTCTCCTCTCGAGTTGCAATTTGGTGACCATTTCTTCTGACACTAGATTTTCAATGCTACCTCTGTCAATGATGACATTGCAGACCTTACCTTCACATTTACAATGGGTGCAAGACAAACTCTTTCGATGGTCAGGCTCCTTCTCCTCATTCATCAAGGCCCTTTTGACAACAAGGGACTCACCCCTCTTTGCATCTTCAGACTCTGAGGATCAAATGTCTTCATTTGCATGGGCCACTTGTGCCTTTCCTTTAGGTATCTTATTTGTCCTCTCTTGGTGTTGTGGTCACTCATATGCCCTATGTCCCTCTTCACCACATTGGAGACATGTTCCTTTGATACCTCCTCTTCCTAGTCCATGCCCAGACCTTCCTCTACCTCTTTGATCTCCACTATTTGATCATGAGGCTGATATGAGTCATTCTTTGTTGATCTTGACTAGTATTGGATCCTTCACCTTTCTTATAATCACCACCTCAACCTCCATATGTTCATTTTCTAGTCTTTGTTGGAATAGGTGCCTCAATTCTTACTGGCATGTAACTCCTGAAGGGAAAAGTCATTGTGACATCATTGATGTTTGGTCGACTAACTGTTCTAAATCGTTGTGAAAAGTTTTGGTCACCGAGACAAAGATGATGTCTTGCCGAATGGACCTATCACTATGACATGTAGACTCGGTAAGATCTCTTGCGACTGTTGTTTCTCTCACCGATGGTTATTCTCTCGCAGTTATCGGGGAGACTTGGGCGAAAGGTTGATTGTCGGTATGTAGTCTTACTGACATGGAATGTCTCGCCGACCGAGGTTGCTATCAAGTGCCTAGCAGATGTCAGGGAGACCTATAGTGATTGGGGTCTTCAGGGTGACTTGAACACTTGGTATGAAGTCCTAGCGACTGAAGAGTGTCTCACCAATAGTATATGGTCATCAGGGTAACACAAGGGTCTCGAGGAGAAGTCCCGGCGATAGATGAAGGTCTCGCTGATGGGGATATACTTGGTGTCTTCGTGGTGACAAAAAGACTTCGGTGTGATTTCTTGGCAAAAGATGAATGTCTGGCCGACTGAGATGCTTCGGTATAACATGAAGAGCTCGGTGTGATTTCTTGGTGAAAGATGATTGTCTCACCGAATGGAATACTCACGTTGGCATGACTTGAAGACTTCGGTACGATGTCTTGGCGAACTGCAGTAGTCTTGCGAATGGCAATTTTGAGATCGATGTGACTTGTGAGCATCAGTATGAGTCTTACCGATGAGGAAAGTCTTGTCGATAGGAATGAAATGGATGTCGGCGATTTTGGTATGACTTGTGGCATTCGCTATATCGTCTTGTCGACTGTTGGAACTTACACTGATATCGTTATGAAGCCTTTGAGCATCGGGGAGACACTTCTTGTGTCTCACCAACATGTGAACTCAGTTGAATGTTTCCTTGACCATTTGACTATCCTATGTGGTGTCTCATGGACCAATCAAAGGAAGAAAAATTCAAATGGTTGGCGGTTGGATTTTTGCAACAGTTGCGATGCTGGAGCTGAACTGCATGCAAGGAAAAATATACAATGGAATGGAAACTTTCTACGATGGGTAATGGCAGATAAGGATGAATAGAAGATAAAAATCAGAATGTGATAAGATTTAAGGGATCAATTCTTAGTTTGAAATGATTGGATTGTTGAGAGCATTTCTATAAGAGATTGAATAGTGAATGAAGCTACTGTGAACTGATACCAGAGAGTTGTATCTTTGCATTGTTTGTAATTGTTTGTTACTGTAATACAAAGAGATTCAGCTTGGTGTGGTGGGTTTTTTCCCGAAAGGGTTTTCCCATGTAAATCTATTGTTCATTGTCTTTGTGTATTATTTATGTTTCTATAAATCTTTCATGTGTGTCTTAATTGGATTGTAATTTGAAAATTAAAAGAATTGTCTGCATTCTTCCCTATAGTTTTGACTTAGGATAGCTGTTTCCGCACCTCTGCTTTCCTTACAGTATTTCCACCTCAACCTCCTCCTCTTTGCTTGCTTTCAAACCTCTTTTTCAGTCGCTCTTCCACTTTTAGAGAGAATGATAAGCATCCTCAATGGTAATCATTCTTACCAGTGCCAATTCTTCCTGTATACTAGGTTTCAACCTGTTGATATACCGAGCAACCTTATTTTTGTTTGCCTCAGATTGTTCGATTTGAATTAGAACCTTGTGAAATTCCTTTGTGTATTCTTTCACTATCATCATTTCTTGTCTTAGACTCTACATTTTCTTTAGCAGCTCCAATTCATAGTCAACGGGAATGAACTATTTCTTCAAATTTTCCACCATTTTTTCCCATCTAGAGATTTTATCTTTTCCTTATCTGCCTCTTTCAAGATGGACCTCTTTCCACCATATACTTGCATGACCTTTTAACTTGGTCTTTGTAAACTTTACTCAATGAGGATCTTCAATCTCCTCAAATTCAAAAAATTATTCCATATCATTGATCCAATCAATCAATTCTTTTGGGTTTAGGCTCCCACTAAAAGTTGAAACTTCCATTTTTGGTTTCTTTCCCAAACTAGATATTGCTCTTAGCAACCTCATCTCTCTAGGATCTACTTGATCTTGTTCTTCTTCCAATTCCTCTTATGTTTCATCATCACTGTCATCTCTTTTTTGATGTACTCCTCTCCCTCTTCGAACTTCTTCTTGCAAAGCTTGCATCTACCTTCTGAGGGCTCTAATTTCATCTCTCAGTGGATCTCTTCCTCCACCACCTCTACCTCTTCCTCTACCATGTTGGTCCATTCTTGGAGGCATTTTGTTCTAATCCCACACTCATAGGTCCTGCTACAATTGCCTCACATTTGGCGTTCTGTTACAGACTCAGGAACTCCTACTCTAATACCACTTGATGAAGGGGACTCCCCTTACAAGCTAGAACCACAATGAATAACCAAGTTTGCACAACAAAAGGACCTTTATTACTAGATCATCATTATAGAGAACATGCCATCTTATGGGAAGATTATTACATGTATTTGCTAAGTGCATATCTTAATTCATATTCAGCTCTACAATGTATGTTGTCCTCACACTTCCGTCATCGTTTCCTACTTGCATTCCTTCATCATTTTATATCTTTCTCTAGTTCTCCAGGTCGGCCTTGATATTTCCTAATCTTTGTCATAGTTTCCATTATCATCCAATCAGTTCTCGAAATCACCAAGTTGTTATATTGTTATCAACAGCTCCACTAAGTTTTCCAATAGATAGGTATTCCACAAAAATGATGTGGAATACATCAAATATTTCTCCACCAAGTATCGCAACCTAACTTTCCATCCACCACCATTGACCATCTTCACTCATCTACCACCTTCAGAATGTCGTCAAGACTTTGGTAGATCTCTCTCCAAAAACCCCATGTCACATCGATAAGCTCAAGTGGGATATCATCGGAATGTCTAAGAGATATCAAAGGATCTCACACCAACACCACCCTATCACACTAACCTCGCTTCCACCAATCCGTCAATGAGACACACCTAGTTGAAGAGACCTAGGAGTATCTCTCACCGATACCTTGAGGTCACCTTGACTCAAAATGTTGAACAAACATGGGATGTCAAAGAGACATCCACATCCCATCGACACCACTTTGTCTCTTAGATGAAAACAACAACCATGAATTAGGTTGTCGAAGAGACATCTATACAATTCTCACCAAAATTTACTTGTCTTTTCAAACTCCTTGTCCAAAGAATCATAGAATGCCACAAATGTGGAAACCTAATGCTAACTGTGCATACAGATTAGCCCTTATTGGATAAAATAATTTAGATTGTTTTGTCAATGCAAGATTGCTCTTTGACCCCTAGATGCTCCTACATCAAAGATATATTTATTTAAGCTCATGTAGTAATAAGTAGAACAATCTTGAATGGTTTAAAGAAGTGTGTGATAATATATATCATTTCAATAGATAAATATGAAAACATAAAATTGATATGAAATAATATGGTGATAAAGGCACAAGATAAACCCACAACAGTGAGTTTCAAACTTGGCACATTATATTTATCAATTCAGATGAGGGAGAAAAGTAGAAAACACCTTCATTTGAAGGTAGCTCTTCAAATGAGGCACCTTCATTTGAAGGTGAGTCAAAAGTCATCTTTGAAATGACATGAACCTTCATTCAAAGGTGTAAAATATAAAATACCTTTGAACAAAGATAATTTTCATAAATAGAAAGAATGCACCTTTAGACAAAGGTCCCTTTTTTCCATTTATAGAAATTACCTTCCTTTGAATATTTTTTTGTGGAAAGGAAATACCTTCATTCAAAGGTCCTTGGATACCTTCGAATGAATGTTAGAACTAGAAATGACCTGTCCACTTTAGGACAAAAATTTTCCTTAGAATTTGAAGTTACAAACCTCTAGTTGTATCTTCAAATGGAACCAACTAGATAAGATAATTTGTAGGATCATAGAACACTGAAAATAATTTTTCCAATGAGGGGTGATCCCACAATAGTGGTTTACAATTTTTGGCCAAAGCAGGGACACTGAAATTATTTTTTTAACTAAATCTTCACTTTTGGGCATCTATAGCTGCTAAACTGTGAGGAATTTGAAGATGATGAAAACTAGAGTTTCGTGACATTTTGTCCTATAGATTCTAAATATATTTTTTCAATTTTTTGGAATCAGATTGCACTTCTTTTTCCATCTCCCTCGAAAACTATTTTTTTAGAAAACAACATTTTAAAAAAGTGACACTCAGGTATAAGCATAACTTTTTCCATGAAGGATAAAATTCTAATTATTTCAAATTTAGTTTGAAATTCTGATATCTAGTGCTTCCACTTGGTTAGATAGTTTTTATTAAATATTTTTCTTTAATCAAGTTTCAAATTCATAATTCCAGACATAAGCGTGACCGTATAGCGTAACTTTTATAATATGCAATTTCATTTTATTTTTGGATAAGGACTTCAATATCCGATGCACTAATATTTTTAATTTTAATTTTTAATAATAATTCTATTTTCCACATGTGCATAGCGAGAGCTTGATTTTCGGTGAAAACCTACATTCACGAGAAATAAAAATAAATATAATAATCAATTAAATTTATTTAAAATTATACTTTTTTGGAAGCTTATAATAAGGACTACATACTTGAAAAAAAAAAAATTAAAAGAATTCATTTGATCCCCCAAAAGGTAAATCAAAAGTGGTTTTTTATCACATTTTGATAGGTGTAAAGGAGACTATGTTATAGGTATGGTTTAAAATAGCGGGGTTCTATCCAAGGGGTTTGATTTAAGGTAGTTTGATCAAACCCTCTTGATTGGAATTCTTTAAATGGAACTTTTCAAGGCTTAAATCATTATATTTTCTAAAAATATGTGATTTCGATTAAAAATCAGTTCCTCCTAGAAATTGTAAACCACTATTGTGGCGGCACCTTGAGTGTAATTTTAAATATGTATTTAATTTGATTATTATATTTATTTTCTATTTTATAGTGACCATGAATTTTTTAGCAATTGTTAAAGTCTATGTTTCACACACATGGAAAAATAGTAAAATAGATATTTAAAATTTTGAAAAATATGGGCATACTAGGAGTTTTGATGTTCTTATTTTAACAAAATAAAAAATAATTTAATTCCGATAAATATTGAAAAATATATGCTAAATGGAATAGATGTATGTCTAAATTATAGTTAATCTCACTTCAAAAACTATTAAAAAAAAATATTTAACAAAAAATTATGAAAAAATATATGTGTACTAGATATTAGTTTTACAAATCTATATTTAAAAATGTATAATTTAATCCTTTCTACAAAAAAGAAAAGAAAAGTGTTGTATGGAATAAACATCACTTTATAAAAATATTGTTAACTATACAAAAATAAGTTATTAATAGCTACGTTAAAAAATTTAAAAAAATATTTATTAATTTTTTTCAAAATCTATAGATGAAATCTCAAAAACTACTAATTCATGTATCTTCAAATTCTTAAGGGTTTAGTTGCTATAGGTGTCAAAGAGTGAAAATTTTATTTAAAATGTTTTTTCAATGTCCCACTTTGGCTAAAAAGTCGGGCACACTATTGTGGGATCACCACACAAGTAGAGTTAAATAATTTAAATCTCAAGGAATAAAGGGTATGAAAAGGTGGAAATCAATGAAGCACAAACCCTTTGCATGTGGTATTCAATATTAATATTGCTTCAAGTGCATGATATTGACCAAGACTTTCATTGGTTTTCCATCATGATTAGAAAGGCTAAAAGTACTAGTGCAATAGTAGAAAGTATTGATGAATGATCCAATCCAATTAGGTTAAAATATTCCTCTCAATTCATTTTTCCATTTACATCATTTGGATTCACATGAAGTAATAAAAACTCTAATTTTAAACTTTTTGTTGAATGATTCCTTTACCATATGTTGTTCTTAGTTAATTCTTATATATGCATAAATTATCCAATCTATTTAGTCTTCTCTCATCAAGGGTTTTGATCTCTTTTAAATGATGTTCCTTATTTGTATAATCATTAATAATTTCATGGGGAAACATGCAACAATTCAATCTCAAGATTAAGAGACATTTTCTCATTTATTCCATACATCAAAGAATAAGGTGTAAACCTAGTAGGAGTTTGGATTATAGTAGTGTGTTCCCTTAACATAGGATCAAGTTGTGTATGACAATTAGTATTGTTCTTGTTAACTATATTTTTCTTAAGATTCACTTGATTGTTTCATTTGTGGCCTCAACTATTCCATTTTATGAATGCATTTACCTCTTTGTTCTTAAATGATGTACCATTACCTATCATAACAGTGGATCAGAAGCCAAATTTATAAATTTTATTAAATCCATTGTGAAATTGTTGATATCAACAACCATGATGACCTTAAATATTATTACTTCAACCCATCTCACAAAAATGTATCATTGAGATCTAATAAATGTATCTCCTTCAAAAAAGACCAAATAAATAGTACCTACCAAGCATGTTAGAAGTATAAATTATTTTACAATACTTTTTCTAGAAGAGAGAAAATCATAATAGAGGATAAAATTTTAATAAGTGCAATTTATGAGCATTAATTTCACAAATGAAAAATTAAAATAGATGTGTACGGTTCACATTTTTCAAGAATAGATAAAGTGTAAAATTAGAAAGGAAATCTTATCCTAAGTGATGAGTGTTTGAATAGATAAAACAATTTGCTACCTACAAACAATATTCCTCCCCTTGGGAAGAAACAGATCCACTAGTGAATGTATAATTCATTCCCATAATTTGGATGAATAGGGGACCCATATCCAAATATATGCCTTTGAGTTCAACTTTGGTGTCATCAAACATAAAAATGTATCTCCTTAAAAATAAGAAATAAATTCCCAATCAAATAAGTGGAAACAAGAGGGAAGATTTTGAACAATATTTAGAAACACATAAAATGATGTGATGACCTCAATTATATCATATATATAATGTATTTCCTCCAATGAATCCTTAGCATCATTGAATCAATCTGAGACACCACAAATAAGGATGAAATGTATGATAAATAGGAATCCCAACGAGGTGGACCTCGAAGATTGAAAGGATCTTGCTATAAGGAAACATTGGAATCTATTTGTGAAGAAGCATGTGATGAAGTAGTATTATCTACAAATGTTGGATTAGATGAAACCAGAAAATTTTGTTGGAGTAAATAGGTAATCACCTAATAATTAATCATCTAGTAGTAGCATAGTATGATGGTTAAGTTATGATGTTGTTGTTCTTTCCATCAAGGCTCAAACCCCATTGGGGTGTTATTGTTGAGTGTTTATGTTGGGGATGAGATCCCTCGTTTGTGTTCTCATCGGTTCATAGCTCTAGATCAAAAGTGTTTACCCTTAAAAAAATCACCTAATGATTAATTATTAGGCCCCTTTTACTTTAATTACTTAAGCAACAATTATGAGTGTTTTCTTATAATTAGATTAGGCTATTTATAGGTCAAGTTATCTCATTGCATAGGATGAGGACACTTGTAATATAATCTAATCAAATCCTCATCTAGGGTTTTCTTTTATCTTTTATAAGCATTCATTTGTACATTGTAATCATTGAAATTCACATTTAGATTAATTCAATGCATATATCTCAAGGTTGCATGAGCTCATCAATATTTTTTCTCTTCAGATGTGATAGGTGTTTTGGATGCAAGTGATTTGTAGTTGTAGTATAGGAAAATGTATCCCTTTACATTTTCACACTTTTTTGGGTCATTGCTAAAATTAGGCTTCTTTATGCCTTATTTGGTCCTATTTTACATCCACAAGCCTTATTTAATGCATCTTTCTGAGGATAATCCCGACATATATTAATTGACTAGTCATAAATCAATGATTTTCGATTATATGGCCCAAATTTAGTGATCTAGAACTCATATGCCACCTTAGGCATATGGGTCCCACCTAAGTTTCGGGGCCTAAATCTAAATTTCACTTTAAACTAAGAATTTCTTGAAAAATGTGTCCCAAGCCTAGCCTACAAGGTTTCATATGCCCCAACTAGTGTATGAGTCCCACTTAAATCTTAGATCTGATTTAAATTTAAATTCTTTGCAAGATTTTATTCTCTTGGATTTGATGTCAGCTTGTAGTGTTGTAATTCCAAGAAATTTGGCATAAACAAGTATAAATAGAAGGTTATTTCACTCATTTTATCCTAGCAAGTTTACAATTCATCTATAAATTCAAGTGAGAGAATTCAAGAGCATTCAAGAGTGATTATCAAGCATTTTGGAGCATTATTCAAGTATCAAGCATCATGTCAAACTCATCATGCATCATGTTCGTTTTTGAGCTAACATTTTTTATGTAGGATTTTATGATTCAAGCAAGCATTCAAGTCAATATCCATATCATTCAAGCAAGAGTCAAGATCTATATTCATGATAGCTATTACTTACAATATTTCAGCCTTTTTTTCAAGGGTTTGGTGAGTTGCAACATTGCACATTTTTTCATTCATCATTCCTCCATTCTATTTGATTTCATTTCAAGGTTTGATTACCAAAATGGGGTTTGACCAAGGAAAACCCCTATCCACTAAAAAAACAACATTTTTCCCTCTCTTTGATGTGTGATTTGCAGATCTAGGTTGAAAATCCATTGAAGAGAAAGATTCAATAAAAAAATTTCAAGGTTGCAAAGTTGCCAAAGTTGTCACCTTATTTGCAAGATCACATAAAGTCACCTATAGGTTACAATTTAGTGTTTCAAAACCATATATTTGACAAGAAAGAAGCTATAGGAGAAAATTAGAGGATATCATAGCTTTAGATTAACCCTAATACTAGTACTAAATTGCCACTTGTGGCATATGAGTCCTGGTATACCTATTTTCAGGAATTTTCTGTAGATCCTAGTTCAACAATTCCAAATTTCAGTTTTAGCCTAAAACCCTATACTAGGACTAAATCACCCCTATTGGAATATGGGTCCTAGTGTGCTTCAAAATTCATCATTTCCAAGATTTTAGACCTCCATTCAAGCCTTTTCAATTTCCAAGTGCACCTTTGTTCTTTCTTAGTCTATTATTCTGATTTTCAATTTCATAATCTAAGTCATATAGTTAGGTTTTGCATATCATTTACATTCCTAGTCTTTCCAATCCCTTGCTTGGTGGTGAACCCCCTTTTGGTCTTTAATCACACCCTAGGACACTTTATTGCATATCTCTTTCCCTTATTCCATCCATGGATTGAGATCTCTAAGGTTTCCTTGAATGAAACTTGTAGAAAATAGGTGGAAAGCTCCTAAAACCTATTTCTATCTCTCAAAAAGATAGAGGGCCCCCTATTTTCCTAGGCTTCATTTTGGTGAACCTAGCCTTTTAGAACATCTTATTTTCTGATTTGGAATGCATCATAGTTCTAGACCTAGCTTGCATTAACTTTTCATTAGGTCTTGCATTAATTAATTTTCATCTAGGGTTTCTAAATCTTGCATTAGTGAAAGTGCATATAGGCTTCATTTTTGCATCTTGCATCATTAAATTTCATTTGAAAATTGTAATTGAACTTAGCCTAGACATCATTCAAACCAAAAAACCTAACATTCACTCTTAACTTTTTGAAATTTGTACAAAAATCCTAATCTGGGACTCATACGCCCCTCTGGGAAATTTAGTCCCAGTATAGTTTGTTTTACCTGATTTTTAGGTATTCTATGTTGACTGTTTATCAGCATTTGAACCCCTAAAAAATCCTTATTGGGACTTATATTCCCCTCTTGGTGATTTAGTCTCGTGTCAGATCTTAAACTACATTTTACAGCATTAAAAACTTTCTTTCTATGTTTTTGTTTGTTGCTGTTAGTTATCTGTTTCAGTTTTTTGATTTTCTATTTCATTCATTTCATTACATCTAGCTTAATTTCATTTGAATGGGAATTAGATAATAACATTCATCTTGTGTTCCTTGCATTTATCTTGCATTCATTGATTGTCCCTTGCATGAGCTTTACAACTTGGTGTCCTATTACTAATACTATACTGAGTTGAAGTTTGAGACTCATGTTTGTTGAAAGGTGCAAGACAACTAAGAGGAGGGTGAGTCAGTTGTCACCAAATTCAATCACAATTATTAAACACTTATGAATCTTCACAACCACTTTATTTTTTTATTAAGTGTGAACATGAAGTGCAAATAACAAAAATCAAAATCAACACAATAAACATTAGATTTACATGGAAAACCCAATGAGGGAAAAACCACGGTGAGGATTAGCTCACAATATAAAGTAATAGCAAAACAAAATACAATGAGGCTCACTACCAAGGGCTCACTTCTTGGATACAAGTCTCACTTCCTACAGAAAGGACTCATTGTCGAAAAGGAGGCTCACTTCCTTCAGATACAAAAGATTACAAAAAGGAATCCACCACAAAGATTATACACATCCACAACCTGATCAGAAGGTTGTAGACACATCAACTCACTGCTTTCAGGAATCTAACACATTAAAGTATTGCTTCCTCAATTCACTTTTGCACAATTCTACTTCTCAAATTTGTGGCATACTTGATTGATTAAATCATGACATCTCAACTTGTATTTATACCGTCATCAACCTTAGAAACTTTCTCCAAGGTCGGCTACACACACTTCAATTTACAAATTCAAATTAGGTTGGAAACTCAACATTCCCATGGTGGAAAGGAATGAGAGCATACCACGCCAACACTTAACTACAACCCAAAACAACATCTCAGATCAATCACATGCTTCCTCAATTAACACTTATCCTTTGTATGAAGTGTAGACACCATGTTGACCAAACCTAATGAAAACACAAATGAACTTTGAAGTACATGCTTCCACATCAAGAAGATAACATGTGGATGACACAACATGCTTCACTAAACACTGGAACACATCTCGGATACCTTTAGATACATTTGCAGCAAATGCAACAAACTTTAAACTTAGAACACTTCTCACCAGTCCATCCAGTCTGCATAGACACACACAAGAGCTCTAGAACTTGTCGTCATGAAAACCTTCGCCAGAATATAGATATCACCATTACAAGACATATTCCAAATTCGCAAGACCAAAAAAAACTAGTAGAGGACTACAAAGCAGAAAAATTTCTCCTAGTCATAGACAAACAACTTTGCTAGACCAATTCACGCACCGATGAACACAACTCTCACTCTCCATTAAACTAGAAACTACAAACCAGGATATATCACCAACAAATTCCTATAAAAAACACTTCAAATTTGCACAAGCATAGGATCAACACAGAAGAAATGTAGAGCACATACCGGAGCACATTCTAAACACACATTTTTTTCTTCACTATTTATTAATTTTCTCAAAAGCACTTGGCAACTCATCATATCAGCACACCTACAACACCGTAAGGATAGCTCCATGTACTCACAACATCTCATCAACATCTCAAATATACATGCATAACCTGCAACATCCTATAATGTCTTGACATCAATGACAACACCACCAAACTTACTCATACTTGCAACAATCTCCCCCTTTGTCATTGATGGAAACACATGATATGAAAAACCATCAAAGACAACATCATCCTTTATTTTCCAAATTAGACAACCTACAAAACATTCTTGCACTATTAATACTCTCTCTTTTTTAGCTTCTTCTTTTTCTCTCCCTTATTCTATTTTTCACATGACTTTCTCTCCCCCTTTGACATCAATGGAAAAGATCAAAACTTCTGATTACTCCCCCTGAGGAGTGCACCCATACAACTCATACTGCGTCAGTGAAACTTTCTACTCTTCCTATGGAGTAGACCCATTTTTCAGTCCAGGAATATGAAGAATCTACAGATCCACTGGACTGATGCACCTCCATTTGCACCTAATTCAAAGGAGGGCCAATGACCCCCAACTTCTTGAGATATTCAAAAGTATCCTTTGGAAGGGTCTTAGTAAAGATATCTACAATTTGATCCTTGTAGACACATATTCCAACCTGACTTCACTCTCCAACACCTTTTCTCTCAAGAAATGATATCTGATAGATATGTGCTTTTTTCTTGAATACATTAACAGATTCTTTGAAATGTTTATAGTGCTTGTATTATCACAGAAGATAGGAATAGGATCATCATATATCACCCCCATATCCTTCAAATTTTACTTCATCCATAACACATGTGTGCAGCAACATGTTGCAGCAATGTACTCAGCTTCTGCAGTGGATAAAGAAACTGAGTATTGCTTCTTGCTTAACCATGAAACCAATCTTCCATCAAGAAAGAATGCTCCACCATTTGTACTCTTCCTGTCATCTACACAACCATCCCAATCTGCTTTAGTGAAATAATTCAAGGTGAAATCAGTATCCTTAGGATACCACAAGCCATAATCTAGAGTGCCTTTAAGATATTTCAATATCCTCTTCACAGCTATAACATGTGCCTCTTTAGGTTCTACTTGAAATCAAGCAACCAAACATATTGCATGCATGATATCTGATCTTGTAGCATTAAGATACAACAGTCCACCAACCATAGATCTATACATGCTTTGATTAACTTTAGCAGATTCATCATTCTTGCTCAGCTTGTATCCGATCACCATAGGAGTACTAACCAGTTTGGAGTCATCCATTCCAAACTTCTTCAACAACTCTTTGATATATTTCGATTGTGAAATGAATATTCCCTTATCAGTTTGATTTACTTGAAGTCCAAGGAATAAATTCAACTCACCAATCATTGACATCTCAAATTCTTTTTGCATTTACTCTACAAATATTTTACACATACCTTCATTACCTCCAAAAATGATATCATCAACATATACTACCACTATCAACATTTTGTTTCCTTCAATCTTGAAATAAAGATTGTTGTCTGTAGAGCCTTTGCTAAACTTTTGTTTTGTCAAATATCTATCCAATCTTGCATGCCATGCTCTGGGAGCTTGTTTCAGCCCATATAATTCCTTTTTCAATTTGCAGACCATATTCAGTTTGTCTAAAAACTGAAAACCTTCGGTTTGTTCCATGTACACTTCTTCTTCCAATTATCCATTCAGAAATGCAAAATTGACATCCATCTGATATACTTTGAAATATTTATGAGAAAAAAATGCCAAGAACATCCTAATAGCTTCCATTCTTTCCACTAGTACAAATGTCTCCTCAAAATCTATCCCTTCAATTTGTGAATAACCCTTGCATACAAGTCTTACTTTGTTTCTCACAACTTCACCATTCTCATTCAACTTATTCTTGAACACCCATTTTGAACCAATTAAATTCTTATTTATAGGTCTAGGGACTGGTTCCCATGTATGGTTCTTCTCTATCTGTTGTGATTCCTCTTTCATAGCTCTTACCCAACTCTCATCTTTACATGCATCAAATACAAACTTAGGTTCTATCTTTGAAATTAAAACAGATTTACCTCACCTGCTATCACTTTGCTTCTTGTCTTCAAACCTTCACTCTTATCTCCAATTATCTGGTCTTCAGGATGATTCATTTTTACATACTTAGGAGTCTTGGGAGTAGGTTCTAGAGTTTCCTCTTCTTCTTCACTTTGTTCTTCTTCCTCTTCTTTTTTCTCTTCTAGTGCTTGTCCACAGATAGGATCATCTGATTCAACTTCACTTATCTCAACTAGTCTATTCATATCTTCATCAATTTTCACATTTGCACTATCAACAATCTTCCTTAATCTTTTATTGAAGAATTTGTATGCTTTGCTACTAGTTGAATACCCAAGGAAAATGCCTTCATCACATCTAGAATCAAAATTCCCAAGGTTCTCATCATCTCTTTTAATCTAACATTTTCTTCCAAATACCTTAAAGTACTTCATAGTAGGAATCTTACCAGTCCACAACTCATAAGGAGTCTTAGTGTTGTTACCTCTGATCTAGACTCTGTTAAGAACATAAACAGTAGTGTGGATTTCTTCTCTCTAGTATACATCAGGTACATTTTCTTCTTTCATCATTGTCCTTGTAGCTTCCTAAATAGTCTGGTTCTTTCTCTCAACAACTCCATTCTGCTGAGGAGTTCTAGGAGCAAAAAAATGTCTTTTTATGACATGCTCTTCAAAAAATGCATTAAACTCACTAGGATTGAATTCTCCACCTCTATCAAACCTTAAGCATTTGATTCTCAGGTTTACCTCATTCTCTACCCTTTCCTTAGACACTTTGAATCTATCCAAAGCCTAAGTCTTCTCTCTAAGAAATGTAACCCATGTCATTCTAGAGTAATCATCAACAAGGAGAATGAAATACCTATCACCATTTAGTCTTCCTATTCTTATAGGACCACAGAAGTCAGTATGCACCAATTCCAACATTCTGGTAGCAAATCGATACTTTCCTTTAAAACTACATCTTGTTTGCTTTCCTAACTAACAACTCATGCGCACAGTATTAGGCTTTGTAATTCTAGGTAGATCTCAAACAACCTCTCTTGAACTAATCCTAATCAAATTATCAAAGTTTACATGTCCCATCCTCTAGTGCCATAGCCAACTTTCATTAACTTGAGATACAAGGCACTAACCATCAACACCCTTGAGCTGATAAATATTTCCATATGTTCTTCTTCCAGCAGCAACCACAATTTTGGACCCTTTTCTGATCTCACAAGTGTTATCCTGAAACACAAGCTTGAATCCTTTTCTAAACATTTTTCCAACACTTAAAAGATTATTCCTTAAGCCCTTAACATAGTAGACATCATTAGTACTTTATTTTCCATCAAAACTAATAGTTCCTTTCCCAACAATTTTTACTCCAAAATCATCTCCAAACATGACTAAACCACCATCATACTTTTCAAGCTTAGTAAAATTACTTTTATCTTCGTGCATGTGATTAGATCAACCACTATCAATCACCCAATATTCTTCATCTTGTCTAGCAGAAAATGCAGTAACCAAAGTACCTTCCATCTCATCCTTCTTATTTTCTGAACCATTTTCCCTTGCACATCTTCCAAAGTTAGCAGACACAAATTTATTCTCTAAAGCTAAAAACAAGTATTCATCATCATTATCCTCAAAATCAGATTCATCATCAAAGATTCCAACATCTTCTTTAACATAATACAGCTTCTTGTACTTCTTATGTACAGCTCTATTTGGACATTTTGAAGCATAATGACCAATATTTCCACAACTGAAAATTTAAAAGGCAACATAACTTTGTACTTACCAGTACCTTTCTTCAAATTCCTTGTGAAATTAGCTTCTAACTCATCTAAATTATCACTATCCAGATCATCCTCTATCTTTGTAGCTTTAAAATTAGATTTGGTCTTCTCCTCTTTCTTTCCAAACTTTCTCATCTCGAATGCAATCAAGGTGCCAAATAGTTGTTCTTTAGTAAAATTCTTAGGATCATACACTTCTTTAATAGTTGAGACCTTATCATTGTAACTCTCTAGTAGATTCATCAAGATCTTCTCCATCACATCTTTATCAGTTAGAGTACCCCCTTGAATTTTCACTTCATTTACTGCAATCTCGACCCTCTAGAAATAGCTTGCAATATCTTCACCTTCTTCCATTTTCAAATTCTCATATCTTCACTTTGCTATTAGCTTCTTTGACAATTTCACTATATCATTTCCTTCATAAAATCTTCTAGTTTCTTCCAAACTTCATAAGCAGTGCCCAAAGAAATAACTTTAGTTCGCTCAGTCTTAGATAAAGCACTGTAGATTGCATACCTCGCTTTCTCATTCTCCTCATAGGCAAAAATATTATCTAAAGAAGAATGAACACTTGTCAGTGCAACATACTTCATCTCAACAACCTTCCAAGTCTTGTAACCAAGAGATATTATGTAACCTCTCATCTACACTTTCCAATCACTGTAATCAAATCCATCAAACATAGGGATCACCAATTTATGCACCATCAGATCTACCTCAAGTGGTTAAGCTCTTCACCAAGGAACCAAAGCTCTGATACCAATTGTTGAAAGGTGCAAGACAACAATGAGGGGGGGTGAATCAATTGTCACCAAATTCAATCACAATTATTAAGCACTTATCAATCTTCACAACCACTTTATTCTATTATTAAGTGTGAACATGAAATGCAAATAATAGAAAGCAAAATCAACTCAATGAACACCATATTTACGTGGAAAACCCAATGAGGGAAAAACCACGATGAGGATTAGCTCACAATATAAATTAATAGAAAAATTGAATACAAAGAGACTCACTGCTCGGTTACAAGGCTCACTACCTACAGAAAGGACTCGTCCAAAAGGAGGCTCACTTCCTACAGACACAAACTATTACAAAAAGGAATCCACCAAAAAGATTATACACATTTGTGGCCTGATCAGAAGGATTGTAGACACCGTCAACTCACAACTTTCAAGAATCTAACACATTAAATTATTATTGCCTCAATTCACTTTCGCACAATTCTAATTCTCAAATTTGTGGCATAATTGATTGATTAAATCATGACATCTCAACTTGTGTTTATATCGTCATCAACCTTAGAAACTTTCGTCAAGGTTGGCTACACATGCTTCAATTTACAAATATAAATTAGGGTGGAAACTCAACATTCTTGTGGTGGAAAGGAATGAGAGAAAACCACACCAACACTTAACCATGACCCAAAAACAACGTCTCGGATCAATCAAACACTTCCTCAATTAACACTTATCCTTCGTATGAAGTGTAGACACTAGGTCGGCCAAGCCTAATGAAAACAAAAATGAACTTTGAAGTGCACACTTCCACATCAAGAAGATAACACACATATGACACAACATGCTTCACTAAACATTGGAACACATCTCAAATACCTTCAAATACATCTGCAGCAAATGCAACAAACTTCAAACTCATAATACTTCTCACCAATCCATCTAGTCTGTACAGACACACATAATAGCTCTGGAACTCACCTTCATAAAAACCAAACCATGAACACCTTTTCCAGAATACAGATATCACCATTTCAAGACATAATCCATATCCGCAAGACTAGAAATAAACCAAAAAAGGACTACAGAGCAGAAAAAATTTTCCCAGTCATAGACAAACAACTCTGTTAGACCAGTTCACACACCAGTGAACACAATTCTCACTCTCCATCAAACCAGAAACTACAAACCAAGATATATCACCAAAAAATCCCTATAAACAACACTTCAGATTTGCACAAGCATAGGATCAACATGGAAGAAATGTGGAGCACATACCAGAGCACATTCTGAACATACATAATTTTGTCTTCACTATTTATTAATTTTCTCAAAAGCACTTGGTAATTCATCATATCAGCACACCTTCAACACCATAAGGATAGCTCCATGTACTCACATCTCATTAGCATCTCAACTATACATGCACAACCTGCAACATCATGTATTGTGTTTACATCAATGAAAACACCACCAAACTTACTCACACTTGCAACAATGTCATCCTATGATAGCATAATCATCATGGATCCTAGGTTATCTAGCTCTTTCACTTCTAGTTTTGACACCAGTTCACTAGGTATGGACCATACCTTAACAACTCTTTTCCTTCAAGTAGTGTGACAAATATTGAAACAATGGTTGCTAGTATTCCATAAGAAAACATAATTCAAATCCATGAAGACTTAGAAAACCTACAACATCAATTGAGTACTGAAAAAATTTCAACCATTGCTATCCCTACCATAGATAACATACATCACATGATTGAAAGTGAAGAAGGAATAGAACTTGTGCATAACCTAGTGTAGATTCTTGGAAAATATCTTACCTCAACAACTAGCTATGCTTTACCTTTGAACAATGTCCAAAGTCAAGGAGTAACTAAAATTCCTCCTCCTACAACCATTTCCTCTATTCCTACCTATACCAACCCTCAAGTTACAACAACGTCGCAACCTACTAGTAATATCTTTCCTACCTTAGGTATTTCCACTAGCAATCCTAGTACCTTTGTGGCATTGCATGTCATATCCCCTACCACTTTACCTCCCATAAGCATTCCATTCACTTCCCCCTCTAACACATATAAACCTCCACCATATTCACCTCCATCTCAAAGTACAACCAATGACACCATCATAAACCAAATTTTGCAAAATGTTTCATCCCTTCAAAAGAAAATTTCCACCATAAACCAAAATCAAAATGGCCAACCTATATACTATGTCAAAAGTAATCCCTTATCCTTGGAGATATTGAGAACGCCAATACCACAAGGTCTGGAGATTCCTAGATTTGAGAAATATGGGGGGAAAGGAGATCCTTCTAACCATGTTTCCACTTATACCACCTTATGGAATGATTTTTTCCTTGAGGATAAACTCTTGGCTAAGCTTTTCCCTAGGTCCTTGAAGGATGTCGCCTTAGAATGGTTTTCCTCATTACCGAACAACTCAATTCATTCATTCAATGAACTTGTTGAGGCCTTTATAAAACATTTCCAAGTTCACATGACTCCTAAGATAACCTTATCCAATTTGATGAGATGTAAGAAAAAAGATGATGAAAAGGTTACTTACTTCATTTCACGCTACCAATCGCTGTATTCCCAAATCGATGTAAAGATCCCTGATCCTCACCTTCAATGGATGTTCATTGAGAAATTTCAAACTAATATACAAGATAAGCTTGGCATGATGAAGTTTCCTTCCTTTGTACGCTTGTGTACTACCCTTCATGATTATCAAAACTTGGTTAGTAGTCGTGAAACAAAACCCACCTCTAGCCATCCTAAAAAACCTGAATCCGCAAACCAAAACAATTACCAACCTTTTAGAAAATAGAATAAAGGCTTTCTTCAACTTAATCCCCCTCAACAAATGACTCAACATGTCGATACCCAAGTGGTTGCTATAAGGAAGATAACTCCTTTCACATTTGGGGTTCTGGCTAGACAATTTACTCCCCTACCCAATACCTTACACAATCCAATGCCACAACTCTTAGAACATCAAATGATAATTGACTCCCATTAAAAATCCCAATCCTAATAAGCCTTTACCTCTTAACTTTATATCAAATTCCTATTTCCATTATCACCAACAAAATGGACACGACACATAGCATTGTAAGCGTCTTAAACATCTTGTGCAAGACCTCATTGATTTTGGTCGACTTCACATTAGACATGTTAATGATTAAGGAAATAAATACTTTTCCCCTCCCAACCAAAAATTGTAGATCTTTACCAACCCTATACAAAATCATAACATTTCATTTGTCAAAGCTATTGAAACTATGAAGAATGATGTGATGAATTTTGACATGAATGATGACAACATGGATACTGATAAACAAGTTCTTATAGATACTAATGAATAAAGTCATATCAATGATTTGGTTACATTTATCAAAACTCAACCTCATAAGGGTTGAACTAAGAAGCCTCTTGACATTACTTTCTCATCTAAAGACGATATTAGAAATATACCTAATGGTCCTCTTTACATAACTCACTGAATCAATGATAAGCCCACTAATGGGATATTAATTGATCCTATATGTGGAGAGAAAGTGATCACTGAAGAATTCTTACTTGTGCATGAACTCTATCAAGTAACATATGATAAACAAAAATCATGGATAAAAACAAAAAATGGTTTCACTTGCCCTACGATGGGATCGATCACCCTTCCTCTACAAGTTAGACCGAAACAATTAGATGTCTCATTCTCTGTCATCTTGATGTCGGACCAATTCCATGTGAAGCTTGGTTATCCATGTCTATGCTCCATGGAAGTTGTCCCATTGGTTGTGCATAAATGCTTAAAGTTTCCCTTTGAAAATGAAATTTTCGCTATACGCCATAGTGGCTTTAATCCTTTGTCTTCCCAAGGGAACTTTTCATTTGATTTCTTTTGGCTTGAGCCTATGGAACCTATCAAACCTCATGAGGACTTCTTTTTCAAATGCTATCAAAAGTTTAAGGAAAAATGCATAGCAAAATTATCCCTTAGAAACATGCGTCAACCCATGTATGAGCCTCATATCCTTGACGAAACCATGATTGAACCTAAAGACATTGGAAAAATAACCAATACCAACCTAAGACAAATCCTTTGCCTATCTCCTACAAAAGACCAAGAGATAAGGAAAGCAATCCCGTCAAACCTCCTAAGATAAAGCAAGTTTAGAAAGCTAAAGAGAAAGTGGTTGAACAACCTTCCATGGTTCCTTCCATTCCTCCCCCTAGGGAAGAAAAGAAATCTAAACCCACTCCTACACAAATGCAACTTGAGAATCATACTAAAAGAAATAGAAATGCTAGAGAGTGTAGGCGTAGGCATTGTACTCTTGCTCGAAGGTTAAATAAAGAAAATTACAAAGAAAATAAAAATCCAAACTTGACTAAATCAATACATGATGAGTCTCCCTCTTCGTTGCAACAAAAAGATCCTATACTGCAACAAGAGCTAAATCCATCTTTGGACATTATCATTCGACCTCCCATTGTGATTAACTTGGATGACGATGATGAGGTTGCTAAAATTGATGAAGTGTATAATGAATTGAATACATTTTTTCCTCTTCTATGAGTTTAAATGATAATCACCTAGGAAGAGTGTTGAACTTGGTAATACCCCTAGTTTGGCACTTGTTATTGTCCCCTTGGCTAGTTGTTCACCTTCTGTATACAATGAACATGATTGGGATGCACACGACCTACTAATAGGTTGACTCACATGTGCCTTATTAGTCTTTTGTATTATTTTCTTTTTCATGTTATGTGTGTGATTGCATGTGTGTAATGTAATCTCCCACGTATTGTTTTGTTTGATGTATCTCTCTTTGTGGCATTCCTTTGTTTGTGTCTACATTCTTCTATATGTCATAAACCTTTATCTTTTTCTTAGCTTTGTGTTTTCCTTTTGGGGATGATGCAAGGCATCGAGACACTTAGGTCTCTTCCATGTTGACCCAAAAGCTTTTCTTTTCTCTTTTCATTTGTCTTGTGTTTTCCTTTTGGGGATGACACAAGGTGTTGAGACATTTAGGTCTCTTCCATGTTGACCCAAAAAAAAATCTTTTTTTTCGCTTTCTTTATGTCATTCTTCTTGTTCCATGAGTATTTGGGGAATGATGACAGTTTTGAGCTCTCTAGAAACATTGTAACAAAGAAATACTAACCCTGAATCTATGGATCCCTTATGTGATTTTTGGGATTTCATTTTGGGGGCAATCCCTTTCATGACTGGCTTTATTTGGAAACATATGACTTGGAATAGGGCTTTCCAAATAAGCTCTCATGTCCTCTTTATTATTAGCAAGTTTATCCTTTTCTACTTTAAAGTAATTGCTCATAGCATGGTGTTTAGCAATTTCTTTAAAGTGGGGGCAAACATTGGCATTATTCTTTTTCAAATCATGTTTCATTGTGCAGTCTTCTTACTTCATGCAATGCGTCTTTCACTTTTTGGTGACATTGGGTGTGATGTCCTTCAAGAGTGTGATCTCTCTTAGCATATTATATTCCTCTTAGTGGCTTGATGTGACACACTATATCCCCTAAGTTACGAATCTTTTATTCTCCAATTGGTCCTCTCTTGGAGACATTAGGCACGATGTTCCCTAAGTTAAGACCTTACATGAACTAAGTAAAACTCCTTTCAATTTACCTTACACTATTTTTCATTTACAATATTTTTTATATTACCACCTTGCATTACACACTTTGCTTGCCTGTGGAGCCATCTTGTTTTTTCATGAGTTTCAAGCATAGGAAGCTTTTCTTGGCTCATGAAGCTCAAAGTTCATTGTTGTGTGTCACCATATCAAATTTATCAGGAGGTATAGCTTTGGTATGGTTGTGCATATGGAAGCTGAACTTAGGCATGACTTTCCCATAGCCACTTTCTTGTTTGTGTGAGACCATATTGGTCATGTGCGTATGTGTCTCACTGGGGGCTCACCTAGTGGATGGCCTGAGGTTCCACTAGCCCTTGTGAGCATCCATTTGGTTTGCATAGTGGACATCATGTTCCACTTGTAAACATTTTTGGACAAACAACCTAAATTTAATCCACAATGTGCGGTACAAATGGTCGAAGCTTGATCCACCCCTTTTGTTTTTCTTTTCTTCTTTGTCTTTGGTAATGTATGATCATGCCTTTTTTTTCTCCTTATATAATTTCCATGTGTGTTCTCTTGTGCCTATGTTTTTTTTCCATAGGATCTTAATCTTCGGGCTCGATCATCCCTCTTGGTCCTTGTCATCCTATCTTCCTAGCGTTGGTACACTTGGACCCCTCTTGATGCAAGTTTGTCTACTTCAGTGTGAGTTTGAAGCAAGTTCATACTCTCACTAAAGTGGTGGCTAAATGTAGTGTAGGAAAATGTATCCCTTTACATTTTCACACTTGTTTGGGTCCTCCTTGCTAAAATTGGGCTTCTTTATGCCTTATTTGGTCCTATTTTGCATCCACAAGCCTTATTTAATGCATCTTTCCAAGGATAATCCTAACATATATCGATTGACCAGTCATAAATCAATTATTTTGGATTATATGGCCTATATTTAGTGATCTAGGACTCATACACCACCTTGGGCATATGGGTCCCACCTAAGTTTCAGGGCCTAAATTTGAATTTCACTTTAAACTAAGCATTTCTTGAAAAATATGTCCCAAGCCTAGCCTACTGGGATTCATATGCCCCAACTGGTGTATGAGTCCCGCTTATCTTAGACCTAATTTAAATTCAAATTGTTGGTTGGATTTTATTCTTGTAGATCTGATGTCATCTTATAGTGTTGTAATTTCAAGAAATTTGGCATAAACAAGTATAAATAGAAGGTTATTTCACTCATTTTCTCCTAGCAAGTTTACAAGTCATCTAGCATTTTGAGAGAGAGAATTCAAGATCATTCAAGAGTGATTATAAAGTATTATGGAGCATTATTCAAGTATCAAGCATCATGTCAAACTCATCATGCATCATGATTTATTTTTAGCTAACATTTGTGATGTAGGGTTTTATGATTCAAGCAAGCATTCAAGTCAAGATCCATATCATTCAAGAAATATTCAAGATCTACATTCATGCTATCCATTACTTAAAAGATTGCAGCCTTTTTTTCAAGGGTTTGGTGAGTTGTAACATTGCATATTTGTTCATTCATCATTCCTCCATTCTATTTGATTTCATTTCAAGGTTTGATTACCAAAATGGGGTTTGACCAAGGAAAACCCCTATCCACTAACAAAACAACATTTTTCCCTCTTTGATGTGTGATTTTCAAATCTAGGTTGAAGATTCATTGAAGAGAAATATTGGAGAAAAATTTTCAAGGTTGCAAAGTTGTCAAAGCTATCACCTTACTTGCAAGATCATGGAAAGTCACCTACAAGTTGCAATTTAGTGTTTCAGAACCAAATATTTGATAGGAGAGAAGCTACAGTAGAACATTAGAGGATATTAGAGTTTCAAATCAACCCTAATACTAGGAATAAATCACCACTTGTGGTGTATGAGTCCCAATATACCTATTTTCAGGAATTTTATGTAGATCTTGGTTTAGCAGTTCTAGATTATGATTCTGGCCTAAAACCCTAAACTGGGACTAAATCGCCCCTACTAGTGTATGATTCCCAGTGTGCTTCAAAAGTTAGCATTTCTATAATTTCAAGCCATTCAAGTCTCTTCATTTTCTAGGTGCACCTCTGTTATTTTTTAGCCTATTATTCTGATTTTCAATTTCATAATCTAGGTCATATAGTTAGGTTTTGCATATCATTTACATTCCTAGTCTTTCCAAGACCTTGCTTGGTGGTGAAACCCCTTTTAGTCATTAATCACACCCTAGGACACCTTATTTTAGATCTCTTTCCCTTATTCCATCCTTGGATTGAGATCTCTAAGGTTTCCTTGAGTGAAACTTGTAAGAAATTGGTTATTCTATCTCCCAAAATAATAGAACGATTATTTTCTAGGTTTTCGTAAGAGTTATGGGGATAACTATCAACTCCAATACATTGATGTCATTGACAATACAAAGCTATCTTTATTGAGTTTCCCAATAAGTTTAAAATTATCAAGTCACTCCAACATGTATTCATCCATTATATGCCTTTTCTTCTCACAATAATAGTATATCATGATTACAACTAGCAAGAAATACATAAAGAAAAGAAAAGATGAAATAAATTCCACCCAAGATAATAGAACCTCTCTAGATGTCAATGTGTCCAAGTTATTAACTAAAAACATAAAATCACAAATCTAAATAAAATAAAATTGGGGTTGAATCTAGGAAAATAAAATATATAGCTATGTAGAGTTGTTCAATACCTTTCTAATGTCACAATAATCACAATAATCAAATATTGTGGCAAAAAATTATAAGTTCATAAGTCAGATAGATGGTGTAACTTCAATTAGCAATAAATTGAACCAACAAAAAATTATAATAAAATTATTAGCACTCGAATGGATAGCTCTTGGAACTAGCTTTCTTATGACTATTCATTTTAAAGATTTTGATATTGTACGCCCAAGTTATATGCCAAAAATAAAAATAGGTACCTTATATAAAATGAATAAGGGGTGGGAAGTTGTTTGGTGGCAACCCAATGACTAGCTAAGGATAATATGGTAATGTTTCTCATAAAAGTGGTAGAATGGTGTATTAGTGTATTATTTGACAAACAGTGGTGAATGGACATCTCCCAAGCTATGCACTTTGTAACAATAGAGGAGCACAATATTTGTGGGGGTGCTAACCCCCCTAGTCTTGGTAGTGACCAAGGGAAATGAAGAACATATGACTACCCACTAAAATAAACTCCTAGAAAAGTGAAATTGTTGGTGAAAGTATTAAAACCATATATTAATATAAAACTATCAAAGAATAATTACCATACAAATTTCATTGTAAAAACCATAAATTCATCAAAATATGTTGAAACCAACAACTATCATATTGTGTAGTGAGCCAAACTATAATTAATTGTGTGCAACTAATACTATATAGTGTATGTATTTGGTACATATGTCTAGATCCATACAATTTGCATAGAATTTTGAAGATGTGAATCTATAAACCCACAAAAAAAATTGAAAAAAAATGAACTTTGATTTTTGAATTTGAACATATAATCCTTAAGTTTTGATTACTTAAGTAATCACTCATGAGGTTCATTTCACTCTAGGATGCACCAATTAGAACCTCATGGCTAAAACTCTCAAAATTTTAAGAAGAAGCTTAAAAATTTGTGAGCTCTGTTAGAGTTTCCAATAAACACCATAAAACCAAGATCACCTACAAAACTTGGATTAGCCTTATAAAAGGAGAGAAAACAAAGATGCAAGCGAAATTTGTAAAATATGTGCAAATAATATTATTAAGAATAATAAATTACATAAGATGACTTTCTTTTATAAAGCAATATGCAAAACCCTAAAGGTAAAACCTAATTAGGACCTAAGTAAACTTAATAAAGTGTAATTAAATATTTAATTACACCAACACCCCCCTTAAGTGAAACTTAGGGAGAATAAGAAACATACAAATAATGTAAGGATGGGTCCATGAAATCATGAATGGGTCTCAACTACAAGGCCATGTGAGGTACCCATGTACATATACAAAAAAGGGGAAAAGGAGAAAACCTAGTGGGACAAAACTCTTCCCCAAAAGATAATTTGTTGCAAAGAAGCACTGGAAGCACACTAGTGGAGAAAAACTAGAATCCTAAATCTGAAAAGCAAGGAAAGATAATTCTATTTACTAGAAACCATATGAGATTCACTGAATGACTTATGTTGAAATCATGATAAAGCAACAACAAACCCGATGCCAAGGAACACTAGAAAACTCACAAACTGGCACAACCCTAGAATCTATGAAGTAATAATAGATGAATAAATAATCATGCAAAAGAAATAGAGAATGCAACCAAGTGATGAAAGCAATTCATCTTATGTAATTCATTATTCTTAATAATATTATTTGGACATCTTTTGCAAATTTCTCTTGCATCTTTATTTTTCTCCTTGTAGAAGGTTGATCTAGGTTTTGCAGGTGGTCTTGGTTTTATAGAATTTATTGGAAACTCTAACATGGTATTAGAGCTCCAAAATTGTGATTTCTTATTTGAATTCTGAGAGATCCAGCCTTGAGGGAAAAATCGGCTCATCCTGAGGCAAAACAGGCATCACCGTTGTGTCCAGAATGGCCAAAAACCCTAAGATTATCTATCATTTTACTCAAATTTGAGATGTGGCAATGAAAGGAAAAAAATAAGAGGCACGTAGATTTGTACAAATCTGGGCCCTATCTATCTTGATTTATGTGCATAGGTACAGGGTGTAAATTTCTAGTTTTTCAAATTTTTCCACTAATCAAAAAAATTCCAGGTTTTTTCAATATTTTTTGTCTTGCAATAAAAAAAATCAAAAACCCTTTTTGCAAAATTTATTTTCAAAAATAAAAATGTAAAAAAAATCAAAAGGGTTTTTGAAATTTTAAAACAAAATAAGCAAAATCTTTTTTAAAAATAAAAAAGCACATCAAGGCCTGTGTGTCGTACCTGCGAGGGGTCCCATCACCCCCTTACACTGTTGCATCAATCGATGACTTTTTTAAAGGAAAACTAGTGGTCATTTCCAATGGTGGAATCTTGGAGATTCCAAAAGCATATTCTGACCACTCACAAAAAAAATTAGATGACTAGCAAAAAACCTAGCAGCTATAAAATCTCCAAGGGAATATTTTTTCCAACAACATATTCCAATAGGGTGATAATTTTTCGACAGGGGAAATTTTTTTCGGTGACATCCATCTAGATGTCAAATTTAATCCCATGGATTGCTAATGTCAATCATACAACCGATCATCCTTGCTCCCTCCTAACCCTATTTTTCCCTAAATGAGAAATTTTTTTCTTTTTGGCATAACTTGGGCATACAGTGTCAAAATTGGGAAAACAAGATATCGTCGCTAGTTCTGAGTAATTTCTTGTGGTGTGGGTCCTATTATCAAATTTTGATGCTAGTTCTTGTTATTCTCAATCAAAGTCATATCTTCATTTTGTGCTTTCGAGCTCATAACTTTTTGCGTGTATATCTTATTTTCACGATTCAAGCGATGTTGTAAAGGTATTTCAGATCTATTCATGCACTTTTTCTAGAATATTCCCTAGGTATATTTTATTTAGTTTTTTGTGTTTTCACATTCTACTTAATTACTTAGACGTCTTGGCACCTGGAAAGGATTTTTTGCATGAGATGACATCATTTGATCTACTTTATCAGTATTGAGGTTTTTAATCTTTGATCTTTTCATTTGAGTGAGTATCATGGGTTTTTTTATTCATCCTTATGTGATCAACTTGGGAAATGATAACTATGAGTCTTAGAAAAATGGCATCTTGACACATATCAAGTGGCTTGATATTTTTCCTTATTTGTATGGACTCATACCTACACTAGACACACTAGGGAGTTAATCAACATGGGGCATCATTAGTGATCATATTGTAGGGGTTATATGTTCTAGTGTTGATCTTGACACTATTTATGTTGTATCAGACATTGAATGTCCCCACATACTTTGGACATGACTTTGGGAGATTCGTGGAAACCCTCATATCTCTCCATACCCAGAGGATCCTACTGCACAGATTGACTCATCCCTCTTGTAGATACAAATTCCATACCCTTTGATGATGATACTTTAGAGGAGCTTGAGTATATCATAGGTCTTGTAAGTTATGATGGTTCATAGACTTGTTTTCATGTTCCCACTCTTCAAATTGAGACTACATCATCATCTATTGCTCTTGATCAATTTGGCATCACCACATCTTTGGCCCCTATTGGTTCAATGCAACAAGACATACATCTTCCAGACATAGCTACTTGGGACTCATATCTTGTAGGAATATTATCCTCTTTTGTGGAGTCCTATATTGTAGATCTGGAGGATTACTTTGAGGACATTCATCTCCTCTATGTTGACAACCACATCAATGTTGTTGGCCCACCATCTTCATCACCTTTGCAGCTTGTTCTACATCAATCTTCATAGAATTTTGGATTACCATCATCGCTTTCTGACATGTGGATATGTGAGAATTTTTTAGAGGCACACATCATTTGGATTTGGATTCCTAATTCATGCATCTTTTTGGATTGGTTTCTCCAATCACCAGTGGATCTTTTTCTTCCCAAGGGGAGAAATGTTGTTTATAGGAAATGGATCATATTCTATCTTTAGGCATTCATCATTGGCACAAGAGCTCTTTCTTTATGGGGGGAATTCATTTCCTTTTTTTCTCTCTCCTATTGGGGGGACATATATTGTACTTGTATGATAGAAGCAGTCCTTAGGGGGTCACATTGATTCCTCCTATCCTTCTTTCACTAGTGCAGTCATTTCTTTTTCTATTTTGGAGAGGATTTTTTCCCATGTGGTTTTCTCCTTTTCTCTAGTTATGAGAGATTAATTTATTTGTACATGGGTACCTCATCAGGACTTGTATTTGGGACCTATCCATGCATCCATCATTGCACTCTACATTAGGGTTTTTTAGCTTTTCCCTAAGTTAATCTTAAGGTGGGTGTTGGAGTAATTAGGACATCACTTGATAATTAATTAATGATTAATTAATTATTAAGTCCCTTATTACTTTATTCACTTAAGCTAAAATTGGGAGTTCTTTTTTATTATTAGTTTGAAGTCAATATAGGACAAGTTGTCTTATTGCATGAGATTAGAACACTTGTCTCTATCTAATGCAATCCTCGTCTGGGGTTTTCTTTTGCATGCTTTTATAAATTTTGCGCATTCATTTTAATAATTCAATTCATAACCATTCAGGTTAATACATAGCACATATTAGTGCTCTTCTAGATTCAATCTTTTCTCTCTTCGTTGCATAGAAAATTAGTTTCTTTGATCTCTTGCTTGTGACAGGCATTTTGGTTGCAAGGATTTTTAGGAGTTGTGGGGTTCACTATCAACTCTAACAAGCTCTAATACCATCTTATAACTAGGAATTATTTTGCATTTTTTCTTCTATAAGAGAGAAAATATTAATAGAGGAAAAACTTATAATAATTGCAAGTCATGAGCATTAATTTCACAAATGATAAATTACAATAGATATATATAATCTATATTTATCAATAATAAACAAAATGGAAAATAAGAAAGGTAATCTAATCCTAAGTAATAAGATTGGAATCTACTAAAAGAAAAAAAAAATTGTAATTAACTCCCTAATAAAAATATGAAAATGTGTAAATATAATTGTATACCAACAAAATGTAGTCCCCTTGTAGACAATGGCCAAGGTGGTGTATACTGATAAATATTTTGAGTGGGTGGGTGTTTTAAAATTACTTTATCTTTTGTATCTAGAACAAAATCATGTGAATCCTTCTCCACTTTACTCCAATAAAATTTCATTCATAAAATATTTTGTAGTAAGATTTTTATGATAGAATTTCCCCACATATAATGGCAATGGCATATTAAAGGATAATATCATTTCATTTTTTGTGTTGAATTAAAACACTAAATTAATAAGCTACAACCTATCATGGCATCAAGTTGGTGAAAACTAGAGGTTATAGGACAGTATGGGTGGAAGGGGATTCATTGAACATCTTTAACAACCTGAAAAATTGCACTCCCCCCTCATGAACTATTGAATCCTTGATTTGGGATTCTATTAAGATTATAAAGTCTTTTGATGAGTGTTATATGTCGCATATCCTAAGAGAAGGCAATGTGTTAGTGGAAATTTTTGCTAACATCAGTGTTCGAGAGACTAGGGAATGGGATCTAAATGACCCTCTTCCCATAGAGGTTATAACGACTATTAACAATGATAGCATATTTTAATTGGATCATCTTTTCATTAGAGTTGGAAACATGCATGTTTTTATTCACATGGCTAGTGATAATGGGAAAGAAAGGTAAGCAAGATTTGAATTGAGTGTTTGGTACGAGGGATGTGTGCTGCAAGGAATGGAATTCTAAACTCTTTATTTGGCCCTGTCTCATCTTTGGCTACACACGAATTTTGGGTGGTGTTAGGAGCTTTCTAGAGAGCTTGCTTTGGTTTGTCTCTGAGACATTCAAGCTATTGAATTCTAGTAAGGGTGCTGAAATGGGAGGCGATAGAAACTGAGTTGAACCTTCATCTTGTGAAGCTACTAAGAAGAAGAGGGAGGTATGGAAGGTTCTAGAGAAAGGCGGTATTACCCCGTATCTGGAAAAACTTCATGGAAATAACCCTCAGGTGACTTCACTTTTTGCTAAGGGGTGGAACGACAAGGTGTTGAAGCTTTATGGGATGGAATTTGATGTTACTAAGGAATTCATTGTGGGTATTATTGGCTTGGCCACGAATGGCATGAAGGTTTTCAGGGATATAAATGAGGTGCAAATGGTGATGAAAATTTTCTTTAAGGATGATGAAGAGAAGGATTTGAGGCTAGCGCGTAGTGGTGGATATTAGAGGAGTTCCATTAAAGCCCTATGGGGGGATGTAGTGAAATAACTGATGTGGTTCATCACTCTGGAAGGTCATTTTTCTTCGGTTAATTCCTACCATTTTATCTTGCTAAACCACTTCTGACACAAGAAGTGTATCTCTTTCACGTATTATATGTTAATGTCTCTTGATGTTGACCTTAGGGATCACAAGAAGAACCCAAAAAATCCTATTCTACATGTAGGTTTAATTCTCTTGATTTCTGACTATGTGAAGATGTTCAAGGTTGCAAAGTGTATGGCCACTCCAAAGGGCAAACATGCCAAACCTATAGAGGAGTATGAAAAGGCCTTTGATGAGGAACCGTCAAGCAAAAAGGTTAAGAAAAGGAGATTTGTCTTGGATAAAGGGTCAGAGTCGGATGAGGATGTGGAGTATATTCCTGATTCCCTTGCCTCGTTGGAGGCGAGTCCACATTCCCCTACTAGGGGAAAGCTAAAAAAAGAGGGTCTGGGTTGATGAGGGTTATTTGACCTACAGTGATGAGGAGGGTGTTGTGCTGTCGAGTAGGGGTGTAGAGGAGAAGCATGAGTATGGTGAGGCATCATCTCCTCCCCTTTTTCCTAGGCTAAAGAAAGAGATGGAGGAGGAAAGCAGCAAGAAAAGGGAGATGCAGACGGCAAGCCAAATTCTACTATTGCTAGCAGATGATATACTGCTAACTTCCTAAGTGATAAGTTGACTGAGCAGCTGAAGGGTAAGGCTGGGGATGATGATGTTGTGATCGAGACCCAGAATGTGCAATTGGAGAGGCTTAAGAAGAGGAAGGTCGTGGCAAAAGAGATTTCTAGATCTATTCGCAAGCTCAAGACTCCAATAGCTATTGAAAAAGTTAAGGCTTCCCCTATTGGTCAGGATAGGGCTAGTTCCTCTATGGAGGAAGAGGTCTTAGGAAAAGGGGTATTTAATATTGATAGAGAGGATTTATCTAATGTGCTTGGTACTGTCTAGAAGGGCTCTAATATTTTCTTTAATCTTTTTAAATGGTTCTTTCATGAAATTAACAAAACAAATGTTAAAGTGAGAAGGATGTTGTGTAAGGCTGAGGGTTCTTCAATCCAAAACTAGATTGATGAGCTTTTTGACTCATTAAATATTATGGCTGAAACTATTGTGGAGGAAACCCTCAATATGAAACAAAATCTTGAAGGTAGAATCGTCATTCTGGAAGAGCAAATGGGGAAAATGTGGGAGACTATCATGAGAGGTGGTGAGGGGCTTAAATCTGGTGGGAAATTTGAGTCTATTGTTGTGACTTCCCCTGTGACTAGTGCTAAAAAGTGTAAAGATAGTGCTCATACTGATGATGGTGGTGTTGTTGGTAAGTTGATGGAGGTGGAGGGTGTTGTTGATAAAAGTGGTGATAAAGGTGTTTTGATTATTGAGGTAATGACGAAGGGCCCTGGTGCTAGGACTAGGAACAAAATCAAAGCTCAGGGTGGGGTTGGTACAATTATTTTTGATGTTGGGGATGAGACTCGGAAGGATATGGCAAGCAACGTGGAGGTGGCGAATATATTGAAAAACATGTAGTGTTGTTGGCGGGATCCTCCTTTATGGTTGGTTTTTTGCTGATGGCTCACTATCGTTGGGATATTTTTTGGCTTTTTGTTTGTTTCTTTCATAACAGCTGCTTTCTGATGTAAAGGGTTTCGGGTCCCTTCAAAACCTATTATTTACCTCTAATCAAAAACACTAAATTAATAAACCTTTAAATTCGTGTTAGTAAAGGAGCCCCATAATCAACAAATATTTAGGAGTATATTTTTAATGTGATCTTGGTATTCTTACAACATTGAGGGAGGAATACCCAAAAATTAAGGTAAACATAATTTTCATAGAACTAGACCTCAACCAAGAGTGAAAGTATTTTATTTAGTCTAACGCATGAGTAAATTAAATTGAGCATCATCATCTTCCATGATCATCAATGAAGCAACATTAACTATAGCATCTTTATTTTGATTCTCTTGACATGGGATAACATAAATAAAATATTCAAATCAAAACACATGAGTGATTGTAAAATTATTTCATGATATTACATTAATTTCTCTTCCTTATCTTCATAATCTCCTATTATTTTTCTAACCATGATTTTTTTTCACCATGTATATGAATTAACATTGAGGGATATCTCAAAAGGATATGGCAAGCGATTTGGAGGTGGCAGATATTCTGAAAATCATGTAGTGTTGTTGGTTGCTTCCTCCTTTTTGGCTGATTTTTTGCTGATGGTTCGCTGTCGTTGGGTTGTTTTTTGGATTTATGTTTGTATCTTTTGTAACAGCTATTTTTTGATGTAAATGGTTCCAAACCCCTTCAAAACTCATCTTTTACCTCTAATCAAAAACATTGAGGGATGTCATGGCTTATAGACTAATGTTTGGTGTGATACTTAATTACAATATTAGTACATTGAGAATCAAGAAAAAATTATAATTATATAAATTCAGCTAAAGGAGCAATAAAAGTCACTCTTACTCCCAAACTATTCATGCATCTAAATCCATAAAAAAACATGATCCAAGGATAGAAGGTGTCAATATGTAAAATATTTGCATTGAGAAATGAAGTATCTACTATATGCAAGTAAGGGAAGGCATTGCAATCAATTGATCAAAAATTACTTATTTTTAAATAACATATAAGAAATTAATTTAATATCAAATTTAGAAATCAACGTCACCCAACATGCACCCCTACTTAAAAGAATATTTTTTTACATATATTTTAAAGTATATTCTTATATAATAGCATGTATCTTGAACATCATATAATTTCTAAGATTATATAATGAGAAGATAAAAAAATATAATCTATTTCAGAGTTTTATACCATATCTAATAATATGTGACTATAACAATAAACTATGTGGTCTTTACCATTTTCATTATTTTGAGCCAATAGATCACTAATAGTGGACTTTATGGCTAAAACATATAATACTAAAAATTTACTATGGATAAAATTCATGAGGACCAAAGGATTCAATAATAATTATTTAGTGTCCTCAAATTATTTTTTATAATATTTTTTCCATTCAAAATGAACATCTTTCTTTAAGAACCTTGTGAATGGGAATGCCTTATTCATTGATTAGGCTATAAAATATCTAATATCTTTTCTTTTTCTTTAGAGACTAAAAAAATTCAAACTATTTAGAGGAGACATTCTAACAATAACATAAATATTATTTGTATCTACCAAGAAATACTTCTCGAGGACATAATAAATTTGAATAAATGACCACTTTCAACTCAATATAAATATTTTATATTATCACACATGTTTAAATATTGTCCTCAAAACTTATAAATGCCCTAGTTATCTTTTATATTTTCCTAATATTTGATCCATATTATCTTCTAACATCTTATCCATAATATGATGGAAGATAGATGTTATATAGTCATTTGATATATACCTACAACATTTTTAAACACAAAATGCATGATAACACATAAAAAATATTCCCTAATGTCTAATCAAATTGGTTCTTTATTTATCTTTAAATATTCCCTAATGTCTAATCAAATTGGTTCTTTATTTATCTTTAAGATTAATCATGGTATAATTATAGTGTAAGAATCCATAAATGATAGTAAATCATGTCCAACAGTGAAGTATACATTTATATCATTGTTAGGAAAAGGGGATCATTCTTAGGAGTTTTTTCTTAAGATCTCTAAACTTGGTACAAATATAAATATGACCATCAAGTTTTACAAGTACCATATTAAAGAACCAAAGTGAATAATCAATAGATCTAATAAATATATTCTTAAGCATAGATTTTATAATTTGTGTTTAAAACCATTAACACCACATTAGGATGCAAATTCATAATATTTTGTTTTGCATGTTTGGGCTCCAAGATAATGTTAGTATCAATACACTACATATCTTGATATGACCATGCAAAAATATCTCCAAAATATTTAAGAAAATTTTCTTTTTATTTTAAATAATCACCAAGTTTCAAGATCTTATCTTTATTATATGGTTTCATATCTATAATATATGTAACACCAATTATAAGTGTATTAAAATCCTCAATAAATGGATCATTAGATTAAAAAAATGAAAATTACAAGGTGCAAATGAAGCATCTTCCCAAAAGTATGAATAAACCTAAAAAAATATGGTGGAGGCCCTTATAATGATGATATCTAGGTAAATCCTCATAAACATCTAATATTTAATTAAATCTTCATCATTTATAAATATTTTTAGAGAGCCCTGGGATAAGAATCCATGAAACCATCCCATATGAGATTCAAATAAAATAATGTAAAATCAATGTTATCAATAATAGCACATGAAAACTCAATTCCTGTGTACACCTTATTGATTCAAAACTAATCATTTTCCCTTATAACCAAGATTTCTTAAAATAAGAACTAACCCATAACAATGGCTATATGTGGATCCATGATAAGCATCACCTTCATTCGAATGTGTATCTATATAAGAATATGAAGGTGTTGTAGTATGTAAATTAATATCAATTGGAAAAGGGGAAGCTTGGTTCTCATTGTTTTGTTCTTTATTTTTTACTCAATGGATGAAAATCTAATTAACCTTAATAAGCCTTAAAATTATCATTGCAAATAAGAGGATTGAGTATAATATATGAAGATACCATAAGCCTACTTAGTTTTATAAAAGACATAGATGATAGCATATAGGTGTTCCTCATTTTTTTACCTCAGTAGACTATGAAATCAAATTTTGAAAAAAAAAACATTTTCTCTCAGTTAAAATAAGCAAAATGTATAGAATTTGAAGATAATATAAATAATGGTTTTTGGTATTTCCTATATATATTACATTTCTAATTCTTTTCATAAATTAAAAATAATTTATCTCATATTTTAAATAATTGTTAATAAAGTGTTTCTTACACTTCATGGTATAAGTAAATTTTTCCTATAATGCATAAATTGAGCTAGAAATCAAAGATCAACCTAAAAAATTATTATGCACATATTTTTTGTTAACTTATGTTTCATATTTATTAATTATTTTTTAAATTACAACTACTAATATTTAGACATATTTTCTCATAATGCATGGCTTTCATGCATACCCATATTTTTTACCGAAAGAGGAACATAAATATGAAGGGAACCCTTATTTTTAATTTCACTACTATCTTTCCATGTGTGTCTAATAGAGGTCTTTACTTTTTGTAATAAACTTATTAAATTATTAGAAGATAGAAAATAAATACAATAATAAATAAATATATTCAAATATATTTTTTTTATGAAGTTTACTTTAATAGATACATCGTAAAATTTTATATTATGATTTTTTTATGTAATTATAAAAAGAGGATCTAAATTATTATTTTATTTCTAATGAAATCCATTCATGTGCTTGCAAGTAAAAGGGTAGCACATAGAATGTTCAAGGGACAGATGGCTAAGCAAACAGCCTTATGGGAAACTCAGTTAATGGGGAACCAATTGTTAAACTAAGGGAAGTTGGCTCCTTCTATATTTTGGGGGGTTTGGAACGAGAAAAGGAAGCAAATATAAAAAATAAAGATCTAATTTAAGGCGATGCTCCAAGATGTAGGTATGGGCACGGTAAATTTTCCTTTCAAATGGGATTTAAGGGCTCGTTCAGCAATCTGCATGTCCAAAAATAACAGAGAGCGTAGATGAAAAACTTAAGAAGTCTATCAAATAACATAAAATAACTTCCATACACATTTACTGAAAAGAAGAGTTCAAGCCATGGTCTGAATCAGCAAAATTGTGTTGAAATTATAGAAGTTCTACAAATAAACTACTCAGTACAATAATAGCACAATATAATGTTTTGTCAACTAACTAAGAAACAAAGAGGCCAAACAAAATGGCATAGTCTATGAGTCTTAATACAATAATAAAAAACAATAAAAAGGCCTTGTGTATTTTCAATTATTTTTTGTGTATTCTATGAACCTATTTTCAAAGAATTGAAGCAGTATATATAGCTAATCACTCCACTGCCAGAAAGCCAGTAACTAAAAAAGATTCCCAGTCACAAGCAATGATGTTCCTAGCAATGATTCCCTGAGGCTATTGCAATAGAAAAAATTCCAAAACATAGAATGCACTCACCTTCAAACAAGATGCGCCCCCTGCAAATGATGACTGTGATCCCAATGGGAAAGCAGAAAATTCCCATGAAGACACATGTTGCCTGCCCACAGAGTCAGTTAGGATACATGGCACAATGGCAGGGATTCATATTCATTTCTACCTTCCTCGCGATCAAATCCCCCATGGAGAAGGCACGTGGAGCAGTCTTTTCTTTGACCATTAACTATGGGTTCTACCAAAAGGTGCCTACAAAATGATGCTACGTGGCACACAGGCGGAGCTCGGTAGAGAAGCAAAGGGGAGTGGGCTCTCAAAGGACCACGCTGCTGACATGTGGAGACATGGCGAGGCTCAATAAAAAATCAAGGGAGGAAATCCTTCCAAGGAGCACGCGGCAGACATGTGGAGCAAGCGGGTGAAACTCTTCAAAAAGGGCATGGAGATATTCAAACACATGAGGCGTGGGTCGGGGCCAAGCAAAACAATAATCATCAACCCGAAGGGAGCTTAAGGATTTTAATCCACAACTTTTGGTGACTATTGGGGGAATTTCACCTACGAAATGGGAACCCAAAATTTTTGGTGTGAAGACCAAAGTGTTATCCATTGGGAAATTATCAGAGCTTCAAAAGAACGGTCTGCAAAGGTAGCCAGTCGACCTCATATGGCATTAATAGGGCATGTAGATTCTCTTGCGCTTCATGTAGATCGATTATTTCTTTGAAGGGCAGCTCCATGGAGATCCCAATCCTTGACTCGAGTTGAAAGAGAATCTATGATATCTAATGAGTGGTTCCTTCTATGTCCGCAGTCATGGGAGGTTGATTGAAATATTGAAAGGTAGATAAATCGTGTTGCTTTTCCTTGATCCTTGCTACGATATATCTTTTCATGGCCACCAAATCATCAGAGAGGAAAGGGGAAGGCAAGCCCATTTGAGTCAAATGGGATAATTGCATCCGCATTTTGTTCATAGTCTGACTTGGTGTTTCTGAGTAATTGCTAGCCTGGAGGATGGCCGCATGACAATGAATGAATTCTCTTGCCTTCCTGGTAGCTAACCTTCGATCTTCAATCCCTGTGTTTACCAAGTCTGCATTCACCACCGCATATAACTTTTCCAACAACTTTTCTACAATAAACTATGGAACCTACTCCAATTTTCCACACACCTCCATGCTTAAAACTACTACTTCCGCCATGAATTACAGTGCCGATTGAAGAGTCAGACAGAAAGCCTTGACTTTCTCCCAGTATGAGATATATAACTATTGGGCTACCAAAAGGTGATATGTCCAAGGAACAGGGGGTTGGGGAGGATTTTTCAAAAGACTAGTTTTCATCTCCCTCGACTTGACATCTTGTTTCAACTCCTCAATTCTCTTGTCCATAGTGGAGATTCATTCCTATAAAGTCCTTAACTCAGAAAGAAATTGTTCCTCGGCCTGGCCTCTAGTTGTGGCTTCATTTTCCAAGGAGAGCTTTACTTCTTGGATCTCCTTCTCAAATTGAGCTTGTCGGCCCTGGAACTCCTTGTCTTTTGCTACATTTCCTACTCCAATTGAGCTCTTTGATCTTGAATCTCTTCATTCTTTTGTTGCATTTCTCCCTTTTCCCAAGCCAACCGGTCTTGTAACTCTTGGTTTTTTCGTTGCAGTCTGGCAACAAGGTTGGGATCTAGGGACTAGAACTTTGCAAGTTCCTCTTGGATTTTGGCCTTCTCTGTCTACACTTGTTGGGACATTCATGCAATCTCGGCACCCTTGGCCTTCTCCTTTTTCAATAGAACTTCCATACTTTCTTTAAATTTCTTGAGCTCCTCTTCCTTTTTCTTCAATTGGTGACTATGCTTGAGAAAGTCAGTAGTCACCACTCATTGGGTTTCCTCCATCAACTCAACCTTGTCTTGTGGTCGGGCTGCGCACAGATCAATCCCTACAACATGGATCATATTATCCTCATGTTGCATTTCCCCTTGTGGTTTTATGGTGTTCAAAGTCATGGTTGCAAAATGCAATGACCCCTGAACTTCATTGAAAATGGTCTGCATGCATGGCTCGGCAGGCTTTGCTGCATCTTTGTCTTTTCTCTTCTAGACCCTGATAGAATGTGCTTCCTTAGATCCGTCACTTTTCCCCATAGATTTTTCTAGTGATCTAATCAATTCATCGACGAAAGACGCACCACTAGGAAGAGAAAAAGGGAATGAGAGATTATTGGTCCTGGATGATGTCTTCTTTGGTAGAGATCGTTAATGGGGAGAACGAGGGAATTTTATGCTAAGGTCCAGTTTGGGAAGTGGCGGAAGGACTCATGGGGAGGGGCAAAAGTAGTGGAGATGTAGAGGACACTGTCTGTTGGGCAAGTAGATTCAGATCCAATGCGATGGTAGAAAAAGGGGTAGTAATGGTGGTTTTGAACTGGGCTACAACAAAAGGTGGAATAGACCGTGGGGGAGTAAAATTCACCTGTCTGATTTGGGAGAATTGGGAGAAACCTCCCACAAGAGTAGAAGCAGAGAAGGAAAGGTTGACACTGGAAGTAATGGCAAACACAAAGATAGCAAGAGTAACCAAATATTGTGAAGCAAGAAGAGAGGGAGAGAAAGATACCTAAGTTGCAAAGGACTCTAATCCTTGGCTCATTGTAGGTTCTTGTGAGCCTTCTCCTGAAGTTGCATCCATGTGTGGCCTCTTCTCAAGTGAAGAATTTTCCACCTCTATTACTTCTTAAGATTGTTGGGCTACCCTAGGTCTTTTTGCAGCCCATGTGCATGGTCGCGGGGCTTTTGAATGCTATGCAATCACTTGCATGCTCAGTAGTGCATTGCTAGGATGCTCCGCTACTTTTCTAGTTTTCTATGCTTGGGCCTTTTTCACTTCTTTTCTCTTCAATATTGCCCTTTCTTCCTCTAGATCTACATCTTCATCATCACTTCCATTAGTATCTTCATGCCCTTTGTTCCATGTAGATCATCAAATATTTCATCCTTGTTTGTCTTCTAGAATAGGGCATCACGGCATTTGGTCTCCTAACGATAAATCCATAAGTCTACAATCTTTTCTTCACTCCACTTCCATTGCTTGACTAATTGATTACGAAGGGTGGCCCCAATTTTAAGCTTGTCATTGGGCTTCTCCAAACTTCACTGAGCTTCCCAATAATGCCGAGAGTTGTGAGTCACTTTAACACTCAACTCCACTATGTCATTATCAGGATTATAATCCCATTCATCACAAATTAATACCAGCCCCATATGAGCCAGATTCACCTCTAGTAGACCATGTGTCTACTTCTTTAACATTATTACCCCATCGAAGGTCAAAGGGAAAAAGAAAAAACCCTTTTTCTTTTTTCCTCCGCAAAAGTTGTTGATAATCACTGTTTGCTAAAACACTTCAAGGGCCAACACCCTATTTGTGATGCATAACGGGAGCCGAAATGGCTCGTTGGTAAAACCATGCAACCTAACAAAAGTAAAATCCTCCTTAAGGAACCAGTCACAAGGAGGAAGGAAATTCTACATCCACTTGGTTTGCTCAACGGAAAGCCAATAACACTCACCATCCTCACTAAGATCTTTCAAAATTGAAGCCAGGAAATGCTCAAAAAATGCATAGTAATCAGAAGTTGCAGAAAGAAGGGGAGTCCACATAGAAATTGGCCTTCTTACCCCATTTTCATCAAAAATAGCCAAACCCAAGTGGTGTCTAAAGAAGTCAGGGTTCTAGTGCAAAAACATGTGAGCAAGAAGAGAAGAAAACCTGAACCTATGTTGCATCTTGTATTCCTTGAACTGGTTCAGCATCTCCTTAACAATGACCTTCATGAAGTCATACCAAAATAGAGAATGTTTCCTTCTCAAATTAAAACCCAAACCCATTTGAAACTCTTGAATGTACCTGTTGTTGTCCATGCCACAAACAAAATCCATCATAGAGAAGGCATCCTACAAGTCTGAGTTAAAAGCATTATGTGCGACCGGAATCTATGGAAGCTTTGCTACATCTTCCTTAGGCCTTTTGGTTTCTAGGTAATAAAAGTCCAGAGCATAATCTTTGGTCCTCTAGAACTCTTTCGCATTCTCTATAGTGAATGTCTCCATTCTTTTTTTCTCTATAGCTCCTTCTGATGGGGAGGCATAGCATATTCCTAATAGCATCCACATTGATCACAACCCTTAGTTTCTAGCCTTCAATGGTGCCTATATCTAGATTGAAATGTTGAGTACACTCTGAACTAATTCTAGGCAGTGATGCACAAAAGGAACCATATATTGTGGGAGACCACAGAACCATAGCTTGTACACCAAAGTTTTTTGGTCATTAGTTTGTTTCATTCTCTCACAAGCTACTTCCCTAAGACCCTTAGGGTTAGTTTTGAGGATGCAGTCATGAATGTTATCCCATTCTTCTACTATTAGGGTTTGGTTCCTGTAAGATTTCTTGTCTACGGCTTGCATGTGGATCCACTTTGGCTTCTCTGGTATTCTAGGTGAAGCATAAGAGATGTCATTGAAAATGTTGGCCATTGGCACTGCTATCATGGCGTCAAATAAGCTTTGAACCACCTCTCCCTGTGCTTCCATTTGAGGATTTTGGGCCATCTCAACATTTTGTAGATTTTGTGAATACTCAACCTCACTACAACTCACTTGGATTCTTCAGCAAACTGTGCACTCAAAGCCCTTCATAGTGTTATTTTGCATGCAATACTTAGTCTTTTCTCAACTTGAAATTGCAGATATTAGTTGTTTCAAACAATAAATTCAGCATGTACCACCAGCTCTTTCATGCATTCAAAATGAATTTGTTACCTTTTGAAATGAGAACAATTCATAATGGCAATTAATAATCATGTCTTACGGAACCATCCCTTGTGGAATTGAGCCAGTAATCAAAGGCATACAAAACCTTTCGCGTGCTTTTTCATTTAATAAATTTGAAATAATGATTAGCAAAATGGCATAATGAGTACACAAAAAAAATTGAGCTCACCCTTGGAGACTGAAAGACATCCACAACCTGACACCTAGCACTTGACCGTGTGGACTACCACCTGCACCTACCACCAGTTCAAGCTGATTAATTACTTCTTCATAACTTGCATGCAATAATTCATACATAGCAAACACAACTTGGTGGGATTTTCAAGTTGGCTCTCAATGGGATTTTTGAGTGTGCTTTCAATGGGATCATGCTTATTGCCCACACTATACCTTGGCTATTTCTATAAATAGACATAAAGATAACATCAGTAATTACACTTGGTAATTGGGAAGAATTTTCATTTTGTAATTGGGATTAGAGATAGGCACAATGAATACTCCTATCAGGCCAACTAGAAATAAGTCACAAGTAGCTTTTCTAGGCGAGATTTCCAGTAGGTGTCTGAAATGCATGACAAACAATAAGCATTATTTCTCTATAATAACACTGAAGTGGGTACTGGGGATGGATTGCATAGAATACGAAGACAAGTATAGAGTAAATACTAACATCTGCTCTCATTTCATTGCCTCTTTGCTTGACATACAAGTACCCCAGCAGATGATACTATGACTCACTATGGAAATCTTCCCAAAGCACTACCTTAGAGGCCTTGGCGAAGTTGTGAAGAATGTGGTGTATGGCCTTAGTTTTCCCATAGCAAGTGACCTCCACTAATACATTAAGGAGGATGCAGTGGTGACATGGGTGTCATTCCTAAGTGACTTTTGCATCGTGTCAATTGGAGAACACCACAAAAGAGTTTCTTGTGCATGCCACTTCTTGTCGTGATGCTATAATGTGGTATTGTTCTACGACATGGAATAGTACACGGACTTTAGAAACTTGGTGTTACCTGCTTCGCTTGTTGTTGTTGTCATCCTTGTTGCCCCTATTGCCATTGATGTTGCTAATGAGGTTGTTCCTGATGTTGCCCCAATCGAACCTGCTACTGCTCCTGATGGTGATGTTGCCCCAGTTGAAGAAGAAACTCTTTTCTCTTCCTCTTTTTGTAAATATATATCGAAAAGCTTATAGTATATATATACTCAAAAAGTATGGCCTGAGAGCCATTTTGAATTCTAATATATAAAGCATATATTACCATATAATGAATATACAGCTCTTTTATCATTTTTTTGTCTTTTTTACTTTATTTGTTTCTTGCATCATGGTTTCATGCTTATTAAAGACCAGGCCAAACAAAACACAAAGAAAATTTACATAATTACATATTTACACAAGTAAAATGATTAATAAAGCTAATTGAACAATTTGAGGTGAATCCTGTTGACAGGTATTCTCAAAGCTTCTTTTTCCATATTTTCTAATTCAAATGTGTTATGTTACCTGCATTGAATTATTCGGAAAGGGCCTTCCCACAGACTATTAAATTTTCCATGTTGGCCAGGCTTTGCAACTCTTTCATTGAACTTTAGCACTAAGTCTCCACATTTGAGACCCTAGTCAGAGGTTTTCTTGTTGAACCACTTTTTAATCACCTGTTGACGGTTAGGCATGGTCGTGAGGGATTTTCTATGTTTCTCTTGCACCTCCAACAACTCAACCAACCGGACTTCCATAGCTCCATTCCGTTCAACTTCTAGGGACTTGAGCAACTATATTGTGGGAATTTCCATAGATATAGCCAGTAGCGCTTTCTTCCCATTTACCAACTTGTACGGAAAAGTCTTTAGGAATTACTTAGGAGTTATGCGATCTTCCTAGAGCACTGCTTTTAGGTTCTAATGCCACTATCTTTGATGTTTCAACACAATCCTTTTAATGAGTCAGACTAAATTTTTATTTGTTGACTCAGACAGACCATTTCCCTGTGGGTAATAGTTTGAAGATGTCTTTAGGAAAATTCCATGTTCAAGTGTGAATTGACATGCCTTTGAGCCTAGGAATGCTTTCATGTTGTCAGAGATTATGGTCTTTGGCAAGCCAAACCTTGTTACTAGTTCTTTGAAAAATTTCACAATCTCTGCCTCTGTCGCATTCTTCAGGGGCATGGCCTCTATCCATCTACTAAAGTAGTTCACAGTTGTGAGGACCCATTTATGTCTAGCACTAGAAGTAGGATTAATCATCCCAATAAAATCAAGGCCCCACTATGCAAAGGGTTCCTCAATCACTATCGGATTCTGAGGCATTGTTGAATTCTTCCTTCTTCCTATGAAGAATTGGTATTCCTTGTAGGCCTTAACCATAGAGTGTGAGTCATTGAAAAATGTAGGCCAGAAGTACCTGACACACATAATTCTTATGGCAGTGGTCTTTGCAGAGAAGTTTATGCCCTCAGGACTACTGTTAAAAATGTCTAGAATTCTTTTTGCTTGTTTTGAGGTGATGCACTGCAGTAGAACACCATTAAAGTTCCTTTTTAAAAGGACTCCTTCGATGAGTGCATATCCACTATTCTGTAATCTCTAGAATCTTTTCTTCTAAGGAGGGAGGCCTATCAAATATTTCCCATTCTGCATGAATCTCATCCTATTCGCCAACCAGCAGCCTTCAGACTTAGATTCATTTTCCAAAACTAGCTCAGGTCATTCCTCCTTAGCTGTGATTTCTTTGTCATGCACCAGATACTCACACAATCCTCTTCCCCACACGGTCTTTTTGGGTTGACCTCAATTTCATATTCCAGGATCTTAGTTATCCAATTGGCCCTTTTCTCCATTATTTCTCCCTCCATAATGTATTCACGCACACTAAAATGCACGACATATACAACCACCTTGTTGCAAGATATAAGGTGTCAGAATTTCTTGATCCCCTTAACTATGGTGAATGCTTGCCTTTCAATAAATTTATAGTTTGTCTCATAATCCTTTGAGGTCTAGGATTGAAATTCTATCGGATGTTCTCCCTTTCCTTCATCATCTTTTTGGGTCAAAACAGTAGCAATGCTAGATTTGCTACTAAACACATACATTATGAAGTCCTTTGATATGTCTAGGTTTACCAGCATAGGAGCTGAAGAAATAGCCTCCTTAGCCTTCTCAAAGGCCTCTCTGGCCTTTTTTTTCCATTTGAACAATTGATCATTTTTTAGCATCAGAGTGATAGGTCTAATTAACCCTGTAAAATCATAAATGAATTTGCTCACAAAATTTACCTTTCCCAGAAAGGACTGAACTCCCTTCTTGTTGACTGGTAAGGGAAGTTCCCTGATTGCCTTCACCCGCTCTAGATCGATTGCACTTCCTTCTTTAGACACTACATGTCCCAATAGTTTTCCTTGCGAGACTTCAATAACACACTTTTTTGGGTTTAGGGATATCTCAAACTCCTAGCATTTTTTAAAAACCATTTATAGATGATCAAAATGATCATCCTTATGCTTGGAGAATACCATAAGATCATCCAAATATATCAAGATAATCTTATTGATAAATTCTCTAAAAGGAATATCCATTGCTTGTTGGAAGGTAGCTCCCACATTTGAGAGACCAAAGGGAATTTTCGCATAGGCAAATGTTCCCCACTTGGTAGTGAACATTGTTTTGTGTCTATCCTCCTCTTTTACTTGGATCTAGTTGTAACCGGAGAAGCCATCCAATAGAGAAAAAAAATTTGAGCCAGCTATTGTTTGCAAGATTGACTCCATGGAAGGCAAGGGGTAGTGGTCCTTTAGTGATGCTCTATTCAAGTTCGAGAAATCAACACACAAGTGAATGTCTCCATTATTTTTTTGGATAGGAACCAGGTTGGACACCCATGTGTTGTACTTGATTGAGAAGATGATCTGGGACTTAATTAGCTTTTTCAACTCTTGTGCCATCAATGCTTCAATCTTTGGATTCACTAGCCTTTGCTTCTGGCGGATGGGTTTTGCTCCCTCGGTCAATTTTATAGTATGCTGGATAATTTCATAATCATATCCCTTGAGGTCATTATATGACCAGGCTACTACATATTTTTCACAAAAATAGATGAGCCTTTCTTTATCATGATGTGAGACGTCCTTTCTGACCTTAAGCTTCCTTCCATCTCCAACTTGAAGATCTGCATGGTTGCTTTTGTCCACTAAAAACTTCCTCTTGTCATTCCTTACATCATCATAATCGAATAGGTTTTTTAGAGTGACTAGTCCTTTTGGAAGCTTTATGGACCTCAGCTGAATGATTTTCCCTTCATAAGCTTCTATGATTTTTGGTTGAAGCTAATCAGCAAACTTTCCAGAGTTTTGAATGAATGAGCTGATGTGTTCATCACTTTCGAACACTTTCCAGCTTTGGTCATTATCAGGGATTGCAGGTCAGACAATCACTTGCACAGAGTGTATTTTATGAATTAGGATGAAAGTAGGGTCAAATTGAGATCCTATTGCTTTCATGTGATCCATAGCTACATTCTACTCTCTAGGAACTATTTAGATATTGAAAGCTTCAAAGCTTTCAATCAGGTCTTAGACTTTATTTATATAAGATCTCATATGGACATTCTTTGTTGCGAAGACTCCTCAAACTTTATTGACTAATAGCTCTGAGTCACTAAACACCATTATTTGTTTAACACCCATTTGTTTCGTAAGGCTTAGACCTTGCACTTAGCCTTCATATTCAGCTTCATTTTTTAATAGGAAAATTGGAAGCGAAAAGGTCTTTTCATTGGATGGGGATGTCAAACATATCCCAAATCCTACACCAACTTTTCATCTTGCTCCATCAAAATGCAGCATCCATAGCTCTGAGGCTGGACCACCCTCAAATTCCTTCATGAGCTTCCAGATCACTTGATCTTCATCATAGATGACATAGGTTCCCAATCCGATGGCATGATAACTACCAAAAGGATCATTGTCTATAAATTCACTCAAGAGAACCTCTTCTTGATTGGTTCAATCTCTAGTCACCTTCTCATCTTCCAGTAACTCAACGCAATACATCTCATCCTTGGTTATAGAGGTATGAGTAGCCTCAAAGTTGATCATGGCCTCATTTGCTACATGTTTCGAATGCAGGGGTTTAGAAATAATCTTCATCTTGGCTCCATGCTTGTTCAAAGATCTAGAAGGATAAAGCAATTCCTAGTGAAAACTCATTATCAAAATATGTCTGCACTAGTTTCCCAATAGTAAAATCCATGAGAAAATGGGATGAGTGTTCTCTAGAGTGTACAGAGATAATTGTAGAGTGGGAGGATAAGTGAGGAGATCAAGGGAGCATGTGGATAGGTCCACAACAGGATATGTCAGTCCTAAGTGGGAATTGCCTTTAGGTCTTAAGGCCGACCTAAGTGTACCATGTAGATATTTAAATTCTAGGCTTTGGTGCCACTTTGGCTCAAGCTGACCTATTCATTGAAGGAATTAGTAGCATATATATATATAGGTAGCTAAATTATGTACTAGGTATCTAATTATTATGTTCCCTCTTTTATACAATTTAAACATTATGTTCTAAACCCTTTCATGGATGAAAACCCATAGGAGTTGTACTCATTGGATGGAACCCTAGTGATTACATGGATCAAAGGATGAAACCCCTTCGGTTCTTGAGAACTTTCTCACCTCAGAGATTGCATTGTGCTTCAAAGAAGTTATGTAAGAAGTTGTTATTTGATCATAATATATTTGCATTAGTTGGTTGATATAATGAGCTTATCAATCTAGAATTCCAAGCGTTTATGTTTCATACATTGTTTTAAATTGAATTCCAATATGCAAATAAGTATTGTGTGTTAAATTATATGTCTGGGATAGTACAATGGTATCAAAGAATGATTCTGGCAAGCTATAGGGTTTAGGGTTTTACTAATGTTTGATGTTGAACGATAAGGAAATTAGATATCAAAAGAGATTACAAAAGTTAAACCAAGATCAAGAACCAAATCCTAAGGAAGGAGAAATGGTAGATGAAGAAGAAAGAATCAAATAAACAATCACTAAAATTCATGAGATCATAAGAGGGTTAAGGGATATCTCCACAACCCTAGTAGAAATAAGGGATATTTTGAAGATCTTTGCAAACAAAATATCAGGAGGAAATGCAAATCAAAATGGTCACAAAGGTGAAGCATCATCCAACAATGGCAGAGGTGATGGTAGAACCAATAATTCTCCCACAAAGCCCTCAAAGAATCTATTACTTCTAGAAATTGAACAAGATAGAGGTGAACTAGTAGACACTAGTGCCTCCAATCTAGAAAAGATTCGCAAGTGGCATGGAGAATATCAATCTCTTCCAAATGAAATTAAATCAGATTTATCTTGGGCAGAATACATGGAAACTACAAGGAAGAGCGAACCATAGAACAAGGGACTATAAGACTATAAAAGAGCAAGGACCTAAAGCACAAGTTGGGGAAGCTTGGAGTGGCTTGTTTTGATGAGAGTAATAAGATCTTAACAAGAGCTTGGTTACAAAATATGGAAACCTATTTCATTCTCAACCATATGACAAAGAAATGTGAAGTTCAATTTGTCTCCCTACATCTAGAAGGAGAAGCATATGAATGGTTTTTTCATGGTCATACTACTCTAGGCCATGATTAGATACAAATATTCGATGAATTCAAGAAGAGGATACTTGATAGATTTGAATTGAAGGATGAAGAAGAGTATTTCAGCAGGTTGTCCATGATCAAACAAAACAATTCAATTGATGATTACATTATAGAATTTCAAAATGTGGTGGTGATGGTTCTAGAACTATCACAGAAGAGGATAGTGAATCTTTTCATCTCAAGAATCATTGAACCTCTCAGGGGTTTTGTGAAATATTTTGCACCTGTCTCTATTCGGGAGGCTATAAAAAGGGCTTTAAGCTTGAACCATAAATTCCTAAGAATTTGTTTCCTTGGCAAATAAAACCTAACACATGGCATCAGAAGGGATTTTAAAAGAGATCACAACCTGCACCGACACCTACACCCAGGAATGTAGTTCCTAATATGGTAAAGAAGGTAGATGAAGAGACAAGGAATGAGCTTCAAAGGAAGAAGCTTTGCTTCTCTTGTAGAGAACCATGGGCTCTAGGAAATAGATTTCTTGAAAAGGGACAAGCTCACTACATAGATGTCACCTCTAACAAAGACTCTGAATCAAAAGAATCTGATGAATTTCATGATCCGGAAGACTCTTCTCTAGGGGAAGAAGACAAGGAGAAAGAAGATAGAGGTGTTTTGGTAACTTTGTCTAGTGCACACAAATACCACTCTTTCAAAGTCTAAGGGGTTTATGTTAGACAAAGAGTAACTGTTTTGATTAATGGTGGAGCTACTCACGATTTCATTGATGAAGGGTTGTTGAGAAGAATGGGATTAGATGCAGAGTACTTTGAATGCTTCGCTATCACTGTGGCTAATGGGTATAACCTACCCTACAAGAAGAAGATTTGGAAGTTGGAAATAACTTTTGGAGATCATAAGGTATGTGATGATTTTCATATTATTGGCTTGAATGATATTGATGTAATCTTGGGTGTGCAGTGGTTACACTCCTTGGGAGAGTACACTACAAAGTATTAGACCATGGAACTCAAGTTCAAAGCCAATGGGAAGGATGTAATCCTAAAAGGAATGGAACATGGAGGTCCACAAGTAGTCTCAACTAGGAGAATGGAGAGACTATTCCAAAGAATCAAAGTTGCTTTGTCTACTAGTTTTTTAGTGATCTTAAAAAAATATGCCACCGGTAAGAATGAGAAAGTTCATGTTGATATACAAAAGAAGTTGGATAAGTGTAGTTTGGTTTTCAATGAAATGCCTCCCGAATTGCCACCGAATAGAGGATTCCAACACATCATAGAGCTTGAACCTAGATCCAAGCCAATCATGACCACTCATTACCGCCATCCTCAGATGTACAAAGAGGAGATAGAGAATTCAATCAAGGAAATTTTGGATAAATGATATATTAGGACAAGCTCTAGGCCATTTGCATCTTTTGAAGTGTTGGTGAAGAAGAAGGATGACATTTTGAGGATGTGTATAGACTACAGGGCATTAAACAAGAAAACTGTCAAGAATCGGTATCCCATATCCCGTTGATCGATGAACTTCATGGAGCAGTGTATTTTTCAAAGATTGATCTAAGATCTAGATACCATCAAATTTGTATGAGAGAAGAAGATGTGCAAAAGACTACTTTTTGGTGTCACTATGGGAATTTTGAGTTCTTAGTTATGCCTTTTGGTTTGACCAATGCTCTGAAAACCTTCCAATCATGCATGAACCATGTATTTGGTAATAAATTGAGAAAGTGTCTTGGCTTTGTTTGATGACATTTTGATCTACAACAGAACATGGGAGGAGCACTTGCAGCACCTAGACATGGTTCTAGGAATCCTAGAGTAGCATCATCTTTTTCAAAGTTGTCTAAATGTGAATTTGGATTGAAGGAGATACTATATATGGGTTATGTTATCAGTGCTAAGGAAGTTCAAGTTGATCAATAGAAGATCTAAGCCATCTTGGATTGGCTGCCTCCTACAAATCTATCACAGTTGAGAGGTTTCTTTGGACTTTATAATTACTACTGGAGGTTTGTCAAAGGTTTTTCTCCAACAAAAACACTTCTCACCAATTTGACTAAGGTAGGGGCCTTTGAGTGGGTAGAAGGAGCACAAGAAACATTTAAAAATATGAAGGAGATAATGAGTCTTGTCTAGTACTTGCAATTCCTTATTTCTCACTTCCTTTTGTGGTTGAATGTGATGCATCTGATGAAGGAATAGGAGTTGTCCTCTCTCATAAGGGACATCCTATAGATTTTGAGAGTAAGAAGTTGAGAGACACCGAAAGGGGTTTTTCCATATATGATAAAAAGATGTTGGCAATAATGCATGCCTTGGAGAAGTTTTGGCAATACCTAGTATGTGGAAGATTTATGGTCAAGTCATATCATAATAGTTTGAAGTTCATTTTGAGTTAGCAGAACCTAAATGGTAGATAGAAGAATGTAGTGGTAGATGCACTCTCAAGGAGATCCGCGCTATGTCATGTGACCATTACATCATTTTATTGGAAGGACTCCATCATGAAGGAGTATGTTGAAGACCCCTTTGCTATCAAAATCCTAGAAGGTGCGGAGAAGGATGAAAGGTATGCTATGGTGGAAGGTTTGATTCTCTTCAAAAATAGAGTGTTCCTAGCCCCTAGACCCAAGGTGAAAGAAAAGTTTTTGGAGGCTTACCACAATGCACCAACAACAGGGCATCTCAGATACTATAAGACCTACTGGCATATCAAGGAGAGGTTATTTTGGAAGGACCTCAAAGATGATGTTCTCTCACACATTAGGGAATGTCTCACATGTCGGTAGAACAAGGGGGGACAAGAATTCCCTGTCAAACTACTATAGCCTCTTTCCATTATGGAGCACAAGTGGGAGAGTATATCCAAGGACTTCATTACTGGATTACCTAGAGTGCAAGGAAAATATTGTATCTATGTTGTAGTTGATAGGCTGCCTAAGTATGCTCATTTATTTGCAATCCCTAGTGACTTCAAAGCTTTGGAAGTTATAGGACTATTCTTCAAAGAGGTTTTCAGGTTGCATGGCTTACCCAAAAACATTGTAAGTGATAGAGATAGTTGGTTTCTTGGTGCTTTCTAGAAATATTTATTTCAATTGATTAGTACTAAGCTCACTCCTAGCACTAGCTATCATCCAAAAAATCATGGACAAACTAAAGTTGTGAATAAATGGGTAGGGGGCTACTTGCGGAACTATACCTCAGGTTAGCAGTCAACATGGATCAAGTGGCTTCATTTGGGAGATTACTGCCCCAATACCATTCACCACATGTCAATTTGCATGTCTCCTTTCAAGGCCCTTTATGGATATGAAGCCATGTCATTCACAAAATTGGTTCTTATTGATAGTAGAGTTTCGGTAGCAAGTGACCTGATCAATTATAGCCAAAAGGTATTGAGGACACTCAAAGAACATTTGCAACAAGCTCAAGACCAACAAAAGATATATGTAGACAAGAAGCGAACTGAAAGACCATTCAAAGTAGAGGATATGGTCTTTATCAGTGTAATGAAAAAACTTGCACAAGAAGAATATAATATTAAATATGATGAAAAAATTGATAATAATATGCCACTTCGAGGGGGAAACCTCCTAATCCACTTTGAGGGGGGTACCTCCAATAGTCTTCAATAAGAACACAATACTCAACATAATAATGAAATAAGAAACACAACCTCCTATATATACCTATTTATGCCTAGGATATCACCCAAGCTGACTCAGATAACCCTATATAAGTCCTAGGCTGACCTAAATAACTAAATAACAATATAATAATGATAATATGACTTAACTAAGAGTTAAGGTAGTCACAAGCTGACTACTCATAACCCAATACACACTATAGGAGTAATGGCATAACTTTACCCTACTCTTTACAAGACCATTGTCCTCAATGCTAAATTTTTTCTTTTTCTTCTTCTTCATCTCCTTTTTTTACTGTCACTTCTTTTTCTACTGTTGCTTCTTGTTCCTACTCTTGTCTTTCTCTTGCTCTTGTTCTTGTTCTTATTCTTGTTCTTTCTCTTTCTCTTTGTTTTACTTATGCTTCTTCTTCTACTGCTACTTCTTGTTCATCTACTTGTTCCTACTTTTGTCTTGCTCTTGTTCTTGCTCTCACTCTTGCTCTTTCTCTTTACCTTTATCTTTCTCTTACTCTTGTTCTTTCTCTTTCTCTTTCTCTTGCTCTTTTTCTTGTTATACTTCTTGTTCCTTTTCCTTTTTCTTCTTTTTTGTAGCTACTTTTTGTTGTAAAGAAGGTCTAGAAAGATAATTTTGCAATATATCACAAAAATAAATCCAAAATACTCTTTTTTTCTGTAACTTACCAAGGCCTAGGTTGCACTCCAATAGAAAAGTCTCCCAAAATTTAGGTAATTTGCAACCTTGAAAGCAATTTTTTTGAAAACCCTAATTTCCCAATAAATTGATTATTTCTACTTCAATTTCTCTAAATATTGGACTATATCCTCCTCTAAGATTTCTTCAAAAACCCACAAAAAAAGGAACCAATTCAGCACTATGTGGGAGATATGTGTTTTCCAAATAAATTGGGTAGAAACCCTATTTGTGCAATAAATTTTTCAATTCTACTCTAATTCTTCTAAAATCTATAATGTAGCTTCTTGAAAATGTCTTTCAGAAACCCTTTAAAAATCAAACAAAAATTCATCAAATTTTGGGAGATATAGGTTTTACAAAATGACCTCCAAAATTGAAAAAAATGTCTTATCGTAACAGTGCCAAGATCATGCTCAGATACCACTTGTAATGGAACAACTTGCACAAGAAGAATATAATATGAAATATGATGAAAATACTTGATAATAATATGCCACTTCGAGGGGTAAACCTCCTAATCCACTTCGAGGGGGATACCTCCAATAGTCTTCAATAAGAACACAATACTCAACATAATGATGAAATAAGACTCACAACCTCCTATATATACCTATTTATGCCTAGGATATCACTCAGACTGACTTAGATAACCCTATATAAGTCCTAGGCTGACCTAAATAACTAAATAAAAATATAATAATGATAATATGACTTAACTAAGAGTTAAGGTAGTCATAAGTTGACTACTCATAACCCAATACACACTATAGGGGTAAGGGCATAACATATATTATTGAGTACTTCATCAAATTATTATCCTCAAGGAAATGGCTTGGATAAGTCCACTAACAAGAATTTGATCAAGACAATTAAGATAACCATGGAGGATAACCAAAGTAAATGGCACACCAAGTTAAAATCTTCCCTATGGGTGGATAGAATCACACCTAAAAGGTCCATTGGTAACTCTCCATATGTGTTGGTTTATGGGAAGGAAACAAGGCTTACTTTTTCCATTAAACTCCTAGCACTTGACATAGTCAATTAGCTTGAGATGTTTGAAGACGAAGACTCCATGGAAGTTATATATGCACAGCTATTGGAGCTTGAAGAAGCAAGAAACAAGGCTATGAAAACCATGGAATTCCACCAAATCCAAGTGAAGAAATCTTTTGACAAGAAGGAAACACCAAGGATTTTCAAGGAAGGATATGTAGTGCACAAATGAGATGAACTTAAGAGAAGAACTAGGAAACACACAAAGTTTGATGCCATGTGGAGTGGTCCTTTCATCATTGTGGAGTGCAAACAACACAATTCCTTTCGACTATCTAAAATGGATGGAGAGATACTTCCTATCCTAGTTAATGGGATACACCTCAAACTTTATTTTTTAGGTATGTTTAAGTTTTTGTACATATTAGGATAGGTTGTTTTTGAGTCAAATAAGTGTTGTTGTAAGTAGGTTTTAGGAGTCTCTTTATTCCTCCAAGTGCTAATGCACAGTTAGTCTGTTGGTTTTAGTCTATTTTTGAGTCCCCTTAGGTTGGTTTGGGTGGGTTTGAAGGTGTCAAATGTTGTTTTGAGTATGCTACAATAGTATACAAGTTCTAATTTTTGTATCTCTCAAGCTCTTCTATGACTCTTATGCCCAATGGATTGTTTAAGGCAGCTAGTCACTGTGTTTTAGCAAGAAAAACATTTGGAGAGGTTGCCAAAATTTTGTTAATTTATTTTGAATCCTTAAGTTAAAATAAGTTTCAAACGTTGTAAAGTGTTGGGGGGAATTTGTTAAAGCTACATGTTAAAAGCATAAAGTGTTAATATAGTTAAAAAGGGGGGAGCACAATGAGAAATCTTTTAAAAAATTTAGGGGAGGAAATATTGATGAGTTTTGTGAAGTCTAGGCACCAAAAGTTGGGAAAAGAAAGGCCAAATTTGTTTCCTTACCTACATAGCAGAAACTTTAGGGTTTTCAGTTTGATAGCATTGAAGGAGACCAAGAAAAGAAGGGAATTTGTAGGGCACATTACATGAAGAAGGAGAGTATTCAAGAGCTAGAGATAGATCATCTCCATGTGTTCAAACCATTTCAAAATGAGATCCTATGTATTTTTTATTCCTTTTGCCAAGTATGATTTGTGTTGATGAAGACACATATATCTCAAGCTAGGGTATGCACATTCATAATTCGAGGGGAAATAAATGGGATTGCAAGGGAACGGGCTTATTTTTTACTGGAGTGTAACATGTTCTCTTTTTGGTTTTAGTTTTGAATGATCTTGTATCATTATTTTGCTTGAAGATTTACCAACTTCTCATGATTGTCACTACTTTTGTTAGAAATTTACATAATGTTTATGCCTTCCTTATTGTGCATCTCTTTTTTAGAATGTTTTATGATTAAAATGCATTGAACAACCCTATTGAGATAACTGTTAGTTTGAAGATTTCATGGAGCAAGGTTTTCTTGCAAGAAATAGTATCAGGATGTAGTAGAAGGGATGATAGGGTCATAGGGAGATGTCAAGAGATCAGGGGAAAATACTTGAACTAGTAGATACCTAAATTAAGCTTATCAAATATTGTACCAAACCTATTCAAAGGTCCTCGTTCCTGTTAACAGTGAGAACGCTAGTAAAGTCTTGTCAAGTGTCAATAGTCTTTGCAATTTGTAGCGTGTTAAACGGTAGTATTGACAGAATTCATCACACTATCACAAGTAATGCATGGAACTGATGAAGGGGCTATGAAAAGTATTAAAATATAGTGAAGGCAGTCTCATGAAAAAATTCCATATGCACATTTTTTTGGTCATCTTCTAGGGAAATACCAAGATGGGAAGCATGTATTGCTAGAGTCCTTTGCACTATCATTTTTTATAGTCACTATTCATTTAAAATTATCTGACTTATGGATTGAAGACTACACCAAGGGACTTATAAAGAGTTTTGTTTGCAGATTTCCTTCTTTTCTTCCCAATGCCACCTTTTAGCTTGATGGTGAACTCATCTCTTAGGTTAGTCATGATATAATCTGAGATGACAGTCTTTAATGCAAATGATACCTTTTTCAAGAATGAATCATGAGAATTAGAGGACAAGTGCAAAGAGAAATCAAAAGGGTTGTGAATAGGATAGATTACAGTGGTACAAATGAGTTGTGTGATAGTCTTGTGAAGATACAAGGTGATAGTATGGTATTGAATTTCATTAACAAGAAGATGGATATCATAGAATAGTATTTGTAGATCAAGCATCATGGAGAGAATTGTCATATGGGAGTCAAGTCTGTAGAGTCACAAAATAAAAATAAGATAAATCTCATGTTGAGTGTAGTGACAAGTCTTAGCATCAAAGGAGGATGTCATTGTCAAGAAGTAGCAGTGAAGGTTTTGCATGCCTTCAATACTTTGAATATGATCCATAGGGTAGTTTTGGAAGCAAAGAGAATGTATGTGATGAGACAATCATGTAATAACACAGTATATTATGAAAATGTCAAGTGCAAGCTCCATGGATGACTCTTAGTTATACCTTGCATTATGAGAGGCTTATAAGACATAAAAGAAGATAGTTTAAAATGCAGACCCTTGAAGGTTAAGTGAGGAAGATTTAAGATGGTTTTTGGAAGCTGCAAGCATAAACAACAGTAATTGAGGATAGAGGTATTCACAAGTCATGAGCCCTCGGGTTATAAAGGAAAGAAGAGCATATTTTTGTTCTTTCTCATTACATGTATAATGACAGTGATAGCATTCAGGGTTCATGACTTCACATGAAAACAATGGTTGTAGGGAGGTAAAGGCACAGTAATGCTAGGAGAACATTATATACAAATTGTTAATCCCTCACATTGTCTTAATCAATGACATTGATAGACATTGTAGTCACCAAGTCAAGCATAAGCAATGAATAATGTTGACAACATGTTAAAATAGATAGACATGAGCAAGATAAGGATATGATAATCATAAAGGGGTAGAGAAGTGAGTCATGCTATGAAAAAAAATATCAAAGCTTCATTCATTCAAGATGAATAACTTTCAACACAACTAAAGGAAAAGTATGAAAGGGACATCAGATCTATAAGGCTCCATGATAGTCCATAGAAGTCATAGTAAGAAGATTATGCAAAGAAGGGAGAAGGGGGACTGTAGACAAAAATGAAGAAATTGTCAAGATCTCTGAGTAGGGTTAGGGTGCAAGAGGATTCAAGTAGATCTTAGTATGGGGGAAATGACAATTCAACATGGAGTGAAAAGAATTGGTTTGGCTTGAAATTAGGCATACAAAAATGCTACTACTAACAGTATATTGGAAGATGATTATTTCCTCTCTTGGTTGTATGTCATTCAAGTGCAACTTGTAATAGGAGGTGTGAGATAAATGGGGATACTTCCACAACACCCCTTGGGAGTTAATATTCCATCCCAGCGCCTTGAAAAACCTGTTGTCTTGTTATATCTGAGAAATAAAACCTGCAAGTATGATGGAAACATATAGAAGCTGTCAAACAATATGATGACTGTGAATCAAAGTCATGGCATGACCATAAATTGTAAAGAGAACCAACTAGAAGGATTACCGAAAGGGACTATGAAACCCACTAAAACCATTGTGAAGCATAACAAATACCAAGCATCCATTGATAGGGCTACAAAGATATGCATTTGGAAAGGGTTTAACAAAGCAAGAAGACAGAGTTATAAAGGGGCAGTCATGATATACATTGTGGATGACAATCCTAAATACAAAGTATGGCAGATTCCAAGCATAGATGTCAACAATGAATCAATGGATTAAGGATAGTTATAGTGCAATATTGTTGCTAGCCCTGTAACTAGCACTTGTAGTTGGTCCAAGTTAACTTGAGGGATTCTAAAGAAAGAAGCAAATAAAGTTCTACATGGATGGACTACGTGATTTCCCAAGGAATGGTATTGCAAGAGGAGTAAAAGGGATGATTCAAGATATGACAGTGTTGAATGGTATTAGGAGATCTCCATCATAGTCAATAAAGGAGTTTGAAGCATACTATCAGTTTATTCCTCATTAAATATTCATTTTGAATCCATACAACTCAAGGAATCAAAGCCATAGACAAGGAATAGGGAATCATTAAGGTTGTGATGAAAGTAAGTATACATAGTTTTAAAACATAAAGTACTCGTGAAAAATGGTAATGGCAGGTCTGTGATTATCTAGAAGGAAATATAAAGCTCACAATGGATGGATGAGTGGAATTTCAAAAGTTATGGTCCTGTTATGAGTTTATAAGCTTGTGGAGAAGAAGCACAATACTGTTGAGATACTAACCCTTACTAAAATTGAATATGTGTAAATTCCTACTCCCTTAGAAGGCTTTTTGACAATTTCAAACCTTTGATACATGTTTAAAAGCTTAAGTAAGAAAGGTGGCAGTAGTTTAAGAGATTATGAGCTAATAAAGAGTTAGTTGCAAATATCTTGGAGGCCAGTTGAGGGAATATAGCAATAGTTGAGAGTATCTAGAAGGTAGTTTGAATAGGAATGGGCAACTACAAGCATCTAGCTAGGTCAAAGAGTAGATATAGGATCAGTTGGAAGACATATAGGAGTTTTATGGCAGCAATATGAGACAAAAGCATTTAAAAGGGTCAGCATCTCCTTCAACACCACCAAGTAGTTTTAGTTGTCAAAACATGATGAAGGCAGTTTCAAGCACCCAAAGTTCAAGGAAGCAGTCAGCAAAAGTCATAAAGGAAACATTTAAAAAGTTTTAATGTTTTCCTACATCCTCTCCAATGTATGATAGTCAAAAAGAAGGCATTCTTTCATTTTCAATCAGTTCTTTCACTTGTGAAAAAGCATCGTAAACTTGCAAAAGTTTCTTTATGTTCTCATTCTGCATTGTAACTCAAATTTTCAGTCTTGAGACTAGAAATAAATACTTTGTAACACATTATCAAGCAAGAGACACATGTTTTCAGATCATGTATTGTTGTAAATGCATCTTCTATCAATAAAATGAGCATTTTGGCCTTCAAAATTTATGTTCCTGGTTGTGTCTGTGAGGTAATTGATGTCATTTTTTGTGATTTTTATGTGCAAGTCCTTAAATAAGTGTCTCACTTCCATCATTTTCAAGAAGATATATTTTTGTAGGCTATTGTTTATGTCATAGTTGAAAAAAATATTAGTATGTGAAGAAAATCACACTTTCTTCCTGTGCAAACCCTTTTCCTAGTACCTAAAAAACAACATGAATAAATGAGTCAGACAAGGATTTGCAAGCTAAAACAAGGATTCCCCATGAAATCCATTTAAACATCAAACTAGGAATGAAAATAGTGAAGAACACAATGCAAATGATAAAAACAAGATAAAAATCCTAATTTAAATAGCAAACACTTGATCCCATGGGGGAATTGGTGCCAATTTGATGTGAAAATTGGCCCTTTCCCAATTCCTATGATGCAAGATTTGAATGTGTTGAAGATGATGTTGATCCACTTTGACAAAAGATGAGAACTCCAAGCCAAATCTGCAAAAAGCCTAGCTAAGAATTAGAATGATGGAGTATTTTAGCATGGTAACTTTGCTTGGATTTTAGATGATAAAATGAGGAGAGGAGCTCTTCATTTATAGGATTTCAAGATGGATGAATGCCCAAATTTGAGCAATGTGGGACTAACATTCATCCAATGATATGGTGCCACTTGTCAAGCTATGAATGGATGATGGTTGTGCAAGATTTGGGGTTTGTGCCAATAAATGCCAATATTTGAAATTCAAATTTGTTGAAATGACATGTAAGAGGGAAGGGAAAATGCAATAAATGCCACTTGGCTCAAGGCAAAGGACATGTAAGAGATCTTAAATGCCTTGTTGGATGTACATGTTGACTTGGAATTTTTGAATTCAAATTGAGAGAATATTCCAAAAGATGCCTTGTGAGGAAAATAGAGATTTAATAATTGAATTCAATCTATTTTCATGTGCAACTTGCATTATCTAGAGGATGTGACATGGGATTAGATTAAATTAATCAAGGATTAATTAATTTAATAGGAGATTAGATGATGCGACTTATTTGACTTAGATTTATGGATTTATTTAAATCAGATAAGAGAGGAATATGATAAGAGGCTAATTAAATAAAGATTTTGATTTATTCAATTAAAAGGGATGGTGTTAGATTAAATCAAATAAGGTTTTAATTTATTTAATTTAATGGACATACTTTAGAGATTTAATCAAATGAATTGATTATTTAATTAAATAGGGATAATTAGATCAGATGGATTGATTTAATTAACAGGAGATTGACTTGATTAGATAAAATGATTTATTTAATTAAGGGACGAATATTGATGAATTTAATCAGATAGGGGAATTTGATTAAATGGTTAGACCAAGGGATGATTTAGGAAGAAACGATGTTATTAAGTCAGGATCGGATGCACAATGTCAATCAGTATATTTTTTATGTCTACACTTCCTTCTAAAAGTATAAGAAACATAGACCTTTCAATAAAATACTTATACATAGGTATTTCAAACACTTATGTTATGCATAAACAGTTGAAACATTGGTTAGTTGTATGTCAAAATAGCAATTCAAAGTCTGAGAAAAACACGTTTTTGTTGCATCACCTTAGTAGTAGGTTCATTTCATGTTGTTCTTTCTACCTTTTTCCATCAGTAAAGTAGTAGAATAAGTTAGAATAGGTGATAGAACCAAGAGAACCAACTCACTCTGGAGGTTAACTCTCACATCTTGAGCCCACAATCAAAAGAGTTATCCCATGTTCACCGGTAGGTTGAGTTTTAGCAACTCAACAAGGGTGCACTATTTGGTGATAACAGGTTCATCACTAAGCTGAAAAATAAACTTTGTACTTTGGGAAGAAAAAATCATCATAAATTGAAAATATTTAAGTTCTGAAATGCATATTCCTAACTTCACATGTTTATTAGTATCCATGTTATATGTCCTCCAAGAAAGTATATGAGGACTTAAATAAAATCATTCATCATTTTTATGGTCTAATTGGGATGAAAAAGTTGGTTTTAAGCCCACTTCTTGTTACATTATGTACAACCAAAAGATAAAGGTCGATTGGGTCTTTTGGATACTAATACACAAGGGATATTTTTATTAGCTAAATGGTTAATTAGAGTTTTTTTAGGAGAAAAACCATGAAAAAAATTAGTATGTTAGCATATTAGTCTTCCTTCAGTAAATGCAAAATGATAATTTGTAAGATGATTAGATGCAATCCTTCCTCTCCCCTTCTTTTGCATAACAACATTATTTCCATTACATTCCATTTAGAAGGCTTTGAAATAATTTTGCAAGTTCACAAAGTAGAAAAAATCTTCCTCACAACATAGTTTCAATTTGTGATTTCTTCTATTTGGTGGAATAGTCATGTTCAATATCATGATCAACCTGTTGTTGTTTCTTACCCAATGCAAGCTTATTATCTATTTAAAAAGGGGGGTTCGATAATTTGGCGACATCTCATATTTTATCATATTTGACTAGGCTACTTGGTAAAGCTCTAAGAGAATTTTTAGTTTAAACAATGTCTAAAAGTTTTTTAATATTTGTGAAATAATTAGTTCTTGTGTACTTAGTTATGAAACTATATACACCTATCTACAATTTAATTTTTACAAGGATTGGTTATGGCTTTCTAAGTACCAGTTCTTTTGTTTCCCTCTAAAAAATATTTACTTATATGTTTCCTTCTAATTTTCCATTAAATCCAAAACTCATTTGTAAGTGGAGATGTAATTTTCAAGAAAATATGTGGAAAAACTTGAGTGTTCAAATTCAAAGGTCTTAAGTTGATGCTAATGCTTAGATTTTGGCTTGAAAAATCCTACATTGCAAGTTTCCTATGGGAGATAAACTAAAATGCATTATGGTTCAATAAGTTAAAAATGCCCACTTTGTCAACATAATGAAAGCTTGTAACACATTTTCTAGGATTGTTCATGGACAAAAAATGGAATGTAATTTTCAATCATTTACTTGCTATTTTTTTATCATTTTTTATGCTAGAAAGAAGCAACCTGCATAATAATATTGTGGTTCATACTATTGGATAGACTATGTTTCTTAATAATTTCAAATCATTTTGTTTAACAAGAATCAAAACTACTCAAGTTATTCTCTAACATCATGTTTCAATTTGTAACAAACCTATTGTTCCATTAATTGGAAAAACATTCCTATATATTTTTTTAAACAATTGAAACAAAAGTATTTAAAATGTATATCAACATAAGGTAAAAGATTCAATCATTTACTATATGCCAATTTCTAATTCATTCAACACTCACATTCATATTTATAAGATAAGAGAATCATCAAATTTTATTATAAAATATAACATCATCATTCCATTATAACAAGAGTACTTAAATTTTAATCAAGTATTATATCTTTACAATAATAGGTATTTATAACATTTATAATACGTCTTATCATGCATGTGAAATACAAATAGCTAATAAAATACCATGTGAGATCGAAAGTAGTGTCTATGATGAATTAAGTTGTTGACATCTCAGCTATAAGAGGGAGATCATCGCCGGAGTACTTTTCCTCCAACCATAGACTAGTGGACCCTTACATACCTTCCATTTGAAAGTGGCTTTACCATTCATGAGACTAGAAAATCCAGGGAAACTCCAAGATCACCATGCCATCTAATAACTAGTGTTGTGTACTAAATACAAACAATCAGTCATACAACTCTAGAAACCCTCTAGCTAAGTATGACGCTTGTGACTGATTTGTAACTATAACAATGCAATCAATTATTTTGCATTACTTTAGCCAAATAATTTAAATAAAATATGCATGTATCACAATGATAATATATTTAATATGTTCACACACCTCTTTCTTAAGTTATCAAATACTAGGTTTCATAATCATTCTCATTAAAATATGGATTAATTCAACACATATTCACAATATCACAAAATTTCTAGATTTCCTGTAATTAAATTATAGTGATAAAACAATGTTACTCTTTTTCATGAATCCAATCCTCTCTTTTCAAAATTTATACCAAACATATTTAAATACATGAATGCATATATAAACAATAATGTTAATCCAATATTTATGTTTACAGTGTCATGCTTAGTATACATTTCTCACAAAAAAACATGAGCTCACATAAGCATTTGATTACATATAAACATACACTCACATTATATGTACACCCACATATATATACACATGTATATATATGCATGTACATATACATATACATATATACATACATATACATGCATGCATATATGTATATACATGTATATATATGTATATGTATATACATGTTATGTATATATACATTTATATGTATACATATATACATGTAATGTATATGTATACAAATATATATATATATACATGTATATATGTGTGTGTATATATGTATATAGGTATTTATATGTATATGCATATGTGTATATATCATATATATGTACAGATATTTCATGTTTTTATCTAGCAATAATTATTGAGATAGGTACTCATATTAGTATATATGTATATAAATATGATATATATTTGTATTCGTATGAGTACTAAAATAATCCATTGTAGCATATAATTATACATAAAGTCTAGTCCTTAGGTCCATAGTCTTTATTCATTTATCCAAGCATCAAAACAAAATATGCACTACCATATAAATTCATAAAAACTAATGGTTGATGTTCAAAACATATACTAAGAGCTAACTTATCTTTCATTTCACATTTCCTTATGGTTTTCTCTATCCAAGACTTACAAAAGTAATCACAATCAAAGTTTTTCATTAGTCTAATGTAGAGTAATGACTAAATAGATTCGTCAAATATTTTATATAACACAAACATTTAAAACCAATCTATTTAACCCTATTACATATCTTTGAAGTAATTATAAAATTTACCCTATTCGGCCATAATTTAACCCAAAGTATTTTTTAGTCATATTGTTGCAAAGTCGAGCATAAAATTTACATAGTCATATTGTGATGCCCTTAAGTAGAACACTAATCTATGGAGGATTTTTAGAAATGTTGGCATGGCTTCCTTCTTTGAAGTCATGCATGGCTATAATGAGAAGTTGACCTCCAAGTTTACCAATTCTTAGAAGAGTGGTCATGTGTCCATAGGAGATGTGAAGTTCAAAGTGACGAACCAGCTTATTAGTAAGGCCACTGGCTTGGCAAATGAAGGCAGGATGGTGGTGAAAAAAAGTAGTGGGGAATATCAAGGCTTTGTTGAGAAATTCTTACATGAAGGGGAGGTGTTGATGAGATTCCAAAATGGCTATGCTCGGCTTGGTCTCCCTCTACCTTTCACCATGGTTATTATGTTTTTCATGCACTATTTTAATTTAGAAGGAAGGTATGTGATTGTGCATGCCTACCACTTCCCCATATTGAACCACATTAGGTGGAATGACAAAATAAATTTGTCTTTTTATTTGCTTTCTTCTCTACAACAGAATATTGAGAAGGGTGCTTCACCTCCCCTGCACCAGGGGCTTATAATGGCCCTTTACAAGTTTGTCTTGGCTAATAACCCATATGGAAACCCCTTAATCATTAGGAAAGAAGACCCTCCCAAAAATGATGATGAGAATAATGTTATTCTTGTGGAAAATGCTCAACCTATTCCTGAGATTAACCCTAGGCTCCCTACTCCTAAGATTGAGCCAGTTGAAGGTAGCCCCTCAACCGTTGCTAAGAACCTTACTCCCCATATCAAAAAATATGCCTCTAAGCCTAAGATTATTCTTGAAGAGAACTCTCTTGAGCTAGAGCTGCTAAAAGCCATGCCAAAAAAAAGAAATCACTCTCCTCTTTTATTGAAATCCCTTAAAACTAAAAAGTTGAACAAGAATCAAAAGCATGGAAACATCATTACTATTTTTTAAGATTCTAAAGGTCTTCAAAAGAATGAGAATGAAGAGGGACTTGGTAGACTTTAAGAGGTGGTAGAAGATTGGCTAGACTAGCGAAGGTGGCCTTCACTGATAAAAAGGAAAAAGGAAAAGGGAAATATATAGTGGAAGAGGAAGAGGAGTCGCTAACAATTGAGGAATCTAAACTTGAGTTGGAAGAGGACAGTGAGGGAATGGAAAGTGATGACATTGAAAATGAGGTGGAGGAAGATGATTTGGAGGAAGAGGAGAATAATGAGGAGGAAATGGGAGGGGAGGAGGCTATCGAGGTTGTTGGGATGGACACTCAGGAGGATGAAGATAGTGCCCCTACTATTACTTCTACAAAAGATACTAACATTGATGTTTTGAAAAGAAAAATTACTCTTTTGCAGGTGCAGGTGGAGGATATGGAGAAATCCATTACCTCTCTCATGAAGGTTAATGATGGGCTTATGCCTAGAGAAATAGTTGGTGTGATTTTTAGCCAAACCAAAATCGGGAAACAGCTCAAGAAGACGGGAAAGCAGGAAGAGACTAAGGACCTATTTACTAAAGGTGTTCCTGACTAGAGAGATTTTGTCTCCTAGATTGGAGACAATTGGGAGCTTATTGCCAATGCCAAATAATGGCTCCTTGTCTTGTGGTTCTGTATTTTTTGTTGTTATGGCTTTTGGGTACTTCGATTCTATGTTTGTCTTTAAACTCTGGTGTTTTTTGATGTTCATCTCGGACTACTATTTTTCGATCAGTATGAATGGTTATGTGGCCTGTGAGCCTATGGTTAATTTTAATTTTGGCCTGCACTCCCCTAGATGGGATAGTTTTAAGTTTGCCTCTTATGTTTTTTATTATACTATGGATGGTTATGTGGACTGCTAGACTTGGGTTTATGTTATTGTGGCCTATGTTCCCTCATGTGGATGCTAAATAGTAATTAGTTTGGTTTTGTTGTTTCTGTTGGTTCAATTGGTGCTATTCCCTAGCTTGTTTCCCTATTGTTGTTTCGACACTTTTTGTAACTAGTAGGATCAGGGCCCTTTTCCCTACTAATATAATAAAAAAAATGGTTTTTAATATTACAAAGGCTAAAATATAATCTTTGCACAATTATAATAATGGCAGAGTTCCCAATACTACAATAACATAATCTTTACATAGTCACAATAATGACTAAGTTGAATCAATACCAAACTCAATTTAAATACTAATAAGGCTTTTCAATGCAGGTTGAAGACCAAGACCCTGAATTGAAGTGTTGATCTTCATAACCACCACACCAATATCTTATCTATTCAACCAAAAAAAAAAATACTCATAGGAAAATGAACAAGCCCATAATTTTTTTGAAATGCAAATCATTAAACATACACAAAAGTGCACTAAAAATTGTTGACAAACCACTTGTTGGAATTTATTTTGAATATGCAAACATCTTCCAATTACTCTAAAAATGTATACATTAGAAGTTCCCACTTTCATCTACAAGAATGCAGATTGATAAAAAATTATCTACCCATAATACCACACTAAAAATCAAGCCAAAATCCTAAAAATATCATTTCTGAACACTGGGTGCTTCAACCCCTTCCCACAACTTTTTTCAATTTCCAATTTTTATCAATTTCTTTCTTCTACATCTAAGCATTGGAATTCTCCTCTCCATTAAATCTTTGTTCACTTAATCCTTCAATATCCACTCCCTTCTTTAATCTTCAATTCACTTTAAAATTATGTTTGTGTTTTGATTTCTCCTTACATATATAATTTGCACCTCCTACACTCAACTTTACTAAACCTCTCTTTACTTCTATATTGCTACTTTGTCTTCTCATACTCCACACATCCACTTATTTTCTCTTCATACTGCATGACCTTTACCATTTATTATATTCTCCTTACATATGCATGACCTCCCATGGTTATCTTCCTTTGCACACATTTTATTTGTTTTTATATGCAACCTTCTGCCTATGACGCAACCCTATATCCTCTTTTTTTGGGATTGATTCTAATCTAACTTGCTAAAATATTCATTCTTACTTGGCAACCTCTTCCTCTCTCTTAGACTGTACAAGACCTCTCTTTATTCTTCTTTGTTGAGTTCCCTCTTTTTCCCACTTGCCTGGTCTTTTTTTCATTTTTTTTCATTTTTTGTTCTACACATACATTAACCACCCCATCTACATAGTATTTATTATATTTTTCTCTCTTTTTCCAACATGAATCCTCACTCTTCCTTGCACCCTTTACCTCCTCAATGCCTCCCTCAACTTGGCATTAGAAAATGAAGAGTTTTTGTTTTTAATTTTATTCCAATTCCAGTGAAAATGCTTCAGGTTGGAATAAAAAATAAAATTATATTCTTCTTCACTGCCTAAGAAAATAAATTTATTTTTCATTTGAACAACTACCAGCCACCCACACACGCTTTGAAGTTAAATTGTATTAGATAGTATGAAGGAAATTTCACCTAGTAGCTGGTAAATGTTTAATTCATTACCATAATCAACCAAATGCAATTTAAATCTAATATACACCCCAACACAAAATCCAAAGTTGGAGACATATATCAAAACATGACATTTTGTCAATCAATGACAAAAATGTCATTCAATCTCCTCCACAAACGACCACCAAATTGAACTACAACTTCAAATAAAAATCCGAACTAAAATGAACGAAATCAAACTGAGATGTTTTTGGGTGATGTGGATTGCCCATCCACCCAGATGCTCTTGCATCACTTTTGGGTAAAAGAACAAAGTTGTGTCATACTTTAAACCAACTAAACAATTTCAAGCAAATCAATTTCACCTTAATAATCTTTAAGTGAAACAATTTTGCTTGAAACCACATAGCCTATATGCAACACACACAGTTTTAGGTGAAACCTTTTCGCCTGAAACCATGAAATAAAAAATTTTCCTTTGAAAAATTGAAATGTGATTCAATTTACATGTAGTTTTTTGAGTGAAATTTTTTTGATTAAAAGTGTTTCAAGTGAAAATCGTTCAATTGAATCTATATAACTTCCTATGTGGCAACTTAACCCCTCTTTTGAGGAAAATTAAAAAAACTTCAACTTTAACTCTAAATTTCTCTAACTAGGGGTAATTTCATGAAAATATAAAAAATACTTTTTTGCAGAGCTTAGAGTCTAAAATCCAAATATATATATATATATATATATATGATTTGTTTTATTATGATTTTTTTAGAATTTATTGTAAGTAAGTCTTTATAATTAAACATGAGGTTGATTTTTCAAAAATATATGGTGCACTAGAGGAGAGAATCCTCTTCAAAAGGATATAATTTTTTTTTTAAAGGATTAAAAAAAAAAAGACAAAAGTTGAAATCCCATGAAAATTATGACATTCTGGTGAAGTTTCACTTTAAAATGTTATTGCAAAAAAATATTCATAGATTTTTTTCCATGCACTAGATATTCATTTTATCTACTCAGGGGAAAAATAGTCCAAATAGAAATTATTTGCTCCTTTTCTTTTTCTACGTCCCATCAACCTCACTTGTTTCTGAAATTTTCATAAGCTTTAATTCTTCTCATAAATTTACAAAAAAATATATCAAACCAATTTTTTTTTTTTAAAATTACAAGTATAAACTTGATCAAGAGTTCTACATTTCATTAATTTACATCATTTTAAAATTCAAAATATAAAGGCCACTTTTATGTAGCCGAAGTTGAAATTTTTTGTTTGTGTTGACCATTTCCTTTATAAATTGTGACACATGTTTGTGCTTTTATCCTTTTATCGCTGTCTAAAAAAGTCACAAACTGAAAGACATAACATAATTATAATGATAACAAGATACTTAACAATAGTCAAACCTAATAGATAGGTTAATCTACTACAAGACCAACAAGGTTGTCTAACTTTTCTTAAGTCAAAAGGATAAAAATTTCAATTTATTAACATTGGCATAGACAAAAGGTTGCATAATAATAATACTAACATGATTAAGCTCAAAGAATTTCTATCATTGACGTCACAATCACATAAAAGTGACAAAGTTGATAAGCTTGCAAATGACAATAATACTACCATTTATATTAACTAGGTCGATTTGCTTAATAACTAATAATCATAACAACAACATAATCATTCAACAATGGAAGATTGAAGGGGCTTTAAAATGTGATAACATCCTAGTTGAGAAATACTTTTCAAACTGATTAAAACCTATCTCAACTTCAGTGAACATCTCATACTACCACCCTTATGAAATGATATGGTATCAAAGATACCCATGAAAACTAATGTTTGTTTACATACTTTGATTTTAAAAAATTATTTATCAATCATTATATGGGCTATGACATAAATGGCCAAAAGCATTAACCAAAAAAAACTTTCTACCCAAAAATAAACAAAGGTTTAAAATTCCTCAAACCCATCCATAATCAACAAAAAGGCACATTTGTTTGCATGTAGAGTAACACAATTTTTTTTTTGGAGATATCTATAATCAAACTCCTTCAAAACACATTTCTTGATCAATGAATAAAATATTGGAAAAACATGGCTAAGTTAAATACCAAATGCCTGCATACTTTAAATAAAATAACATAAAACACTAGCTTAAATTGCCTTCGTTCTCGACTCCTTTTTCTTCCTTTTTTTCCACCTTTCCTGCATTTTGCTTCCTTATTTGTCTTTAACAACCCCTTCTTGCCACTTCCTTGAATTTGAGCCCATAAAAGTAGAATTTTCTTTCAATTAACTCCACTTCACCAATCATTACTTTAACATTAGTGTTTCCTTTAATGCAAAGACTCTCCACTTCAAAGACATTGTATCTCTTTTGAGCATCTCCTCTTTCTCAAGGGACTATCATTTAATGCATGCCACTTTATGTTGATATTGATTTATTTATACAAGACTAAATATTTATATCCTTAATAATTATCTCAAACTGAGATACATGGATTCACAAACATATTATTTACAACCATTTATATATGGATATAAATAGTTTCTCAATCATCCACTTATATAAACATATAGATCTAACTTAAGAAAAGATATTTTCCTTGATAAAATTCGATATGAAAAGTGAACTTCCTAAACAAAGATCATGGTAAACTTCTCAAGGTAATATTATGAAAAAAATGCACTCATTAGATATCATTATGGAGAACAGATAGATTGTACAAAAATTTTACGATCTTGCAACTCACTAGACAAAACCAAAAATTAAAAAAATCAAATTGAACATCAATATCTATTGCATCTGATGAGTCCAATTTATGGCTCAATTTTGATAGAGTTTATTATCCATTTGTTGTTGTTGTCATAGACTTTGATACTTGATTGTTGACATTTTCATGTTATTTCCCCAAAACCATAAACATTGGGCATAAGTTTATCTTTGTGGTTTTTAATGACATTAACATGCTATGAGAGCTATCTATGTTAATTTTACATGTGGATTAATGAACGTTACTTTAAGATAGTTATAGATATGCAATTGTTGTGTGTGCTAATGTTTTTATGTAGATATAATTCGATCCTACAAAGTTGAGGAAGATTATGCCAGCTGGTCATTCACCATAAAGTTCAAAAAGGTGATCATTCAAAGGTCAATGGAGGGAAGACTCTCAATGGAGGGAAATTCCTAATTCAAATCCAAAAATGTAACTACTTTGCAAATGATCACAATTGTTTGTTGAGAGAATATAGGAGGTTTTGTTGTGCTAGATCTACATTAAGGCAAGATGGCTTGACTAGATTCCACGCATGCATAACTTCCTTTCCACTTTTTATGCTTTCCATAAAGTGGCATCCTCCTAATCTGTTCGAGTTGAATACCCTGCTAGGTAGTTAGTTAGTAGTTTTTCCTTCTATAAATAAAACTCAGATGCTCCTTCTCAGAAGGTTGATTGATCTGATGTTGTACTCGCATACTTAGTTTTTCAGTAATACAATTATGTTGTTGCTCTATTGTAACTTTGCTTTCAATAACTAAAATGAAGTTATAAGTTCGTTGCATCTGAGTTAGTCTTAAGGAATACTCACCCAAGGGGGGCCACTTGGTGAGCATTCCATCCTTCTAGCTCAAACATTACTTTTTTGTTCAACAATAGTTACAATTTTGGCAACTGTCTATTCCTATAGCCACTAGAATTCCATTCTATGACTATTTTTGTAGCCAAAGCAGACAGAGTAGTTTCTTATCCATTTTCCTAGATTTCCATTCCTATCATGCATTTCAGTTCAGTATAGTTGTTAGTTGATGTTCAATGCTTATGTTACTTCCTTTCAAGCAATTTACTTTCAGCATCATGTCTTTTCTAGTTGTAGAATGAATATGGCTACTATGGATTCCTAGTGCACATACTATGTTGACCCATTTCAAGTCTACGTCCCTGGGTTGAAAATTAAATGAGCCTTCATGATGATTAAGATAGCTATTGAGAACATATGTCCAATCTCTGAATCACAACTTTAAGGGCTTAGTTTTTGAATCATTAGAGGAGGCCAACATTTTTGGCGTCGTTGCTGGGGATGGTGTCAAACTAGGAATTTCTTTGGAGTCATTTCCAGCTTCTTTTCTATTTTTGGTGGCTCTGAAGTTTTTTTTTATCATACCCTTCATTAGAAAAAATAATGACCTGCCATTCTTTCACCAAATTCTTTGTGTGAGTTGGTTGATACTGAGTAATACTGCATGCATAGGGGTAGGAGAAGATATGCTTATGGGAGATTTCTTCCTAATAACCCTGATCCCAATGACCAGCTATTTGTGCTTCATAATTTTCCAGAAGAAGAAGAGGTAGAAAACCCTTTTGCTGATGCACCTGCTAACTTGACTAATTCTAAAACTTCCTTAGAAGAGCAAGCTGACCAAAACCAGCTTGATAATCCTTTTGCTTTAATAATCCCTCAAGTACAAATGGGTGACAGAAATAGAGCAAACTGTCCAACTTTCCATTTCCCTATCATTGACCAAAATGAAATTGAAAACCTCAAGAACATTCTTGCTTCAGTTCTTCCTAAGTTTTATGGGCTAGTAAAACAGGATCCAAACACCTTCCTGTTTGAATTTGATATCCTCTGTAGAAGCTATGACTACACCAATAATGCTCATAGGCTCAAGTCATTTCCTACTACCTTGAAGGATGTTGCATTAAGATGGTTCATGAGCCTAGGTAGGAGTATTGTAGATACTTGGGCAGATATGAAGGAAAATTTTCTTGAGAAGTATAAGGAGTACTGTAGAACTGGTGATATGAGTGATATCTTTAGGATGCAACAGAAGGAGGATGAGAGCTCAGAGGACTATGTGGCAAGGTTCTTGTTTTCTCTACAAAAGTCCCCACACCATGCACTCAATGAAGAGTCTCAAAATTTTCTCTTCCTTAGAGGGATCAATGAAAATTGTATTGATGCTCTTGATTTGATTGGAGGAGGAGATATCACCCAAGTTCCTTGGGATGATATTAAGAAGATATGTCAAAACTACTCCAGGGTAGCTCTCAAGAAGGGAAGAGGATACCAATCTTCCATGGGTAAATCCTCTACTCATGGAGTCTCAAGGATGGAGATTACTCATTTTCTATCAGATTTCAAGCAAGATATTATCAACAATATGGCCACTTAGCTTGATACTCTTCAAGCAAAGAAGAAACATGAGGAGGCAGAGGCAATTTTGGCATAATACTATCCTCATTGTAGACAAAAGAAGAAAGACTGTAGATGCAGAATGGTAGCCAACATTGACAACAAACAAATTCCACTTGAGTTCAGACCAATTGAGGGAGATGATGAGCAAGTCTTCTATGTTGCACAAAGAAGACCATGGGCTCCAAGACAAGGTATGCCACCAAACCCATTATCTTTTAATGGACCTTACATGAATTCATATGCATTTGGAAATCAATGACAACCCCCATACCCATCTAACTTTGTAGGCTATACACCTCAGCCTTGGAATAACCCTCCAAATGCTTGGCCCAACTACCAAAACAATCCCCCTCAGTGGCAACAAAATCAAGGGAATTGGTAACAGCCTCAAGGAAACTAGAAACCAACATCCTAATGGAGGGGAGGGCATCAATGGCCAAACCAGGCAACTAGTTATATGCAGCCACCTCCACAGCCTCAACAACCTGCCATAATGCCTCCTCCTAACTCTAACTCTAGCACACCTAGACCTACTCAGTTACCAGCTCATCCCACACCTAACCCAAATAACAAACCATGGAAGTAGCTAGTCTATTTTGCAAATCCTAATCAATTCCCTCCCTATGTTGTGAGTGTGAGTGATATCCACTTGCATTCGGGAACCACTTTGTAGTCTCCTTCCACCCCTATCATACATAGCTTCTTGTGGAAGATGAGGAGCCTCAAAATCCATCTAAAACACCTACTCAACCAAGTGTGCCTACCAATCTTGAACTAGTTCTGCAATCTGATCCAGAACCACCATTTCCTCAAAGGCTAGAAGTTTTCAAGGAAAAGGAAGAAACAACCTTTGATATTTTGGATTAGTTGAAGCACCTATGTGCTAAGATATCATTATTCTGGGCTATAAAAGATGTTCTTATATATAGTAAGACAATCAAGGAAGCATGCCTCAAAAAGCCTGAAAGGAAAAAGAAAGACCCCACTACTATCCATGTGGTAGGACAGTTGGTAGATATTATGCTTGGGAAAGTGACTGTTCCTAAGTACACTGACCCAGTGAGTCCTGTAGTTGAAGTCATCATAAATGGAATCCAAGTGAAGAATGCTCTAATAGATTTGGGGGAAGCTATTAATGTGATGACTTAGGATATCCTGCAACAACTAAATATTACAAATCTGCAGCCTACTCCTATTGTCCTACAACTTGTTGACAGATCCACTGTCAAACTTGATGGGGTAGTAGAAGACCTTGTTGTCATACTAGACTCTTGGGAATATCGAGCATATTTCATGATCCTTTCTCCCAAAGGTTCATTAGGAGGGTATCCTATCATTTTGGGAAGGCCATGGTTGGCCACAAGAGATGCCTACATTGGATGTCAGGCAGGGGATATGACCATCTCTGATGGTATAAGTACTAAAAAGCTTGCCCTTTATCCTCCTACTCAGCCATCTCATGATATAGATAATATTGTTTGGCCACATGTTGGTGAAGAAGCTGAGGAGATCAATTCAGTGGCACAACTCATGATGATAGGTATAAGTCATTTCCTATAGATACAACAAGAGGATGACATATTATCCAATATAATCCAGAACAGCTATGAAACACATGAAGAACTACCTGATTCTGAGTCTAGTTTTGCTAGACCACTGTAGGCACTCCTGTCTACTTCTACAGTTGAACTTCTTGTAGCAATAGGTATGTCTCATACAATGCTGCCACATGAGCTCAAAATGCCAAGTATTAGTAAAATGGCTATGGTAGAATTAACCACACAAGTGCAAGTCTCATAAGGGAGATATTTGAACATTAATAACAAGCTTACTTAGGAGTAGCAATTGTCCCTGACAGACTTGTTAAAAAAGCATAAGGCTACATTTGCATGGGATTACCATGACATGAAGGGATTAGATCCTAAACTTTGTACACATAGGATCTACATCAAAGAAGAATTCATATCAGTGAGGTAGCCACAAAGGAGAATCAATCCTGCATTAAGGGAGATTGTCAAAGGAGAACTACAAAAGTTATTGGATGCAAGATTCATCTACCCCATTTCAGACAGCCAATGGGTATCTCCTTTAGTGATTGTACCTAAAAGGGGAGGAAAATGGAGAGTTTGTATTGACTATAGGGAACTTAATTCTGCCACCAAAAAGGATTATTTTCCCCTTGCTTTTATAGACTAAGTTTTGGATTCACTTGCACGAAAGCAGTACTTTTCTTTCCTGGATGGATTTAGTGGGTACAATCAGATATAGATCACGCCTGAGGATTAGGAGAAGACAAATTTTACCTATCCTTGGGGCACTTATTCCTATTCAGTGCTTCCATTTGGTCTCTGCAATGCACCTGCAACTTTTCAGAGGGCATTCATTAGTATCTTCTTAGACATTTCACATGAATGCATGGAAATCTACATGGATGATTTCACTACCTATGGTGCAGATTTTGATGAAGCATTAGAGAACTTGAAAAAGGTTTTACAAAGATGTGAAGACCATAATCTATCCTTGAATAGTGAAAAGTGTTTCATGATGATGCAGGAAGGAGTTGTCCTTGGCCACTACATCTCTCACAAAGGAATTCAAGTGGACCCAGCTAAGATTGAGGTGATTACCAATCCTTTTATTCCTGCAAAACAAAAAGATGTTAGGAGTTTCTTGGGTCATGCAGGCTATTATAGGTGTTTCATAAAGGATTTCAGTAAAATGGCAGCACCACTCTATAGTCTTCTAACCAAATATGTCAAGTTCCAGTGGACAAAGGATTGTGACAAAGCATTCTCTGCTTTGAAAGAAGCTTTAACCCATGCTCCTGTACTCAAAGGTCCTAATTGGGAACTTCCTTTCCACATTCACAATGATGCATCAGATTATGCTATAGGAGTTGTTTTGGGACAAAAGGAAGGAACAATTGAGCATGCAATATACTTTGTCAGCAAAAACTTGCAAGGAGTTGAGTTTAATTACATAGTGATAGAGAAGGAGATGCTGGCAGTAATTTATGCTGTCAATAATTTCAGACACTACATCACTAGATATCGGATCTTTGTACACACAAATCAAGCAGCAATAAAATATCTAATAAGCCTTTAATTATAGGAAGATTGGAAAGATAGTTGTTGCTCATGCAAGAATTTGACATCACCATTGTTGATAAACCGGGAAAAGAAAATGTTGTAGCAGACTTTCTCTTTAGGCTGACCACATCAAAGGACAACCAAGTCATTGATGACTCTTTCCCTAATGAACACTTGTTTTCCATCAGTGTGCACACACCTTGGTATGCAGACATAGCAAATTATTTGGTCACAGGGAGAGTTCCCCCTCATTTCTCTCCAAAAGAGAGAAGGGTTCTCATTGAGAAGACTTCCTTTCTCATAGATTGTAGGATGTACATTCTACACTGGGCCAAACCATGTGATGAAGAGATATGTGAGAGAAGATGAGACATATGATATTCTACATGCATGTCACAATGAACCCTGTGGAGGACACTTTTTAGCAAAAAGGACATCAATGAAGGTACTTAATATAGGATATTATTGGCCCACACTTCATAAAGATGCAAAAAAAATACTAAGAAGTGTGATAGATGTCATAGAATGGGTCAGCCAACGAAGTTTGATGAGATGCCTCTCTACCCCCAGGTACTTATCACACCATTTGACAAATGGGGACTTGATTTTGTAGATCCCATTGATCCACCATCAAATGGAAAGTCCTACATCCTGGTATGCACTGATTATGTGACCAAATAGGTTGAAGTTAAAGCCATGAAGCATGCCAGAGATAATAAGGTTGCAAAATTTCTCTATGAGTAAATATCCACACGTTATGGAGTTCCAAGAGAGATAGTGACTAATAAAGGGGCTCAATTTACATCAACCCTTGTTACAACACTAGTCAATGAATATAACATCAGGCATAGGAAGTCTACTCCCTATCACCCACAATCCAATGGCCAATCTGAGGTGACCAATAGGGAAATTAAGGCAATCTTGACCAAAATAGTGGTTATTCATAGAAAAGATTGGGAAAATAGGTTGCCCAAAGTTGTTTGGGCCTATAGAACCAGCTAGAAGACAACCACTGGTTTCACTCCTTTTGAGTTGTTGTATGGGACGATAGCTATGATGCCTATAGAGTTTGAGCATAAAACTATTAGGATTGCATTGGATCTTGGAATAGACATCTATGAGGCACAAAAGGACAGAATCATGTAGTTGAATGCCTTGGATAAAATGAGGAAATCAACACTTCATCACATAGAGATAGTGCAGAATCAAAGAATAAAGTGGCATGACAAGTTCATAAAGGACAAGAAGTTCCAGCCAAGTGACTGGGCACTTATTTATGACTCAAGATATCAAGACAATGCTGGTAAGCTGCAAACAAGGTGGCTAGGACCATATGAAGTTGATGAAGTCTTCTCCAACAATGTTGTTCAACTCACTACCATTGACCCTGTCAGATTTAAGCTGCTTGTCAATGGTCATTGCCTCAGGTCGTATCACAAGTCGACTTCCAAGGAGGAATTCATGTAGTAATTCACTCAACATGCAACACTAGAACTTTCTACAGCCAAAGGAAGTGGACCTAGTGTCCCTCCTTCTGGCTAACCAAGGTACATAACTTGTCATAATAAAGACTTCCACTCTTGTGGGATTCAAATTCTTCATTAATTCATCTGCCCATCCATATCCACCTTTCTCTCTCTTCCATCACTCCACCATCACTTCACTTCATTCCACTTCACTTCACTCCATCATCATTTTCATTAAATGCTTAACTAAATTTTTAAAAGGTGATCAATACTTCCTCCATATTCTTTACAGCAGATACTCCAAGAATTCAGGTTCATGTGCATCAACTTGTTACATCTTAATTATCTTTTAGTACATTTATTTAATTACTGTAAATTAATGTAGATGTTCTCCACAGCATATAATTATACCCTGCCCTGTCAAATCATCATTACCACCTAGCCTGTGCAGACACATGCTAAAATTTAGGTTGGGGGGGAAGTGTGAATAGCATGTCCATGTGTCAATCCATGTTGGTCCATGTCAACAAAATTTTAATTGAGCTAATTTGAATTGAGAGTGAAGTGGCAGCTTACATGTGTGAGATGACACCAAACTGCCACCATTTTCCTTGATAGTATTCTTCATCTATGATTCCCTATTGCCCTTATTACCTTAGTCATAATCCTAAGTCGCCAAAAAGGTAAAATTCATTCGACATTGGCGTTGGGAATTCGATAGCATTGCAAGAGGAATAAATTTGGCTTTTAACGAAAGATTGAAGGAAGAAAATTGCAGAAGTGACTATTAAATTATAGACAGTTGAAACAATGGGAGGGCAGCTAATTAGAAATGAACCCATGGTTCATGATGTAGTATTGCAGGATGCACCTTCCCAAGCCGAGTTTAGAAATTGCGAATGGTTAGATTATTTCCTGAATCTGGATAGCTAAAATGAAGACATTGTGCTAGAATTTGTGTAAACACTCTCGAAAGGAAATGCCATAGTAAAAGGGTTGGAGGTAATTGCTACTGAAGAAAGAATTGCGGAGATGATAGGATTTACTGTTGATGGTGAACATTACCCTACTACCAGAGATGCAAGGTCAGCTAGGGATGAATTTATTGAACCTGGTGACCCTCCATTGGACGTGGATAAGCAAGGTGCAAAGAGAACCTCTCTGCCTGAGCCATGGAAGCAAGTAGTTGTCCACATTGTGAAGTACATTACTTGTGAAGGCCACCAGTCAAATCTCTATTTTGTGCACTTCAAACTCCTAAATCATATGAGGCATAAGAGAAGAATGAACATTTCAAATTTGTTATATCATCTCCTTTCAATCATGGTGGTTGAGACCCAAAAAGGTAGAGATAATTTTGTCTCCCATCATTGTTTGATCAAATTATTAGTAGAGAAATCTTTGCATGATGTGTTTGATATGACATGGGAGGGATTTTTAAATATTGATCAATTTAGACCAGAGCATTTGTGACCTAGGGCTTTGCCTCAACCTCGTAGGTCTAGTAGGAGAGTGAGTGTTGTTGAAGCCACTCTTGGAGCCTCAACTTCTAGTGCAGGCCCTAGTGTAAACCCTCTTGCAGTCGAGAAAACCATAGAAATCAATTCTTATGAGTCAGAATGTTTAGGAAAAGTTAGTTCCTATTCAGACTCTGATGATGATGTTCCTCTTGAAACCCTAATCTGAACTAGGGCACAAAAGAAGGAGGTAGAAATAAGGAAGGGAAAAGCTAAAAAGAAAACAACAGAAAAAGAGACACCAAGCCCTAGGAAACAAAAGGCTAACATTGTTCTTCCTGTAGCTGAAGAAAAACATGACAAACCTCCTAGAAAATCAAGGCCAACCACTAAAATTCCTCCAAAGAGAAGCCCTAGGCTTCGAAAAACATTTTGAGAAGACACAGAAGCCCCAATGGGGCAGGAGAATGTTAAAGAAAAAGACATTTTTGAGGAACAGGAAAATATAAGGTTAGCAAAGCTTGTTGCCATCACAAAACAAGTTGAGAATCAAGAGTATGATGATGTGAATCAAAAACTACAACAAGAGCAAGAGTTCTTGTAGCAATATCAAGAACCCCTATAGCTAGGGCTGGGTGAACAATCAAAGCCACTGTAGCTAATGCCATGTGAAGAGCAAGAAGCGGTGCCAAGGAAGATTTTGGTGGGAATACATAGACCCTCTGATTTTTCTTGGAACCTTGTAGCCCTGAACCTATGGAAGGAAATGTAGAGGAGGGAAGAAGAATGGAAAAAGGAAAAATGCAGGCTAAAGGAGGAGATTGAAAAGAAAGATGCTGAGATTGAAGAAAAGAATACAAAAATTGCTACCTTAAAGGAAAAGTGGACAATGTAGTAGCCTTAGTGCCACAGATGTTAGAATGTAGGACTCCTCCTAGAGTCTATGCTCTATATTTGAAGGAGCAAAGTCTTTCTCTTAGATTGTCAAGGATCATCTTAGGTTTGAATCCTTCCATTGAGACTCCTCATGAATTTTTCCAGACTTATCAAGTTTCTTCTCCTATCATGAATTAAAAATTTGTTGTGTGAACTTTATCTGCATAATTATGTTGTGTCCCATGACCATGATTGGAATCCATTGTTGTATGTTGGGGATCTCCAATTAAGGGCATTTATGTCATGGATACAGAATGAGACTAGGTGGGAACAACAATTCAGGACTTACAAGCAAATAGAATTCAATGCTCCCTTGCCCGTCAGGGCTAAATCTAGCAAACCTAGAGACATTTTCCAAGAATGGAACAAAATTCTTTACAGACCCAGTTACAGCAGGAGAATCATGCCTATTAGAGAGGCAACCTACAAAGAATATGAGAAAGTAGCATAAACTACAGGGAAATTTGTAATGGGATATTTTTCACAAAGGTGGAACAGCCTGACTAATGAGTTAAAACAAGTTGAACCTCACTCCCTGCAGAACTATTTTGTAGCATGCAAAAGAGTTCATAGATATATACAACTTAGGAGGATAAAGGGGAAATTTTGGCCTCCACTAACTTTTCAGTCACCTACCTTGTTATGGCCTGTGCCAGATTTCAGGTATTATAGGTATGATATAGTTGTAGAGAAGCAAAGATGGAGCATGTTGGACAACAAGCAAGGGTTCTACTGGGACCCTAATTCACACACTACAGATACTGATGTAGGACAGCTACCAATTTCAAATTTCAGGGTGTTGACTAAGCAAAGGAATAACTCTTCCTCTGTTGGAGGACCAGCGAAACCTTAGGTTGGGGGAGTGATGAGTCCAATTTATGCCTCAATTTTGATAGAGTTTATTATTCTTTTTTTTTTTTTGTCATAGACTTTGATACTTGGTTGTTGACATTTTCATGTTATTTCCCCAAAACCATAGACATTGGGCATAAGTTTATCTTTGTGTTTTTTAATGACATTAACATGCTATGAGAGCTATCTATGTTAATTTTACATGTGGGTTAATGAATGTTACTTTAAGATAGTTATAGATATACAATTGTTGTGCGTGCTAATGTTGTTATGCAGATATAATTCGAGCCTACAAAGTTGAGGAAGATTCTTCCAGTTGGTCATTCGCCATAAAGTTCAAAAAGGTGATCATTCAAAGGTCAATGGAGGGAAGACTCTCGATGGAGGGAAATTCCTAATTTGAATCCAAAAATGTAACTGCCTTGTAAATTATCACAATTGTTTGTTGAGCGAATACAGGAGGTTCTGTTGTGCTAGATTTGCGTTAAGGCAAGATGGCTTGACCAAATTCCACGTATGCACAACTTCCTTTCCACTTTCTATGCTTTCCATAAAGTGGCATCCTCCTAATCTATTGGAGTTGACTACCCTACTAAGTAGTTAGTTAGTAGTTTTTCCTTCTACAAATAAGACTCAAATGCTCCTTCTCAGAAGGTTGATTGATCTGATGTTGTACTTGCATACTTAGTTTTTCAGTAATACAGTTATGTTGTGGCTCTATTGTAACATTGCTTTCAATAAATAAAATGAAGTTATAAGTTCGTTGTATCTAAGTTAGTCTTAAGGAATACTCACCCAAGGGGGCCCACTTGGTAAGCATTACATCCTTCTAGCTTAGACATTACTTTTTTGTTCAGCAATAGTTACAATTCTAGCAATTGTATGTTCCTGTAGCCACTAGAATTCCATTCTATGATTATTCCTGCATCCAAAGCAGACAGTAGTTTCCTATCTATTTGCACATATTTTCATTCCTATCATGCATTTTAATTCAATATAGTTGTTAGTTGATGTTCAATTCTTATGTTACTTCCTTTCAAGCAATTTACTTTCAACATCATGTCTTTTCTAGTTATAGAATGAATATGGCTACTATGGATTCCTAGTGCACATCCTGTGCTAACCCATTTCAAGTCTATGTCCCTGGGTTGACAATTAAATGAACCTTCATGATGATTAAGATAGCTATTCATAATAGATGTCCAATCTCTGAATCATAGCTTTAAGGGCCTAGTTGTTGAATCATTAGAGGAGGCCAACAACATCCATACAATATACAATGTGTGTGGTTCTTAATTTCATGGTGGCCTTGGTTGTTCTTCTAGATCCGCTTCCCTCTCTTCGATGATGCTCTCCCTCCTTGTTCTGAAGGGTGAAAAATATCTCTAACATCCACCTCATCAAACCAACAAGGTAGTTAGTTGGAAAAATCATATCACTAAAACATATTAGAATCATTTATTGACATCTCATGCTAGTAAATTTAACATGTACATCAATTAAAAAAATATCAAACTGATATAAAACTAGATCATTATCATATTATACTTGTTCATAAAATAAGTTTTGGCATTATAATCCAAATACAAAACAATATATAACATAATCTAAAGGGTTTAAAAATAGGATGTGACACAATTTGTCTCTCTTTGTTCTCAACTATAGGGGGTCTCCAAAGAACATTTGAAGGCTAGTACTTTTTTGGAAAATATCAAATTTTAAATTAGCTAGCTTCATGAAGATGATATTTTGTGCTCAAGACAACTTCAAAGCATGTTTAAGTTTAAAATATAATTATGTGCTTTAGCTACACTAGGTGCTACAAACATGAAATATTGTACAACTCCAATAATTTTATGGTGTAGGGTGAAGTGTGTAAAAAAAATTGCACCCAAATTTGGACCACTTTGAGTTAGCCAAAACCTTAATAATAGTCTCTCCTTCAAGAACAATAAGTATATGTTGCTAAACTGTAATTAATCTTGAAAAATAAATGAGATTAATTAGAAGCTTCATGTATTGGGAAATCGTTCCCAAAAAATGATAAAGCTACAATAATATGAATAAAGCTAGCAAAAAAGAAGAATGTTGATTATTCAATGGTCTTGTTACATGTTTGATAGAACTACATTATTATATGTTTTGGCCCTTGGTGTTTCTCTAGCCTATTTTCGTGCTATACAACAGGTGTTTTGTTGCCCTTGGTTTTCTCATTGATTTGGTTGTATTGTTGTATAATTGATTATTTTTCCTCACAATCCCCCCTTTTTTATGAACTACATATTTCTTTCGTAAGCAATCATTTCTCAATAAAAACAAAAAATGAAGGTGATTGAAGATATTAGATGGTCGAATTCCCTCATTGAAGACAACTCAGATAATAAGCAATGTAAATAGAAGTAAATTTGAATTTATAATCTATAAGAATAATATTAATAAGATAAATAGTTGAAAGTAGAAACGTGGTAAATATTATGCAAGGGTTTGTGTACTTAATCCTTTGCCTTAAAAAGAACATATGTATATTTTTTTATTATAAGTATAGTGGAAATGGTCTCTTAGATCGTAGTTTACAAAAAAAAATCTTACATAAATTAAAATAACTCTTTCAGTAAAAATAAATCTTCAAATAAAATAACTTTTTAAACAAATAAAATAATTCTTAAATATCTCAAAAAATAATAAATATAAATAAAATAAAATATTTTTTGATAATTTTAAAATAAAATTAAATAATTTTTGATAATTTTAAAATAAATAAATATTAATTTAAAATTGATATGTCTCCAAAGATTTGAAAGATGTATCTAAGAATCTATACTAGTAAATACTTTAATCAAATTCTAATTTCCAAATATACTAAAAACTAGTCATTAAATAACACTCATACTATTTTTTTATATAGGAAGTTAAAAGCAAAAGCTTAGCATTGTTACTTTCACACCTTTTTCCTTGTAGATATACTTTAAGTTCAGACATCGCTAAAAAAACATTCATTCTTTGGCTTGATGTCATTGGAAAGCAAATATTCTTCTTCTCTAAACTAGTGATCACACCTTGGTGTGCAATGGGTACGTCGAAGCACTATGGGAGGTCAATTAGGAAAAATTCAAGTCTATTGTTTAGAGGGAGAGATAGGGATAGAAAGGAGGAGAGATAGAGGGGGGAAGAGTGAAATACATGGGGTTAAGGAGATAGAGATAGAGAGGAAGACATAGATAGAAATGGATACAAAGAAGGAAAGGGATAAGTAGAGAAGAAGAGGCGGAGATAAAAAGAGAGAGGGGAGAGGGATAGACATATATAAAGATAAAGATAAAAATAGGAAGTGATATATAGAGAGAGGGAGAGATATAAGGGTAAAGAGAGATGTAGAGGTGTAGAGATAGAGATAGAGGGAGAGATGGAAGAAGATATATGGAGAAGCAAAGATATATAGATATAGAGGTCTAGGAAGAGGGAGAGAGAGGGGGAGATAGATATATGGATAGAGAGAGGGAAACATGTCTAGAGATAAAGTGGGAGACAAGAAGATAGATGTACAGATGAAGATAGAGCGAGAGAGGAAGATGGAGACAAATAGATATAGAGGTAGACATATAGAGATAGATAGGGGATAATGAGTGAGTGAGGGAGGGAGAGATAGAGGGGGGGAGATAGAGAGTGGGAGGGAGAGAAAGGGAGAGAAGTAGAGAGATATAGAAAGAGGGAGTGATAGGGAGAGGAGAGAGGGAGAGATAGGTATATAAAATACTATATATAATAATAAGTATAATTATATAATAATAATTTAATTTACATTATATAAAATGTATATTATATTGTATTATATTTATAATTATATTGTATTAAACAATAAATAAAACCATAATATTTTTTATTTTGTTACTATTATATTTTAAGTTACTTTAAAAAAATCTAAGGTGCATATATTATAAGATAATACATATAATTTTATATATAAAATAAAAAATAATTGAATAACATATATATAAATATTTAATATATAATATTTTAACACTAATTATATTTTGAATTTTGAATTTATTTATAAAGAGGGAGAGATATGTGGAGAGGGAGAGAGAATATGTGGGGAGAGATGAAGGGGTAGCTCAATATATAGAGAGGGTGAGGTAGAGGGAGACTTTATCTTTCTTTTTTATATAAAATTGTATTAATTATTCATTATAATAAATTTGTTGTTATGTGGAGCCTAATCAAACTCGAAGGTTAAATTTTCCCCACTTTTATCGGTGTGGTTTCCCCCAAATTATTTAATGCGGGTTTGGGGGCAGCACCCCCAAGACAGGGTCAAGGAGCAGTGCCCCTGAAACCTCTCACTTTTTTCATTATTTTATAAAGGCGTCAGGAGTTATTTTTCTATTGGCCAACATAAAAAACCCTATTTTGTAACTGACATAAGTCTTGATAAAAGGCTAAGGGTTAGTGTTTCTGTTGACATTGTATTGTAGTTGTAGACATCCAAATTTGGACACCTAATTTATCCAAATTTGTCACTTTTCTTCTAAACATCCTCTTATCCAAGTTAATTAAGTAATATTACTATTATTTAATTAATATCCTTAATTCTGCCAAATCCCTAAGGTATTTAATTAATAATTAAATACCCTACCCTCTTTAATCCTCTTTTCATTAAATGAATTAAATAAATATTACATTTATTTAATTCCTCGCATGTCATTTTCATCTAATCTTAATCCATCTCCTAATCTCTTCATTAAGAATGTGCACATGCCTAATCCTTGATTAGGATGTGTCACATCCTCCAACTTTTACAAGTTGGCTTCTAATCCTTATTAACCCCTAATTATCTTCTAATTACTGATTAGTTAAGCCTAATTAGTACCTTGGTCAACTCTCCCCATCCCCCAAGGAATTTTTAATTCCTTTTTATTCATCCAAGGCTCCTCTCTTCCCCATGTGAATTTTTAATTCACTTTTATTCCTCCTAAAATCCCCTTTTCCCATGCATCTTCTAGAATCTTTGACTTGTCACATCAAGTCACATGTGACAAGCTCCCACCTTTTTGGAGACCCTCTCTTATCCATTAGATCCTCCTAAGCATGTGAATTTTTAATTCACATTTATTCCTCCAAGGAATCTTCTCATCTCCTAATGTACTTCCAAGGTACATGTCCTTCCTCCACATCATGTACTCTCCTTCCACATCATCTACACATCATCTCTCCCTTAGCCACTTCACATTCCACATGTCAAAGTGTGAGGGCTTGTGAGTCCTCAACTCACCTTAGCCCTTCATCTTGGCCTTATTGGATAAATCTCAACCATTGAATTCTCTAGAGAATTCAAGTTTATCTATAAATACCCCCTCCTCTAAGGAATTTGGAGGACACTTAGCCATTTTGCAACCAAATGCTGCCATTTTGTGCACTCATCTAGCCATCAATTTCACATATTTGCACTTGCATTCAAGCACATAGTCAAATCTTTCATTTTAGATATATCAAGAGCCATCAAGGAGCATACAAACCAAGTCAAAATCAAGGGCCAACCAAGGAGTTTCAGCTGCAAAGGGGAGGTATATCTATTTGGCATCATTATACACTTTTTCTCTTTGCATTTACAAATTTCTTAGGCTAATCTTGAGGTGTTTCTTTATGTTTTTCCATTGCACTTTAATTGCTTAGAATAGGTGAAACATTTAGATATCACAATAGCATTTGCAACGGTATTGAGTTGTAAGGATTGTGGGTTGTAATCAGTTTGATTTTGCTAGATAATAATATTGGACTCTTTGTTGGTGGATGTAGCCCGAGTTTGGGTGAACCACGTTAAATATTGTCTCTCGCTATTATTATTTTTGTGTTTTTCATTCCTCTGTTTAATCTTTATTTGCATTTAATTGATATTTTTTGCATGCAATTCCTACCAAAATTTATATTTATAATTTGTAACATGTAATAATAGTGAATTTTGTATATAGATATTGTAATATATTAATTATAGATTCAATTATATTTACAAGTTAATTAATTTTTTTTGGTATAATAAACCTGGTTTTAAAAGGTCTAAGAACCAAAAATTAGAGAAGAGGACTCAAATACAAAATTAGAACACCACAAGCTAAACCCAGAGGAATCACCTGTAAAAATACCAAAACACCTCTAGCCGCTAAGTAGGCCTATCTGTATTGAGGAGATTGCAGACCACCACCAGAAGACAATCAGCCTAGGTTTTTGACATTTTTCCTGTATTGTTGAGGATGTTGACACCCTCGTTCACTGCACAATCTTTCACCCTATTACCCTTCTTGCCAATATGAGAAATATTGAACTCTTCTATTTCTTTTAGCATAAACTTGGCGACATCCACTATGACTGCTAACCTCCACCTCTCAGTGCATCAATGACCAACTTGGATCACCTTCTATGCAAATTTTTTTCACACCCTTGTCTATACTAATCATGATCCCCCATAGATTCGCCCTAGCTTCAGCCAAATTATTGGATTCAACACCACAGTCAATGGCAAAAAGAAGCTTCGGGTTCCCTCAAGCTCATCGTGGAAAATACCTACATCTCCAACACTCATAGGATTCCCCTTGGCATCTCCATCAAAGTTGCACTTGACCCATCCATGATACCGAGCCACCCAAATATAGTTCTTGCTGACACTAGGTTGCATACAATGGGTAGAAGATAACCACTGAAAACCTGACCAATCCCTTCTTTTTCTCCACAATCATCCAATCATCATTTTTATTAGTGGCCCCTAATTCTCCAATGGTGCTCAGTACACCATCCCATATCCTATCAACAATTCTTTCTTCCTCTCTAAAAGTGTAGTAGTTTGTCTCTATCCAAAGAGCTCAAATAATGACAGCAGGAGAAACATCCCAAATCAAGGCTAGTCCAGGGCTCACAACTTTAGTACAACAGGAGTGAACGAGACTAGCAACATCCTAAGGAAGCACCCAAGCCACCCCCACTTGTCGATAAATCTGCTCCAAATCTGCTAAGCAACATCATAATGCACAAAAAGATGGCCATTACACTCTTCATATTGTTTGCACATAACACATATGGAAGTGTAGACACTCAAATTTGTTCTCACAATCGTAACGATATTCATCTATTGATTAAATAGATAGTATTATTTACTTAATCAATTCATTCAATACTTTCTTCTATTCATGCATTTCATCAAATCATTGAACCATCTCATGCTCGTTCAATATTTGTTGCATTAACATTCATGTCCATTTGCACTATCATTCATACCTGTTTGCATAATAAATTATAATCATTCATAATGCATTTGCATAATAAGTCATAAACATCATTTCCATAATAAATCAATTATCATTATCATCCATAATTGTTTCATATTCATCTCCATTAATAAATCAATTATCATAGTCATTTATTATTATTTCATAATAAACTAATTATCATAACTTGCATATTAATCATATCATTTGCATAAATTGTTCATGAAATATTGCATTTTAGTAAAGCATCTTTAAAACATTTTATTCATATTTAATCATTTAGGTTCATTTTAATCTAATATCCCTTTATCACTTTCACTCTCATGCATAACATTTAACCCATCAATGTGGGATAATGGCATTTACTTCTCTCACATCTTTTATCCCACATTTCATCTTCAACCCCTCTCCATCCTCAAAGAACTCCTATTTAAAGTGGGATTTCCCTCTCATTTTCTCTCTCACAAATTTTGCTCACAAATTTACATACTCATATGATCTTTGCATCTTGCTTTGCATTTCTCATTCACCATAGCCTCTTTATTGCATTTTGTGCTCATAAAAATCTGAGAGAAAATGCATAAACAAAGATCTTGGTGATAGGGAGACAATGGAGATTGATTTCTTTTAAAAGCATTATTTTTTTTTTGTAGTTTAGATTTTCATTTTTGGTTTTTCTTTTAATTAGAATAGCTCTATTGATGTGGGCTAAAATGGTGGTTCTTACTCCATAGAATCATAAATTTTTATGGCTCTACAATTGGTGAACCCGACGTGAATTAAAAGATTTGTTTGAATAAAATCTCATCCATATTCATGCTTTAAATGTTTTAAAGGATTATACTGTTTTAAAAGCTTTCATTTTGGCACAGAAAGGGAGGATGCTACGGAGCAAGCTTTACACCTGCCAATAACATTTTTTGTGAAAGTTTCTTAAGTTTTTTTTTTTTCAACAGAGCCATTTTGTGCATATTTCACACAACATTGCATTTTAAAGTTTCTGAAGCAAGCTTTAATCACCAATAGGAGAGTTTTTTTTTTTTCCAAATAGCATTTGCTTGCAAGTTTCTTCTGCCTTTGGCTTTATACCTGCAAGTAGCATTTGCTTGAAAGTTGTTCAAATATTTTTCAGAAAAAAAAGACGAAGAAAAGAAAACCATCTTGTGCACATTGGCAAACAATTCACATACCTTTTTTATGCCTCTATCAAACAGCTTGCTTGCCTTGTCCATGCTTTCATTTTGCATTTTGCATCTTTTATGTGCTCATTTTGCATTATGTGTAGGTCTGGAAATCATTACAGTTCATGGGGCAGTGGCTATTCTGAGATATTATGTCAGGCTGCAATCTTTTGTGTCTATTCTGAGATATTCTGTCAGGCTGCAATCTTCTGTGTCTGTTGTCAACATGCAATTCTATTTTCTTCTTATCTGACTTTGATTCTCCTTTTCTTTTAATTTAATGGTCATTTTTAGTTTGTTTTAGTTTTCTTTTTTTAGTTTGGTATTAACATAGTTTAAGTTTTTAATTTTATTTTGTTTGAGTTTAGTTATTTGAATTTAGCTTAGTTCAATTTAGTTTTCGTTTAAGTTAAGTTAGTTTTTAGTTTAGTTTTTAATCTCTTATTTAGTTAGATTTTTATTTTTTCTTTTAATGTAGTTTAGATTTTAGTTACTTAATTTCGACCTAGATTGATTTTTTTTTATTGTACTTTTTCTTCTTTCCATCGTAGCTTTGAATCGACTCCTTAGATTTAAATTGATCTATTTTTATTTTTTTTAGCTTAGCTTAGATTTTTAAATCATGAAAAATCATTAATTTAGATTTTACTTGGATTCTTAGTTTATTTTTTATTTTTTAGATTTTGACTTTCTAAATTAGATTCTTAGTTTAGAGTTAATTTAGAATTTAGATTAGAGATTTAGATTTAAGTTAGTTTTTAATTCTTAGATTAGTTTTTAACTTTAGATTAGTTCTAATCTAGAGTAATTTTTAATATTAGCTTTTAGTTTTACATTAATTTTAATTTAGAATAGCTTTTAATTCTGATTAATTAGAATAACCTTTTTTTTTAAGTTTTTAATTTGCACTAACTTTTAAATTAGATTAGTTTTTAATTAGTTTCTAACTCAGATAAGTTTTAAATTTGGATTAAATTTGAATCTAGATTAGTTTTTAATCTCTAACTTTAGATTTTGAATTTACATTAACTTTTAATTTTAAATTAGCTTTTTATCTTAGATTAGCTTTGTTTTTATTTATTTTTTCCTAGATTAATTTTTCTTTAAATTTATGTTAGTTTTTATTTTGGTCAAGTTTTAGTTTTGTGACTAATTTTGTTAATTTGGTTTCTCTTGCTAGGTTCGTTTGGCAAAGAATTGACAATCAAAACATACGCTTGTCAAAGAAAGGAGGCATAAAACTACTAATGAGATTTTGATGCAGGACGTTCGTCAAAGACATGATTTTGAAACCAATTGTCTTTTAGATTATAAAATACTTCTTTTGGTGCATTAAAATGAACATGTGCTTGATTCTGTCTGACTGTGCTTGAAGGTGGTAGGTGATTATGCTCTCACCTTGTGAAAATTAGGTGATCAGAAAACCAGACCCACCTTATTTTTTGTCACCTTCACAACTTAATAATCGAAGTATCCTCTCCCCTTGCACTTTCGAGTGATCCTGGGTGTAAGAGAAACAGTTATTATTTCTAGAAATGGGCCTGCCTTAAGGGAAAAAGTACTCACCTTAAGTGACGACTCGACCGGTAACAGGCTAAAGCCAAGCCACTTCCAGCTGGGATATAAAATGGGTTCTTGAGGAAAGTTCAAGTACCACGAGTGCGGATGTGTCACACGGACAGAGTAGTACTCCCATAAACCCTATTGAGAGTAACCTCTTCAGGCTGGAGTGCCACATAATTGGTGATTAATCTCTCGCCCCATGTGTGGCCACTCGAACGGATGCCCTAACTAAACACCTATTGTTTTAGAAGCGAACCATTTTCAGCCATTGCTTGGTATAGTGCAGGGTATAGTATCATGCCCGAAGATACTCACTACTGACTCCCTTGAGTAGAGATAGCAGTTCTTGGGAAGTGATGACCCAAGAATCCAAAGTTGGTGTTTTTGAATGACGTTAATGAGTCATGGAGGGGAGCCAATGCCACCAAAATTCTAAGCTATCTACTCTTGAGAAGGAAAGGTGTTTAGCACCAATTCGGGGTATATTGGTGGGCTATATCAAGTATACAAACCCTTGGCCTATTAGGATTGTGCTTGTCTCATGTGTGTTTGCATACACCAAAACATTGTGTTTGTCAAGTGTTTTCTAGATTTTCAAACATTTTTCACCACATTCACAAATCTGAACACAAACAATTGACTTGAAACAAACACCACACCAAGAAACTTGCAATATCTCAAACTTTGTAAACCTCAAAAAGTCCAACAACACAAACATCTCACATGAACCTATCACTTGGATTTCTTGGGGTCATCATCCTTCAATTTTGATCTTTCAATCCTTGCATTCCACCTAGTCCTTGCATATTCATGGTCCTTACATATTCATATCCCTTTCATCCTAGTTATTGCATGTTCCTAGTCTTGCATACATAGGTCACATTACATAGTCCTTGCATACATATATCATTCCACCTAGTTATTTCATGTTCAACCCCTTTTTGCATATCAAGACCATCTCACCTAACCTTTGCATGTTCTAAGAATTTATCCCTTTGCATATTCATCATCGATCAAATAAAACCTTTAGCTTGCACTTAGGCTACTCTTCCTAGGTCTTGAAATCAAACTATTGGCTATCTATCACCCACATCACTTGAGGTTCACCATCCTTGAGTTAGGGAAACATACCATTATCCTTGAGTAGGGAAATCCTTTTTGGAGTCCATCATCTCCTACGTACCCTCTCTTGATCATTGGTCCTTGTGTATATCCATCATAGCACAAGTAAAGCCTTTACATCATGACCAACTTTGGACCTAGAGTTGCCTTTTAGCTTTTTCATTCTTAGCTTGTCATATCATACCATACCATTTTTCATATCCCATCTTAGAATCATATCCTTTTCATTTGCATCCTAGTCTTAGGTCTCATACATTACCTTGGATTGAAAATCATAACAAATCACCTATGACCCCTAGAACAAGAGCAAAAATGTTTCAAGAAGAAGGGAACCCTTGGGGAAAAGACTTTGATGGGGAAGATCACATTAGTGTTGCAACTAGTGAAACAAGTGAAAATGATAGTGAATAAATAACACAATCCACCATAAATGAAGCTCTCAACGATAATATATTCACTAAACTTCTTACGGAGGTAGTCAAACGTAACCCACAACAATACTTCAAGGCCCTTGTTGATGAAGGAATCAAAATGCCTCTTGATTTTGACATATCATTACTCACAATGAATGACCAACCTAAATCTAGTGAATCTAAGAATCCCAAAACAAACAATGATGGTAAGATCAAAGATCATAGACCCTTTTATCTACAACCCGGTTACAAGCGATCATCAAAGACATCAAAAGCTGCACCTACAAATGATCCTATTTTGGATGAGCTTAGAACATTAAGACAAGAATTGGATACTCTCAAGAATAGTAAAACATCGACTCACAAGTTTTGCATTGAAGACATATGTCTTTATCCCTTCGATCCAAGCATACCAATGCCACCTTTTCCTAACCATTGGGACATACCAAAACTTGACAAATATAATGGAAAAGGAGATCCTAAGAACCACTTAAGACAATTTTGTGCCACTACCATGGAATTTGCAGTTGATGAAACATACCTTATGAGATTATTTCCTCGCAGTCTCGGAGGAGAAGCTATGGAATGGTTTTTACGATTAGCCCCGACCATCAAATCTTTTCAAGAATTGGCTGATAAATTTGTCTCCAATTATAGTTTCAATTGTGACCTTCAAGTGACCATGACACACCTTTTCAACACCAAACAAAAACAAGGTGAACCTTTTGTGTCATTTTTACAAATATGGAGACATTTAACAAAATGATTGCATTATTCCATTCCTAATCAAGAATTGGTTGACCTCTTTTGTCGAAATTTGAACAAAGAAATCGGAAGGGAACTTCTCCTCAAATGCTTGGATTCCTTTGATGAAGCCATAGAAATGGGATTTCGAATTGAACAAACCCTCATCGATGATGGAACTATTAAACTTAATAATGATAGAGATCAAAAATTGAATTCAAACAACAAGACCCCTTTTTGGGTTAAGAGCAAGAATGTAGTCAATGACGGAGTTGTCGATGCAAAAACAACTAAAACATCATCACCTATTTGCAATCTCAAAGGTCCATCTTCAGATAAAGGAAAAGAAAAATAGAGAAGCTTCCCTAAACAAAATTTTACACCATTGGGACAATCACTTGAATCTGCATTAAAAGAACTTCTTGAAACCAATATTATAACATTACCCGAAATCAAGGAATATAATCCACAAGTCAAACCCCCATGGTGGAATGAAGATCACTTTTGTGACTATCATAGACACAAAGGACATAAGACTAATAGTTGCAATAAACTTCGACATTTAATACAAGACCTTATTGATGATGGTAAGATATCAGTTGATGGACACACTCCTTCTAGTAACTCTGATCATGAGGTGTTTAAAAACCCTCTCCCTAAGCATGACAAGGATAAAGGAAAGGCTCTTGAATCTGGTGATGGTGTAAATTATACTACTGCTAAGTATGACTATACCATACATAACATTAGTGAGGTTGATAATTATGTCAACACTTTCATCATAAAAGGAAAAGAACCTGATTGCAAGGTTACTACCCGCAAAGGCATTGTTACCCTTAAAGGTCCTAATGCAAAACCTACTACACCCTCTTCGCAATACAACCTCATAGAGCACTTAGGAAAAACACCCGCACAAATTTCTATACTCGAGTTGCTACGCCTATCTCCTGAGCATAAAGCTATCTTAGATAAAGCGCTTGCTACTACTACAATGCTTACAGACCTACATGTAGATTAATTCCAAGCTATGGTGGGACACATCACCTCTCCTCATACTCTCACTTTTACTAAAAATGATGATTCATCCCTTCGACAACCACATAGCGTAGCTTTACACATTGATGTCCTCATCCATAATGTTACGATCAAGTGAGTTTTGATAGACGGAGGAGCAGGCCTTAATATTTGTACTCAAGAATTGATCACAAAATTAGAGTTCTCTAAAAATGCAGTTGATCCAAGTAAAAAGATTACCATAAAGGCATATGATGAAGAGGAATGCTCATCTAAAGGATCAGTTACTCTACCAATAAGAATCGGCCCTGTGGTAAAGGATGTGGTTTGCCAAGTCCTTGATCTCCCACTGACCTATAATATCCTCCTCAGAAGACCTTGGATTCATGCAATGCAAGCAGTACCTTCTACATACCACTAGTGCATTAAATTCCCCCACAATGGTGTTGAAATCACAATACAAGGAGATCCAAACCCTTTCATGTATTGCCATAATCTAAGCCCTAAAACTGAAATCACAATCCCAAGCAATCATGAAGCATTTCCTTCCCAAGCATATGTTGATCCTAAGTCCTTAAAAGCATCTTCCTCAAAATCCAATGCAGCTGAGATCAAAATATAGGTAAAAGAACAAGGAGTGGGAGAATATACCTTGAATCATGCTCTTTGCATTGGAAAACTACCTTTATCTCCCCACATCTATGGCAAACCACAAATGACTAAGACCACACCAGATGCAAATACCACAGTGATTTGTAAATCAACTACTTTCAAAAAATGGGGAGCCCTTTAGAATGAAACAGAAGAAGCTGATCTCCTAAATTGGTTATACAAAGATGAAGATACAAAAAAAGAATAGACTGGAATAAAGATACCTGTTGAACAATATAGTAAAGGATTTGATATTATGAAACAAATGGGATATGATGGTAAAAGTTCTCTTGGCTTACAGAAATAGGGTATCTTGGAACCAATACAACCTACTCATACACAAAACGTCCCTGGTTTAGGATATGATGCGCAAAAAGATAAGACCTTGAGTACCGCGTGTGCTTCAAGTAAGGAAGTAGAATCCTCTAATGCTACAAAGACAAATGAGGAAAGTTCCATCGATGACTTCATTGACATTTATGATTATGATAGTGTCCCTACCCTTGAACCCGATCATAATATTTGTACCCTTGAATCCATTCAAAATCTTGACTTGAGTCATGATTCTTTACCCTTGGTTCACCCTGAACTCATTGATTTTGATCAAAAGGGACAACCACAACTGGATGTATTTGAAAATGATGAGGCAATCATAAACTTTCTAGGAGCACGAGAAGACACACCTCTTGAGGATCATAAAGCAGGATTCATCATAGAACTCGACAGTGCGGCTTATTTTGGGGGGAGTGTCAAGCCTTTTAGTCACAAAATTATTGAAAATATAAATAGGTCTTCTAGTGAAAATTGCTCTGCAGCACTCTTAGACCCAAAAAAAGTAAAAATAAAGGATGTATCCAAGGGTGAAAACCTCTCTGAGGCGCCCGAGGATGGAAGGCTTGACACACTTCCATTAGCAGTATATCATGAAAAATCATCTATGTTGGTGGAGAAGACAATACCAACAAATCTGGGCACAAAAGAAAAACCAAAGATAATTCATTTAGCAGAATCATTAACACCTGAAGAGAGAATAGAGCATATACAGTTTTACAAGGAAAGACAAGTTAACTTTGCATGGTCATATGCAGATATGCCAGGACTTGATCCAGATCTAGTAATGCACCACTTGTCTTTGCCACCGAGGGCAAAACCTGTTAAACAAAAGTTGAGAAAAATGCACCCACACATTGCTCTATTAGTAAAAGCTGAATTACAAAAGTTGCTCGATGTGAGATTTATCAGACCTGTTGACTACGCTGATTGGATTTCAAATTTAGTACCAGTTTCAAAGCCTGATGGGGGCATCTGAGCTTGCATAGATTTTAGAGATTTAAACAAATCTTGTCCTAAGGATGACTTCCCACTTCCAAACATTGACATGATAGTGGATTTGACAGCAGGGCATGAAATGTTATCCCTCATGGATGGTTTCTCAGGCTACAATCAGATTAAAATTGCTCCTGAAGATCAAATTAAGACAACATTCACTTGTCCTTGGGGAACTTTCTGTTGGAATTTCATGCCCTTTGGGTTGAAGAACGTCGGAGCTACCTACCAACGTGCAATGACAACTATCTTCCATGACATGATGCATAACTATTTGGAAGACTATGTAGATGATTTGTTGGGAAAATCCTACACCAGAGCAAGACATCTAGAGATCATGGATAAAATTTTCACAAGATTAGAACAATACAAGGTCTGATTGAATCCAAAGAAATGTGCCTTTGGGGTAACCTCTAGAAAAATCCTTGGATATATTGTCTCATCTAAAGGAATTGAACCTGATCCTGCTAAAATAAAGGCTATACTTGAAATGCCTCCACCTAAGAATATCAGACAGTTGAGATCATTACAAGGGAAACTTCAGTCTATCTGTCGTTTTATAGCACAACTTGCAGATAAATGTCAACCCTTTCAGCATTTGTTACACAAGAATGCTTCATTTAGATGGGATGACAAGTGTGAACAAGCTTTTAAAGAAATCAAAGAATATCTAATGATACCACCAATATTAGTACCTCCTACAGATGACAAACCTTTACTTCTATATATATCCACAACTACCACAGCACTGGGGGCACTTTTGGCACAACATGACTCTGAAGGAAAGGAACATGCAATCTATTACATCAGTCGTACTCTTGTGGGATACGAGCTCAATTATAGTCCTATTGAAAGAGCATGCCTTGTAGTTTTTGCATCACAAAAGCTGAGACATTACATGCTTACACACCAGACAAAGCTCATTGCAAAAATTGATCCTCTTAAGTACCTCTTGAACAAAGCAACACTCACAAGACGATTAGCTAAATGGGTGATGATCCTTAGCGAGTTTGATATTGAGAACATAGAAAGAAAAGCAATCAAAGGACAAGCTATCGCAGATCAAATTGCCGATGCTCCTATGACAGATGATCATCCTCTTACTACAGAGTTTCCTGATGAATCAATCTTCAACATGGAATCTACACAGCTGTGGACTTTATATTTTGATGGCTCCTTCACACAAGGTGGTTCCGGCGCTGGAATTCTCTGTCACTCCACAAGGGGGTTGTATACCTAAAGCTTATAAGATACAGTTTCCATGTACCAACAATATTGCAAAATATGAGGCATTACTTTCAGGGCTTTGTATAGTTGTGCAATGGAAGATCCTTGAGTTGCGTGTTCTTGGTGACTCTCAGCTAGTGATCAGACAAGTTAATGATGACTATAAAACAAAAGATGAAAAATTGATGCCTTACTAAAGAATGGTGGATGATTTCAAGGCCTATTTCACATTAATCTCTTTTGAGCAGATTCCTTGAGATAACAACAGAGCTATTGATGCAATGGCAACAATTGGTTCACTTGTAGAAATGCCAAGTAATGCCGCTTACTGTGAGTTCCTGGTAGCACCTCTTTTGGAACCTGCTTACAATATACCACAATCTGAAATGATTTGTCTCATTGTTGGTCCTAATTCCCAATGGTATAGGGATATTTATACCTATCTTCGAGATAACACCTTTCCATCAAACCTATCCAATAAATCTCGTAAAACCTTTATCCGTCAAGCTTCCCGCTATGTGATCTTAGCCGATACCCTTTACCGTCGAGGTCTCGATGGTACTTTACTTAGATGTCTTGAGCACGATGAGGTCAAAACTGCTTTACAAGAAGTACATGAAGGTATATGTGGGGCACATTCTAGCGGTCCTACCTTAGCCAAGAAACTCTTGCGTATGGGTTATTATTGGCGTACAATGGAAAAGGATGCTTATCAGTTTGTTAAAAATGCAAGCAGTGTCAAAAACATGTAGACTTGATACATGCTCCTACATAAGAATTGCAGTCTCTTGCTACACCATGTCCCTTTTATCAGTGGGGACTCGATCTCGTGGGCAAGATCCATCCACCTTCATCCAATGGTCATAAGTTCATTCTCGTTGCCACTGACTATTTCACGAAATGGATTGAATTTGTTCCTCTCACTCATATCACTAGGAAACAAATAGCCACCTTTATACTGAACTACATCATCTACCGTTATGGCGTTCCTCTATCCATCATCACAGATAATGGTCGTCCATTCAAAAATCAAGATGTTCGGGAACTCTGTGAGAAATTCCATATACAACATCATTTTTCCACACCTTACTATCCTCAAGGTAATGGCCAGGCTGAGGCTTCTAATAAAACCATTCTCAAAATTCTTAAAAAGATAGTCAATGAAGCTGATCGAGATTGGCATATTCAACTGAATCCTGCACTGTGGGCTTATCGCACGAGTGTTCGCACTCCAACAGGTGCTACCCCATATGCCCTTGTTTATGGATCTGAAGCCATCTTTCCCATCGAGGTCGAGTTTCCCTCTTTGTGCATCTCTTTGCGCAATCAAATCAGTGATGAAGAATACTGAGTTTCTCGTTTGCAAGAGTTGGAACTGTTGGATGAACGAAGACAAACTGCTTTCAATCATCTTAGAGCATACCAGCAATGGATGTGTCAAAGTTATAATAAAAAAGTGAAACCACGTACATTTGAGGTTGGGGATCTTGTTCTTCGTGAAAATCCTCGCACTCAACAAGATAGAGAAAAGAAGGGTAAATTTGAGCCTAACTGGTTGGGTCCATACATTATCACTGCTATGTATGGATCTGGGGCATACCAGTTATCTACTCTGGAAGGTGAATTGCTTAGTGATCCCATCAACAGTATGCACATTCGCAAGTTTTATACCTAAATGCTTCAGAGGGTATAATCTTTTCAAAAGTCCTGAAAAAAAAATACAAAAAAAAAGGGAAAAGGTCCTAAAAAAATACAAAAAAGAACAAAAGAACAAAAGAACAAAAAAAAAGAAATCCATTCTTTCAATGGTGAAAACCACTTCGGTGGCGCCTTGAGCAAGTACCATGGTGAAATCCGAAAAATTGGCACTATGTGTAGAGGCTTCATTTCCTTTGAGCTCTACTTGATCTTTCATTTCTTTTCATTCAATCTCCACTTCATAATGACCTTTCACACTCACCATGCTGTGAATTGTCTTTATCTCACTTGCTCGCTTTAAGCAATAAATACGAAGCTGGTCCCATCCCTCATCAAGCCATTTCTAACCTTAGCTATGGGTTAAGATAATGGTATCTCAAGGTCGAGAAACCACCTTCTTTTGTTCATTCTACTGTCTATTTCCATCATAAAATATCCCTAAATAATCCAAAAAAAATCATAAACTCAAATAATCCAAAAAATCATAAACACGTGAAATAATTCAAAATCATAAAATGACCTGAAATAATAAAAAAAATCATAAAATATCCTTGAAATAATCCAAAACTATAAACTCAAATAATCCAAAAATCATAAAATGTCCTGAAATAATCCAAAAATTATAAATGTCTCAAATAATCCAAAAATCATAAAATGCCTCAAATAATCCAAAAATAAAAAAATCATAAAATGCCCCGAATAATCCAAAATCATAAAATGACCTCAAATAATCCAAAAAAATTATAAAATGTTCTGAAATAATCCAAAAAAAATCATAAAATGTCCTGAAGAAATCCAAAAAAATCAAAAATTCCAAAAAAAATAAAAATAGTGACACTTTGAGATCACCATACAACTTTGAACTTCAACAAAATCAAAACATGCAAGTGTTGAAAATCAAGCAAACATTATAACATATATATCAACCCACCTTACAAATCCAACCAAATGCATAAATTGTAACAAGAATCAGTTCCACATCGAAGCATGATCCATGTTTTTTTGTTTATCTTTGATTGTTTTATGATTTTATCTTTGGTGACATGCCTTTTAGCTTCTCCAGGATGTCTTTGACTAGAGAGGCAAGGATGGGGCATGTTCATTTGTTTGTTGTTTGTGGATTGTTTCTTATTCACAGGATGACTCGTCTTAGGACATGGTTGTCTAAAACCATCGAGGACCTATGAGTCTAATGTGGATGAGAGCATTCCTTGTCTGATAGTGTCTTCCATGCAATAAGTATTCAGGTCATCTAAGGTTCTTATACCTCGATGCTTATACTTCATTACTAAATAAAAATGCAAACAGTATTCAGGTCGTCTAGATGTTCATGTTATCTGGATGCTTATACTATTTTGCAATATAATAAGCTCAATGATGATAAAAGAACTTAAAAGGCACAAGAGGCTTCATCACCTTCATCCTCTTCCATCTTGCATTTCATTTTCTTCATCTTTCTTGTCACAGAGAAATCAATCAATTGCTTAACCCACTGATATATGTCTCTTGAATCAAATCTCAAATCAATCAACCTGCTTCTCAAAATTTTATGTCCCCTTCATCAGTCAATCCATCATTGCAACACCTTGTCTTGCGTAAGCATAATTCTCAATCAGCTTAATTATCTCAATCAACTTCATCAACTCATCAACCTGGCTATACTGATCATTTCCATCAATTGTTCAGTTACGCCCATCAACTGTGCATTTTCATCAAAATGTACATCACTTCTTTATCACTTGTGCAATATCAAGTATCTAATCACTTTCTAGACATCTATCGAGAGATTAATCTTCTTACAATCTGTTCGATCAATCTCTCGAGGGGGCATACCATTCTTATCATAATCCTTACCAAGATATCTTTGGGGCATGTATCAGTTGATCAGTCTTTTTCTTTGAAACAATGCGACAAGCTGCATTGTCTTAGAGAGGGGCAAAATGTAGACACTCAAATTTGTCCTCACAATCGTAACGATATTCGTCTATTGATTAAATAGATATTATTATTTACTTAATCAATTCATTCAATACTTTCTTCTATTCATGCATTTCATCAAATCATTGAACCATCTCATGCTCGTTCAATATCCGTTGCATTAACATTCATGTCCATTTGCACTATCATTCATACCCGTTTGCATAATAAATTATAATCATTCATAATCCATTTGCATAATAAGTCATAAACATCATTTCCATATTAAATCAATTATCATTATCATCCATAATTGTTTCATATTCATCCCCATTAATAAATCAATTATCATAGTCATTTATTATTATTTCATAATAAACTAATTATCATAACTTGCATATTAATCATATCATTTGCATAAATTGTTCATGAAATATTGCATTTTAGTAAAGCATCTTTAAAACATTTTATTCATATTTAATCATTTAGGTTCATTTTAATCTAATATCCCTTTATCACTTTCACTCGCATGCATAACATTTAATCCATCAATGTGGGATAATGGCATTTACTTCTCTTACATCTTTTATCCCACATTTCATCTTCAACCCCTCTCCATCCTCAAAGAACTCCTATTTAAAGTGGGATTTCACTCTCATTTTCTCTCTCACAAATTTTTCTCACAAATTTACATACTCATATGATCTTTGCATCTTGCTTTCATTTCTCATTCACCATAGCCTCTTTATTGCATTTTGTGCTCATAAAAATCTGAGAGCAAATGCATAAACAAAGATCTTGGTGATAGGGAGACAATGGAGATTGAGTTCTTTTAAAAGCATTATTTTTTTTTTGTAGTTTAGATTTTCATTTCTAGTTTTGCTTTTAATTAGAATAGCTCTATTGATGTGGGCTGAAATGGTGGTTCTTACTCCATAGAATCATACATTTTTATGGCACTACAGGAAGGACCCATTTTTCCCATCAACTGCAATTTGTCCCAAGTCAAAGCACACCCCCTCTGGGAAATACAGGGGAAGGCATTCATCTTTGGGATGCAAAACTTGCACCATATTTTACTATCCCCCCTAAGAATGGTCTTGAAAAAGTAGGTGTGGAAAGCATGTTTGACATAAACGGCTCCACTTCCATGGCCCTTCCAAACAAAAGTATCTTCCTTAATTTCACCAACTAGCGGCCACTTATCCAACTTGCTCTAAAGCTCCACACATAGCTTACTCACTTCAGCTAGAGGAGCTTAAAGAAGCTTTGATTGTCTTCTCAAGGCCTCCCCCACAATATAATCGAATAACTTCTTGCCAATGACAACTTCAAAGTGCATCATCAAAGGGGAGAAGGATGGGAGACCCTACAAAGCTTGGTTATCCAGCCAACCATCCCACCAGAAACAAATCTTATCCCCTCTGCACAACTTCCAAGCCATGTCTGGTTTCAAGATTTGACTACAAGCCTTAAGGAAATTCCAAATACATGAGCCTTTGGGCAGCTCACAAGTAAAGAGATTATCCACATCATTGTTAAGGTATTTTTTGTGGAGGATCCAACTCCAGAGCATCTCTTTTGCTATAAATCCTCCAAACCAACTTGATGTCCAAAGCCATATTCATGTCTTTAATTTTTCTAATGCCCAATCTGCCATGCTTGATAGGCCTGAAAACATCATCCCATTTGACAAGATTGTATTTGAAATTCTCATTGCTTCCCCTTCATAAAAAGCTTCTCTTAACTCCTAGATATTTGGACACAATGTTAGGAATCTAAAAAGCTGACATTGTGTAGATTGGGATTGCCATCAGGGAAGCTTTGAAAAGAGTAATCCTACCAGCCAAAGACAACCACTTGCCCTTCCATGAGGCAAGCGTAGTCTGCACCCGATTAGTGACATTGCTCCACTTTCTTTCTAAAGAGTGCTTACTGATCATGGGCATTCCAAGATACTTGGCAGAGAGGCAATATCATATCCAAGGGTATATTGAATAGTGTGCCTTTCAATGGCACCATCTTTCAAAAATAATTTTTTTGACTTAGAAACATTCATCTTTTGTCTTTCTACCACCTCATACTTGCTTAAGCCACTCTTAAGGACTATACGTGCTTCTCTTCCTTTAGTAGCACCAAATAGGAGATTGTTATCCATGAAGAGTGTTATCCATGAATTGCAAATGAGAGATGTTCCCAACACCACTTGAAACTTGGACACCTTCCAGGTTTCCCAAATGCTTTTCCTTCTTCAATTTTTTTCCCAACACCTCTATAACCAAGAGGAAAAGGAAAGGGGACAAAAAATCCCCCTATCAAAGCCCTTTCTTAGCCAAAAAGAATTCCATGGCCACCACATTTATCAAAACAACATACGAAGGAGAGGAAATGAAACTATAGATCCAATTACACCAAGACTCACAAAATCCAAATCTCTTCATAACCTTGATCAAAAGATCCTAGGGAACTCTGTCGTAAGCTTTATTCATGTCTAGTTTGATGATCATCCCCTCATTCTTGAGAAGGGTCAAGTGGATAGCCTTGTGAGAAATTATGATGCCATCCAAAATTTGTCTATCCTTTAGGAATCTGCTATGTTCCTCTGAGATTAAGCCATTCAAATAGACCCTAAGTCTGGTGGCCATAGCCTTCACAACAATCTTATAAACAACATTGCACAAAGCTATAGACCTGTACTAATCAAATGACTGCAAGTCCTTAACCTTAGGAATCAAGGCTAAATAGGTCATGTTTGATTCCTTTAAAACAACCCTTCACGCCCTACACTCCTTAGCAACACCCCACACATCTTCACCAACCTTATCCCGATACCTTTGAAAAATTCAGCTTGAAAGCCCTTCGACCTAGGAGCCTTTCTAGCACCCAAAGAAAAAAGTGCATCCTTAATTTCTTCTATCATGAAGGGGGCAAGAGGAAGGCATTTCGATCATTTGAAATAAGCCAAGGGATGTAGGAAAATAACTCCCCCTGATCCTGAGGCTTAGGAGTGGCAGAGGAACCCAGAAGATCACAAAAGAAATTTAGACCCATCTCTCTAATAACACCAATATCCTCCCATTGGGAACTCATACCAATCATTGCATGGAGGTGGAGGCTACGTTCATAAGTGTTAGATACGCAATTAGCAAAGGGTACTCCAAATTATGGGTGGAAGGTAACTCTATGAACATAATAAATTATCTACGTGGCACTCATACTCCGAGTTGGAATGTCGACCAGCTCATTAAGGATATGATAATCATGTTGCAATCTTGTGAAGAGACTTGTGTCTCTCACGTTTACCGAGAAGGAAACTTGTTGGCAGATTTTATTGCCAATGAGGTTGTCAGTTTAAATGAATTTCGTTCGTCGGAGGAGGGATCGATCCTTCCCAAGAAAGCTAGGAGTTTATTAAGGAATGATGGCGTGGGTTAAGGTGATGCGACATTTATGGTCTAGTACCTTCCTCCATTTCACACACTTTATGGGTGTCTTGTTGCTCTCTAGTCTTCAGTTGAGTGTTTTTTGCAAGGGTTTGGTGAGTCTTGTGTTGTTAGCCATGGGTGGCGACAGGAGCATAATCAAGCTGCATTCATGTGGGGACATTCAGAGAAAGAAGAAACTCTAGAATATTTTGCGCCATAGTAATTTTACTCCATTTTTACAAAGACTACACGAGCATGACCCCAATGCCTCAATGCAATTTGTTTCTTTCTGGCATAATCGAAAGCTCATGGTTAAAGGTCTGGAAGTGGAGGTAAATGAGGATTTGGTTGCCACTATTACTGGGATGCCGACAATTGGCCAGAAGTTTTTCAAGGATAAAAAGAGTAATGAGGAGGTGATGGTCTAGTTTTTTAAAGATGATGAGTGGAAACAATTAATCAAATTGGAGAGCTATGGCTATGAGAGAACATCCCTCAAGAAAATCTAGGCGAGCGTTGCTGAGGTTTTGATGCATTACATGACTCTAGAGGGGAGGTTTAGGGTTATTCTTGGTCACCATTTTACTCTCAACCATTTCAGACATGGTTTGTTCATTTTGTTTCCTTTCTTACCGTTATCATCTTTGGAGGTCTTGGTGTACACACATCTGAAGAATAGGAGGGCCCCTATCCTCCATGAAGGGCTTATTTTATTAATTATGGATCATGTCAAGACTCTTATCTCTCCTCCTGCCATCAAGGGCAAGAAGAAGACATTAAGTGATGTGTCTGGGTTGTTGGGCTCAGAGTCCACTTCAGATGAGGAGGAGGAATGGAATGAAGAGGAGGAGGATGTTTCTCCTATGGTTGCGACTACTTCTTCTTCGAAGAGGAAGGTGGTTGGTGCTAAGAGTAATAGGGAAGCTAAGCAGCTTTCCCTTTCTGAGAGTGAGGACATGGAGGTGGGCTTGGATGATTCTTCTCCCAAATTTGTGGAGGTGGTTGTTGGTAAAGATGTTGTTGGTGGTGGTCTTGAGGTGGGGACACATGATAACGCTTTGGGTTTGATTGACAAACTGCAGAGGCTGTCGAAGCGTATTGCTAACCTAAAGAACAAGGCCTTGGATGTTTCAGCTAAGGACCCCAATGTGGCTGATGATGACAAGTATTTTGGTGATAAGGTGGTCGCCATTGAGCACTCCCCTATGCAGGACTAACCCAAGGAGGAGCAGGACAAGGAGCTAAGGAGTCTGGATGAGGAGGATGTAGAAAATAAAAAATCTAAATAGGAGCCTTTGAAGGTAAATCCTCTTTCCAAGGACTTTTCTTACCTTGATGATGGCGCTACCTCCATGTATGACTTATTGTCATATGGCTAGCACTCAGGCCACTTGTACCTTTAAATTAGCTAAGTGGACTCTGCAAGAGTTCAATAAGATTAATATTAAAATCAGAGGTTTGAAGGATAATTTGAAGAATGTTCTGAAGGATTCAGTGCCAGACATTCTTATTGACATAATGGTGGACCTTGAAGGTTCCTATCATGACTTCAAATCTCTATGTGATGAAAGATTGACTACTCTGGAAGCCAAGGTTTTGGGTATAAATGTTTATATCAAAAAACTAATGCAGGCGTGTCATATCTCTATGAAGAACAGTGCGAACTCCTTGGAAGTCCTTTTTAGAAACATTAGTAAGCTTAGGGAGGATCGGGTTTATTTCTCTAAGCTTATGGAGAAATAGCACACGACCAAGGGTAAAGGTAAAAAAATTGCTAAGGATAATGATAAAGAACCTATTATCAGAGGGTCAGCTAATTGGAAGAAGTCATTGATGTTAAGTAGAAGGAGTTATTGGATATGGTCGAAAGGAATAGGAACCAGTAGATTGAGGTGGCCAACACTCTAAGTGGCTTGAACTAGCGCCTGGTCTTTTTCTTTGTTGCTTTAGATTCATGCTAGGTGTAGGTTTCTTTTAGGTTGTTTTGTTTTTTTGTGGTTATTGGGTGCTTTTGGTAGTTTTTCGTCATATTTCAAGTTTAGCACCCGCTTTGTTGTGTTTTTTGGTTGTTGGGTTGCTGATGGTGGTCTTTTGAATATCCTTTCTTGTAGCATTTTGTATCTTTTGTTGTAAAGGTTTTCGAGGCCCTTTAAAACGTGTTTTTCCCATATAATCAAAACACCAATATCCCCAAGAACCACTTGATTAGGATTACTTGTTTTTAAAATTTTATTGTGTTTCTGTAGACACCTAAAAATGACCTAGGCCTGTAAGCTTCATTTTTACCACTTTCGTCCTAGCATAAGTAAGACATTTAATTATGTCCTTGGTCCACATTCGACTATTGATTAAATAATTCATAATTATTTAATTAATTCATGTCCTTTGTTTCTTTATGATTATTAAATAAATAAATTTTAATTTATTTATTAAATACATCACTAATTGTCTAAGTCTTTCTTTAATTAAATAAATTTCTTAATTTATTTAATTTCCCTTTCTCCATTTAATTATCTTTGATTATTAAATAAATGAATTTCATTTATTTATTCAATACGTCACTAACTGTCTTAATTAAATAAATGGATTTATTTATTTAATTAATTGGTCTTATCTTCTAAATTAAATAATTTAATTTAATTATTTAATTGCAATTTCATATTCTTCTCATTTTAAATAAATTAAATTATTTAAAATATCATGTCAATCCTAACTGTCAGTCATTTTTCATAAATAATCTGAAAAAGATTATTTATTATCTCTCGAAATCCATAATTTGAATTATTTTTAATTAGTAATTATCTTCCAAAAATCAAGTAATCTGCATTCTTGATTTTCCAAATCTTATCTTCAGTCTGAATCTTATCTCTTTGATTTTTGAATCTTGCAAATCAGGCGATCTTATCTCTTTGATTTTTCAAATCTTGCAAATAAGGTAATCTTATCTTCTTGATTTTTTGAAAATCTTCATTATCTAATTAATTTCCTCATTTATTCTCCACCGTTGATCCGATTTTATTCTAACCGTTCGATTAAGGATTTTTCCCTAACCCTAATTAGGGATTCTCAGGTTTAATCTGGATGGTTCATTTTAGGGTCTCATCACTAATTCATCTCGTCCGTCCGTTCGAAATGGTTTTTTCTATAAAATGCCATCTTCTTCTCATTTTTTGGATGGATGCACATCTTGACATTTTACGTAATTACTATAGGCATTTATTTACTCTCACTTATTCATTGTCATAGGCATTTGATTAATATTGGCATTTATTCTAGGCATAGGCATTGACTTTTAGACATTGACAATAGTCATAGGCATATCAAATCTTTCGAATCTTGTTGTAGGGCTTAGGCATTTTAGATTGCTCAAAGTACAAATCTGAGGGCAACATTTCTAGCAAGCAAGAAGGTGTAACGAAGATCAATCATGGAAGATGGAGACTCTTGGTGATATATTTCTTTTTCGTTTTCATTTGATTTCCATTGTACTTCGTTATATCATTGGATTTTTATGTTATTTGAGCTAACCATTTAACAAATCTGATTTTCCCTTGATTACATTGGTGAACCCGACATTTTGCAGAAAAATTCGTGTGTGTTCTTGTTTGTTTTCACTGTTTTGCAGGTTACAGCCAAAACGTCATAGGAAATCCCGTCACCTTCAGTTGAGCACAGAAAAATGGGCGAATAAAATATTTTTAAACAGTTTCTGGGTTTTGTAGATCTCACTCTCAGCTTTCCAGAACATTAAACGGTTTTAAATTTCATTGAGATTTGATAAAGTTATGGGTATTTTACTGTTCGCTGTTTTTTTAATTTAATTCTTAAACCCGCGTTTTCTTTTGTCTATAACATTTGTTTTGTGCAGAATCGTGGAAAAAGTTTTCTGGGTTTTGAAGGTCTATCATTTAGCTTTCCATGGATATCTACCACTTGAAATTTTGTTAAGTTTGAATGAAGTTATCACTATTTCAAGTTTGCTGTTTTCATTTAAGTTTTTATTTATTTTTTTATTATTTTTGTTACTAATCTTTTCTGGTAGCGTGTGGAGATTTTTTTCGTGTGTCCAAGACCATTATCTACAAAACTACTAACTTATTGTTCAGAAACAAAACAAACAAGCAGGTTTGCTTATTTCTAGACAAGAAACACTTAGCTGTGCTTATAAAGAATCATGCCTTTTGTGTCCGACAGGAAGCCATGAGGGTAGAAAGATGCTCACTCTCAGAAAACTCGTGATCGAAACTGCACTCCATTCTATTTTTGTTAATTACTCCTTCACGATTCTAGATACTCCAGTATCCTCACAAGATTCGGTATGTATCTCGGGTAAGAGAAACTAAGTATCTAATTCTGAACTGGGCTCGGCTCCTGGGAAAAGTACTCACCCCAGATTCACTCTAAACCCCAGAGTAATCTCTAACACCGAGGGACTTCTGCTCAGAGGCAAAGTGGGGTTCTCGGGAGCTTCCAAGAATCACGAGCGTGTCTGGAATGAATGGATCCGAAGGGACTCTCGCCGCGACGGATCATTTCTACTTAACTAATGCCCGAATTAAACACTTCTTTGCCTAAGATCCAATCGTTTCCATTCATTGTTTGATATAAGGTACAGATTACGCCTAAGATTTTTTTACCACCGATCCTCGGAAGTAGATAATACCCCGGATGTCACACTCCAAATTTAATCCTAATTTCGCTAGCTGAATTCATATTAATGAAATTCAAAGGAGAGCCACCCAATTGTACCTAGTTCGGCCCGGCCTCGGTAGCGTGTTCATCACCAATCCGGGGTATAACTGGTGGGCTATATCAAGTATACAAACCCTTGGCCTTTTGGCCTTTTTAGGATTGTGCTTATTTCATGTGTGATTGGTTACACCAAAACATCGTGCTTGTCAAGTGTTTTCTAGATTTTCAAACAATATACACAAAATGCACAAATTTGGACACAAACAATCGACATTGGACAAATCAAACTTTTCAACAAGATATTAGAAAACAATCTCAGTCCTCATTTTGAACTTAGACTTTGCATTGGCCTTGACAACCTTGTCATCATGCATTAATCATTTTCTTAGGAAAACGTCATCATTATCTTGCATTGTCATCATTTATTCCAAAAATACAAAAAAATTAGTGGCATAACTTGTCATCTTAGTCTTCATTGTCCTTTGGCATTAGTCATTTTCTTTAGACAACATTGTCATATTGCATCCCTTATTGTCAAAAATCCAAAAACATAGTCTTGCATTGTCATCCTTTATTCAAAAAAATCCAAAAAACATAGGCTAGTGTCATCCTTGCATTTAGTTGTCATTCTCATCATTCTCATTTGAGAAAATCCCTTTTACAGTTGAGACTAGGCTTCAAAGACAACAACGACAAATGGAAAACTTTGGACAAGATTATTATCCCAACATTGAGAATAACACTTACAACACGAACAAACATTGGACTTTTTCTGACCCATTTCACAACATGAACATGCAATCTTCCATGAACATGCCATCTTCATCACGAAACATTTTTGAGCCATTCATAGAGAGAGACCAAAATGGACGAGTATATTTCAAAGACATAGAAGCTGCAAAGCAAAATCCTGATATATTCTCCTTTGCAAAAAAAATAGTCTTACGTGACCCTCAAAGGTATCTAGCCATGCTTTTGGATGAAGGGGCTAAGTTACCACAAGGCTTTGACATAAATACTTTGCCACCTCCATCTGTCTACCCTCACCATCAACAGTCATTTGACACAAATCCTGCCATTAATTCGCAACAAACGTCCACTTATCACCCTTATCCTAACCTTGACAAGGGAAGCCAACTTTCCACTAGTCCATTCCAAACCTCCACATCATATTCTGACCCTTCACCTATCAATCCCGTCCAAGCCTACATCCTTATCAACTATCTACCAACTCATGTCAAGTCCCCACATCATACCACATCAATCTAGTCGAAGTCTCCATGTCATATCCTTCTCCTTCAATAATTAATCCAGTCCAAGACTCCATGACATATTCAGTCCAAGATCCCATGTCATATCCTAGTCCTTCACATAATAGTCCAGTCCAAGTTCCCACGTCCTATCCTAGTCCTTTGGTCATTAATCCTTTTCAAGTCACCCCCTCACAAGCCACATCTAGTCATGAAAATTCTATCATAGTCCAAAGTCAAATCCCATTGTCTAAACTTGAGGATACATGTCAAAATAAAAGCCCAAAGTATAACCTTATAATGTCACCCTCATGTCAAGAACAAGGTAGTCCATCCCATGACCCTATCTTAAACTCCATTCAAAGAGTCCCTCAAGACAAACATGACATCCAAAACACACCTATCCATGACAACCCCATCTTTGAACAAGACCCTACCATTGACCAAGAAGTCCAAATCCATGACAACCTCATTTTTGACCAAGACCCTATTGTTGACCAAGAAGTCCAAAACGATCCACTCGACCTTTACACCATTTATGATCAAATACTTTTCAATCCTATACAGGCCTCGACTATTGACAGTTTCCAAAATGAGACACTTGCCTCCATTACACACATAGACGATATTCCTCAAGCACAAGAGTATTCCAATATGGACATATTTGAAAATAATCAAGCTATAGCTGAATTTACTGGACTCTATGACACTGACCATAATGATGGCTTCGACATTGCCTTGGAAGCACCAACAGAATTATTTGAACCTGACATGTCACATGATCAGACCAAAGACATCAGTCAGGAATATGTCCAACATGAAAATGAAGCTAAGACACTTTATCAACTAGGGTCATCTATCTTTGTCAGAGCAGGCTTTCTTGCAGACGAAAATATTACGAGTGACAGTGTCCATAGACATCATGATGGGTTAGCATCTTGCTTTCAAAACAACAAATACCCCATCGCAAATAGAATCTGTCAAAGCATGCAATATCAAGGCAAAGGACTAGGCATACATGAGCAAGGCATTCTTGAACCAATACAGCTTCAGGAAAATTATAGACATCAAGGTCTTGGCTATTCCTCAGACAGCAAATCAAACGATGTCAGTGGTACGTCCTCGATACTGGGGGCAACCTTGTCAGATACAAATGTCAAAATGAAGTCCATGAGAAATCCTTGTCATAAGATTGCTGCCAACACCCCCTCCACCCACACCATCAACTGTCATTTTATGATGAATCAACCTCCCCTTTGGAACCAACAAAAACAAAAGTCTTACAAGTCAAAAGATCAAAATCAATTGTCAAAGACCATTGAATCAAACAAAAGGACAAGTGGACAAATGAAATTAAAATGGATCCCAAAGAAAAATGGATCAAACAAAGACATCAAGTCAAATACAAAAGTCAATCACAATGTGGAGCCACAAGACAAGAGGACTCCCACATATAACACATGTCCACCTCCTTCAAAATGGTCATTAATCAAGGCATATAAAAGTGTTGGTTCCAAACACCATCCCTTCAAAATCTGTCATCCATCATCCAAAGTTTGGAAAATAAAAAGTCATTCATCCAAATGTCCAAACAACCTTTCCACATCTACCATCATCTGTCATAATCCTACATCTCGCCTAAAGTCCAAAAATCCTACATCACAAATCCGTCACATCATGGCAGCAACTCTTTACCACAAGGACTCTCATGGCACTCTATTGCGATGTGCGTATTTTGATAAGGCCAACTCTAGTATCAGAAAGGATCACAAGGACATCGATCAGTTGTATAAAAGTGCTACGATCCTGACAAGACAACTCCTTCAGCAAGGTCATTATTGGCATATCATGGCACCAGTCTCTACATCGGCACCGTCAGTGGATTCAGAACAGTCAGTGGTAATCTAAAGCATCCAGGCTATCCACAATATCAAAAATACAAAAAAAATCAAAAATCAAAAATAAAAAAATCGTCACCCTGATGAAAACCTGGCAAACAGGCGTCTTGGTGACACCAAAAAAATTAGAAAATCAAGAAAATAGTAAAGAGAAAATTTTCATCCAATGGTGAAAACCTGACAAACAGGCGCCCTGGATAAGTACCATGATGAAAACCTGGCAAACAGGCGTCATGTGTAAAATAAATCATCTATGTGGACTCTTACACTTGGGGGCAAGTCGTCTCATTTCCCATACCTTCCTCATGACATTGACATCCGTCCATCTTAACCCTATCATTTCCATATCATTCCCACCTATCTTGGTCTTGACATAAAACTGACACACATAAATCATGCTTTGGGAAAACTCTTGACATGTCTATCCTTCGATCATACACGATTCATGAAACATCATGTCATCGACCACCATAGTCTTATTGTCCTTATATGACATAGTCATTGAAAATCATATGACAATTCCCTTAGTCTCATGTCTCCCGTCCTTTACCAAGGCCACCCTCTCATCCTTTCATGTCTATCACCTGTCTTGGCTTTCCCTTGTCAAACGGTCTAAGGATAATCATCATCCCATCTAGCCCTAACCAAGTCATTCCAAATGCAACGAGTCCAATTCATACAAGCACATTATCCAAAATTTTACTTGACTGCTTTCCTGGCCCAGCTGTAGACCTCTATACTTTTGTCACATTATCGTCATCATCCTCATGTTGTTTCGGGATGCGTCCTTCCCACGTCAAACAACGTTGTCATCACCTGTCAATTGGTATTCAGCTTGACTAGGGGCACAATCATGTTTGTCCTTGGATTCTCATGTGTAGGCATCAGTTATTTGCATTTGTCGCGATCCTCTTAAACGTCAAAATCCAAAAAAATCATAAAACGACAAAAAGACCAAAAACATCACAAAAAGTCCTAAAAAGACAAAAACATCACAAAAAGTCCTGAAAAAAGACCAAAAACATCATAAAATGTCCTGAAGAAAGAACTAAAAATCATAAAACGTCATGAAGAAAAACACAAAAAACATCCAAATTAATGTCAAAATCCTAAAAATGGAGTCAAAGTCAGTCATGTCAGTTAGTCCATGTTATTGTCGAACTACGTTGTCTCTGTGCATTTGCTACGTAGGCAAGACCATCAGTCGATGAGTCCCCGAGACATTAGGTCAGTCCTTTTAGGTTGGTCCAAATAAAATCATGGCATTTGTCACAATCGTCACATCAGTCAAATAAGTCATACATAGTCAAAATCAGACACAAGACAGTCATTTGAAATGTCAATGTCAAAATTGGTCAAAATCAGACAACACAGTCCAATCAATCATACAGTCAACATCTGTCAACTTGCCAAAACATATTACTCAAAACAATGTTAGTCTCGTCACTCTTTGGTTCTCTTCAAGATGTGTCCTTCTTGGAGTTAGACCTCATCAAAATGTCCTTTGCATTTTCAGGATGTGTCCTTCCTGACAATAGGCCCCGTCAAACTGTCAACACCGTTCAAATTGGCAAAACTCTTAAACTGTCAAAACTATCAAATCGACAAGAAATCAATCTTTGGCAAACAAACATTGGCAAACAAAATAAAATGGCTGTTAATCTTTTTGGTCTATCTTGTCTTATCTTTTGACTATCTTGGCTATTTTGTCTTATATTTTTATTGTCTTGTCTTTTGGTCATGTTACTAGCTACCTCGAGGATGTCCCATGAAGGATTTAGAGGTGCGATGACGTCTCCTGGCCTATTTTATTTTCTTTGACTGCTGTCTGTGGATTGTCTTGACAAAAAGACTGGGGCAACTTCGCCCTTAGTATGAGTTAGGACATTCCTTGTCTGTGACTGTCTATTTTTCAAGTGGATGACCTTGCACACCTTGGTCTACATCATACCATGGTGTTTGTTGTCCATTTGTGTCATTTTTACTGCCCAATGATGATTAAGAGCAATAAATATTAAAAGTCCTATGGTAAGGTTTGAAGGATTTGGTCTAGGAACATACATGCATCTCCTTTAGTCATGTCATCTTCTCTTGCCCATCTCATATAGGCATTGCATCCATATCATCATCCATATCTTTTTCGATAACATTTCTTTGTCTCTTCATATTCTAGTCTTCTCATTAATTTCGAGAGCACACCCATGTTCTTGGAACCTGTCTATCCTCTCGAGGGGGCATACCGTAACCCTCCTCGTCATTCTTCCTTCTCTTATTTTGCACTGGGGCATTTTTCGACTTATTTTCTTTGTCACAATGCAACAAGCGACATTATGACAAAGAGGGGCAAAATGTAGACACCTAAAAATGACCTAAGCCTGCAAGCTTCATTTTTACCACTTTCGTCCTAGCATAAGTAAGACATTTAATTATGTCCTTGGTCCACATTCGACTATTGATTAAATAATTCATAATTATTTAATTAATTCATGTCCTTTGTTTCTTTATGATTATTAAATAAATAAATTTTAATTTATTTATTAAATACATCACTAATTGTCTAAGTCTTTCTTTAATTAAATAAATTTCTTAATTTATTTAATTTCCCTTTCTCCATTTAATTATCTTTGATTATTAAATAAATGAATTTCATTTATTTATTCAATACGTCACTAACTGTCTTAATTAAATAAATGGATTAATTTATTTAATTAATTGGTCTTATCTTCTAAATTAAATAATTAAATTTAATTATTTAATTGCAATTTCATATTCTTCTCATTTTAAATAAATTAAATTATTTAAAATATCATGTCAATCCTAACTGTCAGTCCTTTTTCATAAATAATCTGAAAAAGATTATTTATTATCTCTCGAAATCCATAATTTGAATTATTTTAATTCGAATTAGTAATTAATCTTCCAAAAATCAAGTAATCGGGCAGATTCTTGATTTTCCAAATCTTATCTTCAGTCTGAATCTTATCTCTTTGATTTTTTGAATCTTGCAAATCAGGCGATCTTATCTCTTTGATTTTTCAAATCTTGCAAATAAGGCAATCTTATCTTCTTGATTTTTTGAAAATCTTCATTATCTAATTAATTTCCTCATTTATTCTCCACCGTTGATCCGATTTTATTCTAACCGTTCGATTAAGGATTTTTCCCTAACCCTAATTAGGGATTCTCAGGTTTAATCTGGATCGTTCATTTTAGGGTCTCATCACTAATTCATCTCGTCTGTCCGTTCGAAATGGCTTTTTCTATAAAATGCCATCTTCCTCTCATTTTTTGGATGGATGCACATCTTGACATTTTACGTAATTACTATAGGCATTTATTTACTCTCACTTATTCATTGTCATAGGCATTTGATTAATATTGGCATTTATTCTAGGCATAGGCATTGACTTTTAGACATTGGCAATAGTCATAGGCATATCAAATCTTTCGAATCTTGTTGTAGGGCTTAGGCATTTTAGATTGCTCAAAGTACAAATTTGAGGGCAACATTTCCAGCAAGCAAGAAGGTGTAACAAAGATCAATCATGGAAGATGGAGACTCTTGGTGATATATTTCCTTTTCGTTTTCATTTGATTTCCATTGTACTTCGTTATATCATTGGATTTTTATGTTATTTGAGCTAACCATCTAACAATCTGATTTTCCCTTGATTACAGTTTCCTCCTAATCAAAGGTGGAAAGTTCAAAGAAACTGGTATTTCGATCACCTACCCTAAGCCATTTCACTCTAGACTTTTGCTGCTAGAACGTCTCTTCCATCCTTAGTAAATGGTCCAGCTTACCTGCAAGCTTAGCCTCCTTCTCCTTAAATTCATGAGTGTACCCTATGATGGAAATGGTTGTCTCCACATCTCTGATTTTAGACTCAACTGCATTTTTGTTACCAAAAAGGTTTCCCATGGTTTCCTTATTCCACTCTCTTTCCTGCCTCTTCACTGCCCGTAACTTGCTTGAGATAATAAATATCATGCAGTCTCTAATCTTAGTGTGCCACCATTTACCAACCAAGTCATCAAAATTAGGGTGATCATAACAGAAATCCATCATCTTGAAAGGTATACCCCTAGGCTTACTTGGATTGCTTAAAATAAGAGAAATGGGCCAATGGTCCAAGCCATCGAAATGTATAACCTTAGAACAAAATCCACCTAAATCCAACAACCACTCAGAGTTCAAAAAGAAGCAATCCAACTTGCACTAGAGGTTGTCCCCCCCCACCCATATGTTGTTCCAAATTTACCACCCTTTACTTGGCCTAATGTCTACAAGAGTTAGATCATCACACAACCTATTAAAGCTAAGAGAGCTGCAATTGTCGAGCACCCTCCCACCCCTTTTATCTTTAGGAGCCAAGATGGTATTGAAGTCTTCCCCCATTACCCATTTCTCAAGACTGTGATTCTTCCTAAAAGAGCAAAGGTAATCCCAAACTTCCAACCTCTCAAAATCAATGTTATGACCATACACATTAGAAATGAGCACTTGATCATCATTTCTAACATCCTTGCAGCTGACAGAGATATAGAAACAATTGGACTTCACCAATGAGCAACAAAAATTGTTTTTGTTCCATAGAATAACAAGGCCACTAGTGGACCCCACAACATTTTGTACAACTCCATCCCCACTCCTCTAATTCCTATTAAGTATTTCCCGTAACTTCCCTTCATTCACTTTGGTTTCTTGTAATAACACTAGGTTTGGGGTCTAAATCTCTATCAACCACTTAAGAGGTGATGTTTATCAGTGCCATTGAGCCCTCTTATGTTCTAGCTGATGTATTTCACGACAAACCTATTGTCGGGAGGTGCTCGCCTCCATGGGTAACATACTTCCTCATAGATTCCTATGAGCCATTTTCAAGATCCTCCAATGCCCTAAATTTTGCCTTATAGGGATCAATTTTCCTGCCCCTTGTGTTGGATCCCTCGACATTGATTGCCAGAGAAGGTTTTCCACCAAACGTTTTGGTTCTTTTGGTGGCAATGCTCTAGCCATTTTCTCTATCCTCCTACACTAAATCTACTTCCTTATCATTCTAACTTCTCAAACCATCAAGGCTTGAAGGTCCCTTTTTCTCATAATTCTACTTTGTACTTGCATCTCTCTGCACATTGGTGAGATCTCCTAGAACACCTCCTTTAAGAGTTGAGACATGTCTCCTTAAACCTTTTAATTGGTATCTTTGAGAAAGTCCCCACTATGGAATGAAACAGGATTAAAGAAGAGTGATCAAAATATTTGCTTCCACTACCCATACCATCCTCTTGAAAGTCATTGAACTGCTCTTGACTAGCTTGCTTAGTGTTGTTCATGGCCTTTGGATGGTCTCTATTTTTGACAAGGATGAATGGGGTCCTAACTCCCTCCTTAGGATCTGTTTCCACCGCTTCTTCCTCTTTCCCTTATGCCTTGCCTTGCCCCTTTAGAAAACAAAATATAACTATATGACCGAGATTTCCACATCAAAAACAATTCACTAAAAGCCCTTCATATTCAATCTTCTGGTTTCAAACCCCCAAAACTAAAGAAATTCGTATGGAAAACTTAATCAATAAATTGAGGTCCATCCAAACACATATCTACATGTTGTCCTAAGATCTTCCCACCCATGAAAGCTCTTCGCACTGTATGAAGACACCCAACATGTCCCTGATGAGCTTGTAAATCACCTAAGATTTTGAGCTCCTGTGGGAGTTTGAGGAGACACACCCATATAGGGGCCTTGTTCATTGCTTCATTTATGGGATCAAAGCTAGGGGGCCAAACTCTCAAAAATAGACTAGCCTTCCCAAAATACCAAGGACCCCATTGATTATTTCATCCCTTTCAAATTCCAAAGTGAAAGTCATCTAAAGGAACCCCAATAGCAGGAGACAGATGGCAAGAATGACACCCTTCCAATTTGTGTTGCACCAATCCTTGATTTGAGCCAAGGAAGGCCAAATCCCCACAAACTTGCCAATTGCAGCTATCTTCCTGAGCCTCGTGACCTTAGATTGGAGCATGTGATTTGTTATCACCACATCTAGGGTTTCGTTGATAATTAAAAGATTGACATTCCTAATTTCCACTCTTGCGCCCTCCCCTAACTCCAGTTCCTAATTTTGTTCCTTATTTGCATTGACAAATAGAGTCACCGTCTCATATGCACCGTTATGACCTTCTTTTGCTCCATCGCTCCCTTGCATTGAACCTCTGTTCTTTTGCGGAACCCTTCTACCCTTTGATGCTTTCATTCATTGCACTACTTTTTTTCCAATATTGTTATCTTCTTCAAATAGAAATAATTTTAATTACAAGAATTAAATTTATACTATATTGAAATATATCAATTAATGTACTATTTGTATTTAATAATTTTTATTATGAAATATAATATATAATAATATTATAACTTATATATAAAATATATTGTATATTAATTATATATTGTATTATATATTTATAATTTATATAATAATAAATAAAACTATAATTAAATTTATTAAATTAACATATAATGTATTATTATTATGTACATTTAGTCTTTATTTCATCTTTATATACACATATTCTAATAAATTCAGCTAGTCCTCACACTTATAATATTTATTTTTACACCCACTTTATATTATTATACATCTAGATTTGATTATCTATTCACCCAAGATCGTTTTCACAATTGGGGATCAACCCTATAGTCATGGACTTGACCTGTTCCTTTTTTAAATTCATAATTTAATTGATTGTTCCTTTTTATTTTTATTTTTTTTAAGTAAAAGGTGTTTAAGCCGACTATTTATATTATATAATAGTAGAGGTTAAAATATTACTTGGCAGTTTCTAGATATGTTGTAGATACAAAATGTCAATTGTTGCCTTTTGAATATAGCAAGTAGTTTTCCAACACTTGACAGATCTTTCCTATTGTAGAACTTAATTCTACCTAAACATGATATAGTAACAAAATTTCAACAATACAAAGTGACAAAAACAATTGACTTTGCTATAATATTTGACTATTCACTTCATGCCTTTTGTACTGAGAAGTTGTCTCCATTTCCTTCTTTGTTCATAATTTGATTCACTGGAGGGGTAGTTTTAGAATTTGTAGTTATATTCATATCTGGGAGGATTGGTTGTTGACTGAGCATGACTGGCTGAACATCTCGAGCCCCTAGTGTTGCCTGTGACTCTTTGAATTCCACCTCCTTTTGTTCCGGTAGTGTTGGAGGTCTCTCAATAACTGCATGGTGACAATGATGTGTTAGAAGAAATGAAATTGCATGGTATTTATTTTTGAAGCTCCTTTCCATATCATTACCTAGTTCAAAATGACACTTGTTCAGCTCCCTGTATAGGTAATTTGAAGAGTTAAATTCAAGTGCCAATCTCATACCAATATAGATGTTTCTAAAACTCAATTTATGGTGCAAGTAGTGTCTAGAAAAGACACCACCAATGTACGCTTCTCCATGCCAGAAGTCATATTTTTGAATACTTATGAGTAGAGCGTTTTCTTGTAAGAAGACCTCTTTAATACTGCATTCACTATCTTCTGCATGTTATGGTAGTTTGGGTTCAAATCCATGAGATTTGAAACAAATATGGATACCGAATTGGAAGGAAATATGATTCTCTGTGTTGATGGCTGCAATATATCATCCCCAATTATATCCTTCACACATTTGAAAATAGGATACAATCTGTTTTAAAAACATGAGACAATCGTTCTCTATCCAGACCTTTAGAGAAAGGCAATTCCCATTGTTGCACTTGAAATGGTGCCCTATAATTTCTTGGAATAAATTCCATTGGAGAAGCTTGCTTGACACTCGTTCACACCCATAATTCACCTCTAACAACACTTTAGACCTTAGATATAGTATGAAGGAATAACCTTCAACAACTGTGTTAATATGGAGTGCATTCATAGTTGACCCATATATTGCATTCGAAAACAGAGACTAACAACTTGAAACATTGATATGATGTGCACTCACATATTACCCATACACAACCAACAAACTTATAATTCTTGAAAACAGACTTAAAACTCTTTAACTAATTATGTTCTGAAACAGGAATTGGAGAGGATTTAGGAAAGCCTTAAAGACCAATTTGAACTAAAGAAAAAAGAAGATTTTCACTTTACTCAGTTACTTGCATCACCAACTCTTGTCATTATGTTGCTTCTACTCTGCTTAATCCCCAAAATGCAAGAGTGCGCAAACTTTCCAACTGATCAATGAAGAGGTAGTTGTGATTCTGCAAATGACTCCTTTTAGATTGTGCCTAAGATTGTCTTCACATTCCTTTGAGACTTTTTGAAAACCTGAGAGCCATTATGTCACTACAAAGCTTGCAAGTTGAAAATACCGTTGTCATCAAGGTTCGTAATATAGTTGTGGAATTTACATCACTATTCAAAAAACCAAAATTGTGTTATGAAATCTGCAACGTCCTTGACAAGGTTAATACATGCTTGAAACTACTTAAAGTTGTGATTTTGCAGTCCTCCTCTTTGCCTTGCATTAATTTCCTACAAAATGCCAACACTTGTTAGCAAATTATATAATATACCCTTACAACATATACCATGTGAGATGGATTTATTTGTGTTGATGTCAATTGAATGAGCTCATCACTCATATGTAAAATTACAAGTGTTGGCTTTGGCACAATTTTGTAACCTGACTATACAAATACTATCTTGGATAAGATTTGGAGCATATTGCACCAGAAATTTGTTCTGTCGCATAGGTAGTCTTTGTACAACCCATATAAGATGAAGCAAATGTGATTTGACTACCATTGATTAGCACTGAAATATGAAGGTTTTCCTTTTATATTAGTGTTTACACCCACTTGGCATCCACATCACATTTTCTATGGTTTACCTCTTCATCGGCACCAATCACTTATCTACTTTATGATGAATCAAACAAGGTTGAAGCAATGATCCAGTCATTTCCTACAAAACAATAAACATGTTAATAGAAAAAAGATACACCTTATGACACATCTTAAATACTGCAAAACTTTATGTTGATAAGGACACACTTGGGCTTCATTCGTGTTGATTTAAAAACATTTGGTAGACAATACTGATGTGAGCTCCCACATAGATTTTCTTGTGGGTTTGGTTGGATTTGTTTCCCAATTAACATGTGCAAGTAGTGAATTAGTAACAAATTTAAGCTCAGCCCCCATGTGTGAAGGGATATTATAATATATGCTAAGTACTCTTCATATCTCCACACCAGACCAAAGTATATGATTATTAACTATACCATGTGATTAAACATCTATGAGATATAATTCCAATCATGTCGATGTAACAATTACCTTATGCTTCTGAGTCATCCCATTATGTTGATGTAGTTAGCCACAGTGCATATAATTTGTATAGATGAAATAACCACATTGCAGAGCCCTCCATTTCACCTTGTTAGAAACCAACACTTTCCCTTTCAATAGCTTCTTTTAATTCATGTGTAATATTTTGCATATTATTTCCATATATCTATACATGTTGATTTTGATCATACCCAATATTTGCAAACTTATCTTCCAACTAGTTTCCTTCCCTATATGTATGTTTAATTTGCACAAATTTGAACTTATCCAACAACTTCCAAACCTGTTGCATCACATTTATGATTTTCCAACTAAACACTTTTCTTTCTTTACATGCATTCACAATAATTAATGAATCACCTTCAATTTCTAGATCTTTAAGTTTCAAATCATATGTTAGTTGTAACCCATGAAGTAATGCTTGTGCTTCTGCAATATTATTTGTTCCTTTCAAAAGTTTTATTGACTTAGTTGAAATGAGGAACCCTTTGTGATCTCTTATTACAATCCTCGCACCTAATATACCTGGGTTTCCACGTGATGCACTATCAAAATTCAGCTTGAAATAACCTTTTGGAGGTGGAACCCAAGATATTTTGCTTTTGTCTAATTTTTGACTTGGATTCTAATACAAGCTTCCTTTGAATGGGAGAACAATATTATTCCACTTTTGCATTACCTTGGAATCCCAATCTGTGAACAATGACCCAATGCTTTTGATCTCCTGAACATGCACATTTGTTATCTCTATTATTGAAGATTCCAACTTCTCCAATACTTGCTCCACTTTCATTTTTCCATTCCTAAAAATCCTCTTGTTTCATTCCCACCAAATGGTCCACAATACTACATAAGGAATCACTCTCCAAATACATGTTGTGTGTATGAAAATATGCCTATTATAATGAATTCAAAACACATTCAATAAAACCTTATATCAAAGAAGCTTAAAGAAAAATAAACAAATTCTCAGTGCAACTTCCTCAAAGTCATTTTATTGCTCTCAGATTTAGTATGCCAAGCTCAATGAAATGGACTACTAGAGAATGAGATTTAAACTAAAATGCATACTATACTAAGATGCAATATTATGCTATGATATCATAAGATTATTGCTAAGATATGCTAAAGATGCAAGTGCATAAGTGTAATTGTGTATGTGTGCCAGTGTCTATATCTGTGTCTATGTGTAACCAATGCTTGGATTCGCACATGTACTTATAGAGTTTTTCAAGGATTTTGATTGGCTGAGTTGATCAACAGCTATGATAATTCCTGACAGATCGAGCGGTCGAAGATGGATGAGACTGAAGAGAAAATAGAAGAAAACAAATAAAGCAGGATTTTTCCATTTTCGTGGAAGAGATCAGATGAGATGATTAACAAAATCATCTTTTTTAGAAGATAATGGAAAGATATTGAGAAGATAAATAATGAATTATCAAATTCAATTATTTATTTATGGGTGCATATAGATTTTTCTTAATTAAATAAATATTTAATTAAGATTTTGAGGAAATCAGAAGATTTCATAATTAAATGAAATATTTAATTATGATTTGAAGAAAGCATATCTTTAATTAAATAAAATATTTAATTAAATTTGAAGAAATGACATGTGTATGAAATGAATTAAATAAAATATCTAATTAATTAGAAGAAAGTTTAAAATAGAAGAAAAGAAATATTTAAATTTAATTAAAAATATTTAATTAAATTCAAAAGATGATAATTAATTTAAATAAATAAAATGTATTTATTTAATTAATCAAGTAGACATGTGAAATAATTAAATAAAATAAATTTATTCAATTATGGTGGGAGAATAAAATGACTGAACAATATAATTAAATTAATTAAATTTAATTAAATGTAGAAGACTTTAGAGAAATTAATTAAATAATAAATATTTAATTAAATGTCAGGATTATTTAGCCGTGACCAATTTTATGCATATACATTTTGCCCCTTTTTGAAGTGATGTGTGAAACGCATTACTTGAAAGAATAAAATTTTTGCCCCTGATATGCTTTTGATGTTGATGTTGATGATGCCCCCTCGGGAGGTAAATCACGGATAATGATAAACAAAACGTGATTGGATGATGACATTTTGCTGGTGATTCAGTGATTTAACTCCCGATAAATGCTATAATAGATGCCTCTGGTGAAAAATAAAGTAAATGCCACCAAAAACCCACCTTAATTGACCCATATAAGGTAAAAGGGGTAAAAGTGGAAGTCATTTTCACCCTTTTACTATAGTGATTTTTATGCTCTGAGAGTGACGTGGTGAGATGCAGATTCCATTTCACACGCATAGATTCGAGTGGGCTCGCCGATTCCAAAAACCAGCCGTGGATGGACCACCGGTGAGTCGATTGAACCCTTTATGATTCAAAATTTTGTGAATTTGATCAATTTTCAAGTTTTTTTCACACGGATTTAGGGAAAAGAATAACGTTTTAGCACATCTGCCTATCTGTTTTAGCGCATTCAAAAATTTTTGTAGCACATCTAGGATGTTCTTTACCGCATATAGGTGCAGGGTAAATGTAGGTTTTCTAGTGCATACGAAGTGTAGATTAGCGCTTATAGGAGTGAAGTCCGGCTAGAAAAATTTAGCACATCTAGGGCACAGAGTTGCGCATTTAGGGATTGGTCGCAATAGAAGTGTATTAGCGCATCTAGGGTATTAAATAGCGTATCCACAGGGTATCTTAGCGCATGTAGGGTTTTAGCGCTTCTAGATGATGAAATAGCACATCGGAGGGGTATCTTCGCACATATAGGGTTTTAGCGCTTATAGGAAAAACTTTAGTGTTTTTAGGGTGCAAAAGTGTACATAATGAGTTTTAGTGCTTTTGAGGTAAACTGCAGCGCTTTCAAGTTTCAGTGCATCGGAGGCACAAATTAGCGCATCTAGGAAAATTTTGGCAGAATGCGATTGTGATAAATTGTGATAAAAAATGATGGTGTATACATTGCTTCCTTGGTCAATAGATAGAGAAATTATTTTGCCATCATGATGATATGGATAGAAATGATAACTTTGCTTCCCCAAATAGAAAACAAAGAGTAGATAGCTGATAACTTTGTTTCCCAAAAAAAAAGAGTAGATTGATTGATTGATTGACTGATTGTCTAATAACTTTGCTTCTCATGAATGAAAAACAAAGAGTAAATGTCTAATAAATTTTCTTTCTATGATAGAAACCAAATAGTATAATGATGATAGAATAGATTGATTTGATATTCAGATAGATAGATGTAGCAGTGATTGCACGATATGATTGATTGCATAATATGGGTCATTGATATGATGCATTGATAGACATAGCACATGATATGAGTCGTTGGTATGAGTCTGATTAATTTTCCTTGTGATGACCAAAAAAATAGGAGGTTTTCGACAACCTCCAAATTAGAGAGCGTTTCCCAACATGTTGCGATCGGGTAGAGTTGACTCCAACAGAGACACAGTGGATAGTTGACTGTGGGTTGGGATCTTTTTTTACTATTCCACGAGGGATTCGAGTCAACAGGGGATTGATGATGGCCTTGGCAGAGAGGTGGCACTTCGATCATAACACCTTTCATTTGCTGACAGGTGAGATGACTGTGACACCCGAGGATGTGTACAGGATTCTAGGGATTCCCATGGTAGGTGCACTTGTGGTTTATGACCACAAGGAGATAGGAGGGACCGAGGCACTGAGGCATATATGTGGTGATATGTCTATAGCAAGATATTGGGTGTCGTGGGGGGATTTCAACAGATATCCAACCTTAGTTGTTGTGCTAGGTGCATTCATTGGACACTTCCTTGGACCAGACCATCAGTCGAAGGGATTTTCAGTTGGTTGGGGTTGGATGCTAGAGTGGATGGTGATCCAGCCATGGAGGTATGCCTGGGGGAGCTATATTTTGGCTCATTTGTATCATGATCTACATCAGGTGGTATACTAAGGATTGACTAGTTTGGCCAGTGGTGTGACTCTACTCCAGATCTGGGCATGGGAGCATATTGTGATTACGAGGCCAACATGTGCCAGGGCTAGGCCACCAAGCAGGCCATATGTATATGCATATTCAAGTGCACTTGTCCAGCCCAAGCTGGGCAAGTTGGAGTACTGGCGACGTGTGTTAGATGATGTGGATGCAGTCATATGGAGGTTGTATACAGATTGCGAGCCCTAGGGCACAGATCATTTCAAGATGTCATTTGTTTGTATGCCTCGATATCTTATAGGACAGACCCCGTATATCATTGAGATATTTTTGGCCTTGTGAGTTCAAAGACAGTACAGATACACACAAGGGATTCCACAAGGCGTTGCTCACTATGGGCGGTGCAAGGATGATCTTGGATGGGGCCGATGTATTACATACCAGGTGGCATATACAGAGTATTCTAGCTTACAGCCTAAGGTATGGGCATATAGGTCAAATGTGACAGATGCAGGTATGTCAGATGAGTACTTGGTGTACTTCCACACACAGATTCCCATGATTTACATGCCCAGATGAGCCAGGGCCCATTGCAGTAGTGCAGCAGCCAGGGGTGGAGAGACAGGAGGATGTGGCTGGCGGAGAGCAGGCGATGGATGGAGGAGAGGAGGAGGAGAGCAAAGATGAGGAGGAGGGGGACAGAGATGAGGAGGAGGGAGACTGAGATGAGGATAGCTCAGATGATGGGGATGATGGGGGAGATGGTGGAGGGGAGGAGGAGAGGGCAGTGAGGCAGAGGTTAGACAACCTAGGCAGTGCTTAGATTGTACGGAGGCCCAGATCTGGTGGCAAACCACGGACCATTATCAGGGTGTCCTCCTCATCACAACAGGTGCATATAGACATGTTGCAGGCCCAACTGCAAACTGTTCAGGGTCAACTAGGTCAAGCACAGAGTTTGATAGCGTAGTTATTGTCCCAACTTGCACAGGTATAGGCTCAGGCTTCAACACTGACACAAGTATCTCAGCCTACTCAAGACCCACAGATAGCCTAGTTGATCATAGAGAGGGATGCACTGAGACGGAGGGCAGTGGAGGCCGAGGGTGTTGCTCAAAGGCTTATGGGCACTATAGAGAGTGCATCTTTGCGGGATGCTATTGCAGAGGGCATGGAGATGGCGAGGGAGGCAGAGTACTACCATGTCAAATATGAGGAGTTGTTTCCTCATGAGCGCAGGGAGCCATTCCCACGGTTTCGTAGTAGGACCAGGAGCAGGTTGCAGATAGCCACATAGAGCATGGGGGTTACTAAGCCTCGGCGGGATCCAGACGCAGGTACTAGTGGCAGGCCACCTCCTTCCAGACCAGCTCCATCAGGGGCATCGACCAGCTAGTTTATGATGTCGTGATGCAAATATATTTCACACATGTATATCATTTTTGGAGCATGTATATTTGATTTTTGATCATATCCCATGTATCTCTCTTTGGACTTTTTAGTTTCCTTGGACATTGGACATTTGTATTATTTATGATGAGTGATGATATGCAACAGCGATGATTTTTTATGATGTGATGTGCATGTATGAGATGATGATGTGATATGCATTTATTTCTATATGTTACAGATTTTGATATGCATTTGAATGATTTGATGACTAACATGATATACAAGATGATTTGATATGATGTTTTTATGATGATGATAAAAAATAATTGATGATGTGTACTAATGATGTCATGCAGGTGGATGACCTATGATGTGATTATGAGAATATGTCATGGGATATTTGATATGTTTTATGAAAAATGTTGTTTGGTAAATGATATGAAAATGCATGTATGGAATGTTTGTTTTTGGATTTTCAAATGCAAGTAAATAATGATAATATGACGGAAAATGAATGGTGTGTGTATGATATGCATCATGAATTTGTAATATGAATTAATATGAAAAATGATAGGATGATTAAAGATATGATATGAATGTAATGTGACAAATGATAAATGATATGAATAATGATAGGAAGTGAAATGATTAATAATAATGAGATGTATGATAAGATGATAAATGATATGTGATGAAATGTAATGTTTAATAATGATGATGAAATGATAAAATGAAATGAAGTGATGATTAAATGAACGATAATGAAATGATAAATGAGAGGGTAATGAAATGAAATGATAATGAAATGAACGATAATGAAATGATAAGTGAGAGGATAATGAAATGAAATGAACAATAATGAAATGAAATGAATGATAATGAAATGATAAATGAGAGGATAATGAAATGATATGATAATGAAATGATAAATGAGAGAATAATGAAATGAAATGATAATGAAATGAACGATAATGAAATGAACGATAATGAAATGATAAGTGAGAGGATAATGAAATGAAATGATAAATGAGAGGATAATGAAATGATATGATAATGAGAGGATAATGAAATGAAATGATAAGTGAAATGAAATGATAAATGCGATGCAAATGTGCAAAATGGAAATGAAATGAATATGAAAATGATAAGTGAGATGCTAATGATATGAAGATGATAGATAATATGAAAATGAAGGCGATATGAAAATACAGAATGGATAAATAGACGATATGAAATGATAATGATAATGAAATGATGAATGATATGATAATGAGATGATGAAGAATTTGAATGATATGAAATGATAATGATAATGAAATGATAATATGAAAGTGATACGATATATCTAAGAGATGAATGATATGAAATGATAAAGGATCTAAATGATATGCACATGAATGATAAATGATAAATGATAGGACCTAGATGAGAAGATGAAAGGTGGTGATGAAACAAATGTCCAAATATCCTCCATAAATAGTCCAAAGAGATATGACAGCCATTGATATTTGTGTTAGCCCTTCAAAACTCTGATGTGAATCCATTATGCAGTCATATACACTAATCTAAAAATGAAATGCAACTAAATGAAATGAACCATTTGTTGAGCCTTTTGTTAGCTTTCTTGAATCATCATAGAGCCTTTTAAAATGTTGGAAGTATGTACAAGCATCAGAGGGTAAATTAGCACCAATGATGACTTGATTACAACTTTCATGATTTTTGATATAGCAAGTAAACAGAAGCATTGAAGTATAATTGAACCAAGATGACCTGAGCATTCCTTGCATAAATAGACAAAGATTAACCACTTTCTGGTGCAAATGTGGAACTGTCATCAATGATATTGCTTTGGAAATCATGTCTCACAACATATTTGCACCAGATTGAGAGTTAATCTCAGGACAATAGACAAAGAAAAATCATTCTCTTTCCTCATCACTCTAGTTTAGTACATCATTGAGTGTGTTCCAGAGAGATGATATCGAAAAGCAAACAATCATTGTTCAAAATGAAAGACTGTTATTCCAAACATTATTTAGATTATAGATCATCTAGATATGAGTCATGATATGGTACCAGCTGAAAATTGTTGTGATACGGATCGATGATTGGATAGTTCATGTGATTTTATTGTTTGTTCGCATGATTGATCTTATGTCATTGTCTAGCTGTTTTGATAAAACCTGAAAGTTGGTTGCCCCCAGTATGTCAACGTTTTGCCCCTAGTATTAACATATCTCGTTGAAATGAATATGTCCCATAATCAAGTCATGGTAAGACGTTATTGTTCTAGGCGAATGATGACAACATGATGTCGATATGGCCCTAAGATGATGGAAAAATGCATGAAAATGAAGGCTGAGAAGCCCAGTGCAAAACATGAACTAATAGATGGAGAGCTACAAATAGCGTTTGTTTGCCAGATTTTCACTATTTGTTTTTATTGCATTTTTCTTGTCAATAGACTGCCTATTGCCAGGTTTTCACCCTATGACGATTTTTATTTTTTTATATTTTATATATATATATGTATATGTATATTTTCTTTTTTTCTTTTTCTTTTTTTTTTTTTACTACCGAGATGCCTGTCTGCCAGGTTTTCACCAAGGTAACCATTTCTCCAAGACATTTTTTGCTATTTTTGTGATTTCTTCAGGACTTTTTCTGATGTTTTTGACATTTTTTTAAGGACTTTTTCTAATGTTTTTATATTTTTTCAGGACATTTATGGATGATGATAGCTGACTTAAACATAATATTTCTTCAGGTGCATGTTGTTGATGGGTTCATCAAATAGGTCCCCTTCTGGCATCAATAGCTTGTAGGCTCTTGAACCGTAGACTGCGATAACCACATAAGGACCTAGCCAATTTGGTTCAAACTTTCCTTTCTTTTCCCTGTCTTGCTGATTTCATGGATTTTCTTTCAAAACCATATCACCCACCTAAAAGATACGTGACTTTGTGATTATAGCTACGAGACATCATCTGTTGGTATGCTTTCAAATGGTCAACTGCTCTTTGTCTTTTTTCATCTAGGAGTTCCAGTTCTTGGAGTCAGGAAACCCTATATTCAACATCTGTTGTGAGACCTTTCAGTGACACTCTGACTTAGGGTATTTCAACTTCTAAAGGTAATACGGCTTCTGCTCCATAGACAAAAGCATACAACGTTGCTCCTATTAGTGCGCAGACACCGGTTCTGTAGGCCCATAAGGCGAGGTTGAGTTGAACATGCCAATCTTTCCCTGAATCATTCACAATCTTCTTTAGAATTTTTAGTATAGTCTTATTTGAGGCCTCTGCTTGGCCATTCCCTTATGGATAGTAAGGTGTTGAATATTTTTGTTGAATATGAAATCTCTCACAAAGTTCATCAACATCCTGATTCTTGAAAGGTCGTCCATTATCTGTAATAATGGAGTTGGGAATGCCATACCGAAAAATGATATAGTTGAGTATGAACATTGATATTTGTTTGCCGGTAACTTTATTAAGAGGAACTACCTCAATCCACTTGGTAAAATACTTTGTGGCTGTGATGATGAACTTATGCCCGTTTGATGATGAAGGATGAATCTTGCCTACTAGATCTAACCCCCATTAGGAGAATGGCTAGGTTGGCGTAAATGGTTGAAGTTCCTATGTAGGAGAGTGAATGAGATTCCCATGAATATGGCATTTTGAGCACATTTTCACAAAAGTGAATGATTCCTTCTCCATTGTAGGCCATTAATAACCCATTCTAATCAATTTCTTGGATAAGGTCAATCCACTCGAATGAGTACCACAAATTCCACCGTGAACCTCTTGTAAAGCTTTGTCAGATTCATCACGTTCAAGACATCGAAGTAGAGTACCATCAAGACCATGACGATACAGGGTGTCGACGATAAGAGTGTAGCGAGAGGATTGGCAGATAAAATTTCACTTTTGGTTACGGGATAAATTAGGTGGTAAGATATTGTCTTTTAGGTAGGCATAAATCTTGCCATGCCAAGGTGAATCGGATCCCACCAAGTGGCAAATGATTTGGCTTTCATGGGTTTCATAAGCAGGTGTAAATGATTGTTCCACTAGAAATTCATAGCGAGCCTAATTTTCAGGGAGTTGTAATAATGATGCAATCGTAGCCATGGCATCGACTGCTTTGTTATCAAGTCTTGAAATTTGTGTGAATTTGATGTCCACAAAGTACTTTTTGAAGTCATCAACCATCCTTTTATATGGCAATAGTTTGTCATCTTTGGTCTGATAATCATCATTGATCTGATTAATGACTAACTATGAGTCGCCATACACTTGTAATTATGTAATCCTCCATTCCAATGCTATTTTAAGTCTAGTGATTAATGCTTCATATTCGGCTATGTTGTTGGTGCATGGAAACATCAACCTATATGATCGAGGAATGGTGTGTCCTTGGGGAGTGACAAAAAATATGCCTGCCCCCGATCCATGTTGAGTGAAAGAACCATCAAAATATAGGGACCATGGTTGTTTGGATTCTACAGTAAAGACATCAACATCTAGAAATTCAATGTGCAAGGGTGGTCTACTTGTAGTGGTGCTTCAGCTAGTTGATCAACGATAGCTTGTCCTTTGATTGCCTTGCGATCAATATAATGGATGTCAAACTCACTCAGAATCATTACCCATTTTGCTAACCTTCCTGTCAATGACGCTTTGCTTAACAGATACTTGAGTGGATCAATCTTTGAAACAAGATTGATTGTATGAGTTAACATGTAATGCCAAAATTTATGTGAAGCAAAGACTATTGCTAGACAAGCCTTCTCGATGGTAGTGTAGTTGAGCTCATGACTTGTTAGTGTTCTGCTAATGTAATAAATTGTATGTTCTTTCCCTGTATGGTCTTCTTGTGCTACGAATGCACCCAAGGATGTCTCTGTTGCGGCAATATACAAGATCAATGGTTTGTCTAGATTTGGTGATACTAGAACTCGTGGAGTCATTAAGTACTATTTGATTTGTTGAAAAGATCATTCACACTTATCATCCCACTTGAAAGGAACATTCTTATGCAGTAGATGTGTGAAAGGTAGACTTTTGTCGGCCAGTTGTGCAATGAACCTTCGTATAGATTGGAGTCGTCCCTATAATGATCTCAATTGACTGATATTCCTTGGGGGAGGCATTTCCATTATTGCATGTACCTTGGCAAGATCTACTTCAATTCCCTTTTTTGAAACAATGTATGCTAAGATTTTTCCAGATGTGACCCCAAAAACACATTTCTTGGGATTGAGGTGAACTTTGAATTTCTCCAATCTTGCAAATATTTTGGACAATATTTCCAGATGTCCTTCTCTGGTGTATGACTTTGCCAATATGTCATCTACATAATCTTCCATGAATGTGTGCATCATGTCATGAAATATCAGAGTCATGGCTCTTTGGTAAGTAGCCCTAGCATTCTTTAGACTGAAAGGCATGACGTTCCAACAGTAAGTTCCCCATGGACATGTGAAAGCTTTTTTCTCCTGGTCTTCAGGTGCGATCTTGATTTGGTTGTAACCAGAAAAACCATCCATTAATGAATACATGGCATGGCTAGCTGTCAGATCAACTATAGTGTTGATGTTTGGAAGTGGAAAGTCATCCTTAGGACATGCTTTATTAAGATCCCTGAAATCTGTAGACACTCTGAAACTTTTATCTGGCTTGGATACAAGAACAATGTTGGAGATCCATTCTGCATAGTCGATTAATCTTATGAAGCCCACATCAAGGAGTTTTCTCAGTTCTTCCTTAACCAATAATGCAACATGAGGGTGCATCTTTCTGAGTTTTTGTTTCACAGGCTTAACCCCTGGTTTGATAGACAAGTGATGCATGATAAGATCAGGATCAAGACCTAGCATGTCCACATAAGACCAAGCAAAGTTGACTTGATTTTCTTTTAGAAATTCCATGAACTCTGGTATTTCTTTCTTTGTCATTGATGCAGCTAACTGTAAAGTCCTTGGTTTGTCTAAAGTTTCAAGATTGACGGCATTTGTAGGCTCAATCAAGATAGGCGATTGCTCATGGTAGTGCTCCAGGAGAGTGTCAAGATTCCCATCATTCGGTGCCTTAAAAAGGTTTTCACCATCCGATACGCTCTTTATTTTATCTTTTGTTTGATCTAACACTGCCAAATTTTAGTTTTCACCATTAGATCTTTCTTTTTTATTTTTACTTTTGCAGCTAGGAGAATTAACACTCTCCTAATTAAAGACTTTATGCCAAAAATTGCTAGTGGAACAATCATTTGCATCATCCGCATAAAGGAAGTTGACGATAGATTCATCGCTTGGAAACATAGGTATATCGATAGGTTCGGATGAATCCCAATTAATGAGATCTGGATGGATTAAAGATAGCAAGTTGTCAGGTTGCGTGAAATCGGCTATGGTTATGGTCATAACGGAGTTGACCATAGGATCCGAGGTATGAGGTGGATCAATGATGATATTGTTCTCATGATAATCTTGTTCGTTTAAATCTGACTCAGTATCACTAGAATCATAGTCACCTTGTAGTTCAGATTCTCATGTTTGGGTCCCTGAACCTTCACCTTCAATTAGAGTTGGGATATACTAGTGTATTAAATCAACCTTTTCTGTGCCTCTAGAACTCATCATTGTAAATGGTGTCCCATTCATATTCAACGGAGTCTGTGTCAGAGTTATTATCCACGAAATTTTGAATTGTTTCCAAACATGCTTCTCTTGAATCTAAACCTTCTTGCAATGTGAAGATAGTGCCATGCAGTTGTTTGGATGTTCCTTCTTTTGAGTTAGTATCATAGCCTAATCTAGTTTTCTCTTTCGCAACAAGTCCTCGAAGGTGAATATGCTCAACTACTCCTTTTCTTTTTCTAATAGGACCCTTATCATAGCCCATTTTCTGCATGATTGAATACCCTTTTCCATATCTATCTGTTGGTAATTTGACATTAAAAATTGCTTCATCTTCATCTTTATAGAGCCAGTTTAGAATTTCTCTATCCTCAGGATCTTCCATGGGGAATTTTTCTTTGATGAATTGTCCATTAAACTTTGTGCTTGGCTCTGTTGGTGGTTGTGTTGATGTTGATGCTACTGATATTTGATGTTGTGTGATAGAAGGTTGTCCATGTGACCGAGGTGATGTAGGTAAATTAGCAAGACAAAGAGAGTACTCCCTAACTCCATGGTCCTTGAATTTCAATTTCTTGTCAAAACTATTGGTTAACTGATTGATTTGTGTGTCAATCTTGAGAGAATTACTAGCACAAGCTTCTCGATTGTTAGGAACCAAAGTATCTTGACTGGCTTTGATATTGGCACAAGTTTGAATATTTGAATTATCAGCTGGTATCATGATTTCCTATCCATCATAAGGAAACTTAAGACATTGATGATATGTGGATGGGACAACTTGCATTTCGTGGATCCAAGGATGACCCAACAAGATGTTGTATGCAAGATCACAGTCTAATACTTGATAGAAAGTATTTTTGATAATAGGTCCCACTCTGATTGGTAGCATTATTAGACCCTTGGATGCTCTTTCTTCATCATCATAGGCTTTAATAGTAGTCTTTCTTCTGAGATCAATGGAGTCCTCAAAAAATCATAAATCCTTAACCAACTTCATGGTACATATGTTCAAACCAGCACCTCCATCTATTAGAACTCGTCTGACACGAAACTTGTGAACCATGATTTCCAAGTATAATGATGAATTATGGGGATGAGTTATGGAAATGCCATCTTTTTCGGAGAATGAGAGGCATGTGGGTGAGGACAAGTGTCCTACCATGGCTTGAAATTGGTCCACATCCAGATCGGTGGATACAATCATTTCAACAAGGGCCTTTTCGAGAATTTCTTAATGTGCTGGGGAAATTTTCAAGAGTTCTAAGATAGAAATCTAAGCAGGAGTTTTTTTAAGTTGGTTGACTAAGTCATATTGATGTTGAGGTGGAGGTCCAATGGATTTTGAAGAGGCACCCTTTAAGACAACTTTAGCTTGCACCCTTGTTGTTGCGTTGACTTCTCTATATTCCACCTTCTCGTTGACTTTAATAACATTGACCCGTTCATCATCAGTGTAGATATGATTGATTATCAAATCATCAATATGATTTACACTTTTCCAGAAGACTCACCTTTTTGATAGTTGGGCAAAGGGTTGTGAAAAGCTTGGTGGCCTTCATTTGATTGTTGATGTCCTTCTATTGTGATGGTGCCATTTTCGATTAAGTCTTGAATGGAATTCTTCAAGGCTTGGCAGTTATTTGTGCAATGACCTTTGCATCGATGATAGTCACAATAGTATGCCTCATTCCATGATGGAGGCTTCACACTGGGTTCATAATTTCATTGAGGTGGCAAGGTAATGACATTTTTAGCCATCAACTCTTTGAATGCAGATTCCAAAGATTGACCCAGTGGAGTGTAAGTTCTTCTACTAGAGAAGAATGAAAATCATTGTGGATTTGTGTTTGAGGTATTCCCTAAGGAGTTGTTATTGTTATTGGTTCCTCGGTAACCTTGATTGTTGGCAGTCCCTTGATTGGGAGTAGAATGTTGATTCACATTGTTCCTCAGAGGAGGAGGATTGTTTCCTTGATTTGTGACCGAGTTGAAATTGTTATAATTGTTGTTGCAAGGAGAACTTGGAGTACTAAGGAAAAATGGCTTAGTCGAGATATGATTTGCATCAACAACACCATCATTTACCATGTTCTTGTTGCAAGTCCAAAATTTAGACTTGTCCTGATTGTTATGATGATTGGATGAGCTAAGATTATCCTTGTCAAGTTTTATTATTCCTCTTTTGACCAAAGCACTTTCAATGGTTATAGCATCTTCAATCAATTTCTCAAAAGAGGGAGGACAATGTAAATTCAAACAATAGCTCATTTCTGAATTTAAGCTGTTAATGAAGGTGACCATCTTTTCCTTTTCAAGAACAGGATGTGGATATCTAGCGAACATTCTTCTCCATCTCTGAAGAAAAGTGATAAAAGGTTCACTAGGTTTTTGTGCAACTTTGTGGAGATCTATCATAGTGATTTAGTGTTGGATGTTGTAGGAATATTGTATTATAAAAAGATTGATTAATTCCTCAAATTTCTTGACAGGAGGTGTGATTTTTGATAGCCATTCCATAGAGTGAGCTTCAAGACTCCTAGGAAACAAACACATCAAGTAAGTGTCCTCATGAGCGAACTCTAGTCATGTTTCAAAAATCTCTAACATGATCGATTGGATTTGATTTCCCATTAGAACGATCAAATTTTGGAATTTCACAATGTTTCAGAAATGGAATCATGTTGAGACTTCGATTGAAAGGATAAGGACAAATTTCCTCCAGAGTATATTTCTTTGTTGTGGTTCCCCATTGTAACTCTTTAATTTGTCCTTTAAGTGCCTTAATTTGTTGATTCAAAGCACTAAGATCAGATAGGGGTGTTTCTTCAAGTTTGCTCTTCTAATTCTCGGTATCAAATTCATGAGGCAATTTAGCTCCTTGGTCAGCTAGATAGAAGAAATATTTTTCTTTATCGCATTGCAAGATCTTTTCTATGGCTTTGTGAAAATTTGGGATCTTGCTCAGCCTCTCTAAGACATTCTTCATCTCGCTCATCCTCACTATCTGTTTTGCTCATGTCTTTGTATTTGTGGAATGGATTTTCTTCTCTGTTATCCATGTTGAAAAGTGGATTACGACTTACACTGTAAAGAGGATTATTGATTTCACCTTCTTCTTGAGTGTTTTGGATATGACCTTCTTGTTGGATTTCGTCCTTCAATTTATTGTATTGAGATCTTGTAGAGATAGGCATATGATTTTGAAGAGTTCTTCTAAACTTAGATCATAGTTCTGATAAGTGCAATAATGATGATATCTTGATCTGATAAGATGGGAATCTTATGATATGATCAAAGATGTTCCTAATTTTTGTTTGTGGCTTCCAATGATGAAGGATGTCAGAATCCTATTAGGGAAGTTGAATCAATAATCAGAAAAAAGTGCACTCTTAAAGATTTGATCTTTGTTTTTGAAGAAAGGTTTTTAAAATCACTGAAGGATTTGATTGGGATGTGATGGATATTCAATAGAAGGTTGTGGTATATTATCAAACTCAAGAGGTTGATTAAGATTATGTCGTTGAGATATACCTAATCTCTGATAATAAGCTCGAGAATCCAAAGGTTCTACAGTGTACTCGTCAGTGAATCCCCTAACAAAGTCTTGATATCTATGAAGAAATTTGCGGTAACGAAGCAAGACATGTCAACTTTTGTACAAAAATTCTCTTCTTTGCAATGTTTTCTTGTACCCTAAACATTTCTTGGGTTTCTTGATCCTATTGGAAACTAATTTCTTGACAAATTTTGTTGATTTCCACTCTTTAAGCATGAGAGAGATATCATAAAGTTACTGGACCAAAGATGTCAAAAAGTCAGGTGTGTGAATGATTTCAATTGTTGTTTTTCATGTTCATTTCGGATGATCTTTTATCTAAATTAATGTGAATGAAAACACAACAAACACTCTGAATTAAATGGAATATAACCAAACAAAGATAAAGCAAGCACATCCTATGGTAAAGCTAGGACAATATCCGCTAGATTCCACGCGGGTTTCCCCAGCCGCATATCGGTAGCGTGTGAATTAAAAAGCTTGGCTGCATGGGCTCCCCCTTACAATGCACTCTCTTCTTAGGCCAACCAAGCTTCCAACCCCCATGAAACTCCCATGGCAGATTGATCACCTCTACTACAGAATGCAAAAGTGTGGATGCCTTCACATCAACCGGTGTTGCGCTAGCAAATAGAAGGTTTTTGGTTTACTAAACAATGGTGTTTAATTCAGGACCTCCGTTCGAGTAGCCATACATGGGGCGCAAGATTAAGCTTCGTTTAGGAGGCACTCCAACCTGAAGAGGTTAAGCTCAATAGGGTTTTGAGGAGTACAACTTGGTCCGTATGACACATCCACACTCGTAATCTTATGTTTTCCCTTAAGATTCACATTTGTATACCGATCGGGGGTAGCTTGGCTTTAGCTCCATTGCTGGTCTGAGTCGCGTTAGGGTGATGAAATCCCTAGGCAAGCCCAATTTCTAGAGGCAATAATCATTTCTCTTACACCCAGGATCGCATTAGTGTGTAAGGGGAGAGGATACTTCGGTTATTGCATCAGGGTTACACAGGGATAAAGTGGGTCTAGATTTTTGATCACCTAGTTTGCACAAGGTGAGAGCATAATCACCTACCACTTTCAAGTGCAATCAAGTAGAGTAGACAAATTCATTTTAATGCACCAAATCACAATGATTTAAGCTAAGTGAAGATATTGCTTCACAACCGACATGGGGTTCATTTTAACTGCATGATCAAAGTGTGGTGACTATCCTAGATTGATTCATTTTAAACCAGAAAAGATCTTGTCTGCGGAATGCATCAAACTCAAAATCCTATTTTTGTGTTACAACCCAGATGCACAGAAATAGACAATATATGCGCAAAAACAAATCCCAAATGAGCATAAATAGATCCCTAATGCGCTACATAAAATCCTAAATGCGCTAAAACAGTCCTTAAATGTGCTACTTTAATTAGAAGCAAATTTAAATCTATAAATGACAGCAACTAATGCTCTGAAATCTACCTTAATTGCGCTAATTTAACTCTTAAATGTGCTACTTTAATTCTTAAATGCACTAATTTAATTAAATGCAGATTTAACTCTAAATGTAAAGAGACTATATGCGCTATTCTATCTCTCAGATGCACTAAATTAACTCTCAGAAGCATCGAAATAGTCCCTAGATGCACTGAAATACCTACAAAATAGAAGCATTAAATTCCCAGATGCGCTGCAAAAAGTATCAGATGCGCTAAAATGCGAATTTTTCCGAAAGCCGAACTCCAAAACGCAGAAACCTGTCAGAATGCTCAATAAGAAAAAGTCAAAATCGGGGCATAAGCCCCACGGTGGGTGCCATTTTATGTGTGTATGAAAATATGCCTATTATAATGAATTCAAAGCACATTCAATAAAACCTTATATCAAAGAAGCTTAAAGAAAAATAAACAAATTCTCAGTGCAGCTTCCTCAAAGTTGTTTTATTGCTCTCTATCTCCAGCATTTCGTTGATTCCAGTTGCTCTCAGATTTAGTATGCCAAGCTCAATGAAATGGACTACTAGAGAATGAGATTTAAACTAAAATGCATACTATACTAAGATGCAAGATTATGCTATGCTATGATAAGATTATTGCTAAGATATGCTAAAGATGCAAGTGCATAAGTGTAATTGTGTATGTGTTCCAGTGTCTATATTTGTGTTTGTGTGTAATCAATGCTTGGATTCGCACATGTACTTATAGAGTTTTTCAAGGATTTTGATTGGCTGAGTTGATCAACAGATGTGATAATTCCTGACAGATCGAGCGGTCGAAGATGGATGAGACTGGAGAGAAAAATAGAAGAAAACGAATAAAGCAGGATTTTTCCATTTTCGTGGAAGAGATAAGATGAGATGATTAACAAAATCATCTTTTTTAGAAGATAATGGAAAGATATTGAGAAGATAAATAATGAATTATCAAATTCAATTATTTATTTATGGGTGCATGTAGATTTTTCTTAATTAAATAAATATTTAATTAAGATTTTGAGGAAATCAAAAGATTTCATAATTAAATGAAATATTTAATTATGATTTGAAGAAAGCAGAAGATCTTTAATTAAATAAAATATTTAATTAAATTTGAAGAAATGACATGTGTATGAAATTAATTAAATAAAATATCTAATTAATTAGAAGAAAGTTTAAAATAGAAGAAAAGAAATATTTAATTAAATTCAAAAGATGATAATTAATTTAAATAAATAAAATGTATTTATTTAATTAATCAAGTAGACATGTGAAATAATTAAATAAAATAAATTTGTTCAATTATGGTGGGAGAATAAAATGACTGAACAATATAATTAAATTAATTAAATTTAATTACATGTAGAAGACTTTAGAGAAATGAATTAAATAATAAATGTCAGGATTACTTAGCTGTGACCAATTTTATGCATATACACATGCAAATAATGTTGATTTATACAATACCGGCTAGCTTGAAAATAAGTCCCACAAATTATTTGGTAGTGGAGCATGCCAACTTAAATTTTTTTTAATAAAGGATTGGCACTGCGATGCAAAAGGACAATGAATAAATAATTGGCTTACCTCTTCCAACTCATTTTCACATAACACATTTAAATTGTGCTGCTATCCCAAGTTTGGCAAGCCTATCACTTGTCAGAATTCTTCTTTTAATAGCCAACCATGAAAAACAACTAACCTTTGGTAGCACTATTGAGTCCCAACAAAAGGACAAGGCTCTTTGAGGCTTGATACTTCCCCCTTGACTCATTATTTCCTTATAACCCATTTTGACTGTGTAATTTCCTAATTTTGACGGAGCCCATAGCAACTTATCCTCCCATCCTGAAACATAAACATTCCTTTGACTTAATAGGCTCTTAAATTCCTCTTTCTGAACATTTGGGCAAGCAATAGTTGAGACATCTCTCCACCTTACTTTCCCAATACAGTCATTTATGCTCTCAAAATAGTCACTCACATTTCTCCCCCAACTCATAGTAAGAAGATTTTGAATACACTGCAGATTATGAATTGTATTTAAGGGTGCATGCCCACCCCAAGAATCCACCCAAAACTTTACTTGTAAACCATCTTGAACTTCCCAAGTAAGATATGGGGAGATTACCTTTCTACATGCAACCAAGAATTCCACATTGTAGAGCCTTGTGGTGGGTTTGACATTGTAAAAATTCTCTTTGGATTTGTGCTATCCAAATACTTGGCTTGCATGACCTTACACCATTTCGTGTGTGGCTTAGAATACTTGTACCACACTAATTTTGCTCCTAATACCTGATTTCTAGTTGATAAATTGTGTATCCTAACACCCCCTTTTAGTTTGTCTTCACAAAGATTTTCCAATAAAATAAGTGAGATATTCTTTTTGTTATCAATGCTTCCCTTCCATAAAAAATCCCTAATTAGCTTTTCAATGAACAAAATTATAGATTTTGGAGCTTTTAGTACTGCCATATAATAGTTAGGGATGACAAAAAGGACTAATTTTATCAATAATATACGCTCTGATAATGACAACCACCTACCCTTCCATGTTGATATCCCCATCTGAATACTTTGAATGATTTTATCCTAGTAAGAAACTTTATTTTCCCTAGTAAGGAACGAAATGCCAAGGTATTCAAGTACAAGGTAATTCTGTTGTTTGAAACCCAAGATGATTGCTAATTTCCTTTTGTAAACCCAATTTGATATTAAAAGTATATATCTTTGACTTTTTCGTATTTATTTTTTGGCCTGATGCAAGTGAATATTTACTAGCATAAATTATTAACATGTTGAGATAAGATGACTTGTTCTAACAATTGATATAATCCCATGTGTGGACATATAGTATCAATTAAAATAGCTTGGTGACCACATTTATTTGATGAACTAGCATAAATTTCAACCATAGAAGCATAAATATGCAAAAAAACTTGATTAATCTCAATTTACTATATGATGTTAGCTCCCCTATATAAGGAGAGTTACCATATTAGAGAATAAGTATTAATATATAATAATATTAATTAACATAAAATACTATATGATGTCAGCTCCCCTATATAAGGAGAGTTACTATATGAGAGAATAAGTAATAATATATAATAATATAGATGTTTATTCAATATTAATTATTAACATCGTATAGTAATTTTTATTATGAAATATAATATATAATAATATTATAACTGGGGCGGTTGGAAGATGGCGTTCTGCGAAGCTTTGATGCGAGCTAGGGCCCGCGTGCCCTAGCTGGCTTCGCCTGGTTTCTGCGCGCGCCGGTGGCATTTTTCTGCTCGCGGGGGGGGGTTTTCTGTGTTTGCAGGGTGCTGGAGGAGGGTTGGACAGGGGTTTTACCTCCTCTTAGCAGCGACTGGGCGTTTTTCTGGCCGTTTTTTGGTGCGTGGGTCTCTGGATCGGGGGGTTCGAGGTCGTTTGGGCTTTTGGGCCGATTTCCTTGCCTCCTTCTGTCCTCTATTTGGTGCTTGGGCTCGTTTTGCCATGGAGATTCAGGGCCTTGCTTCTTCCCTGGATTTGGAGATGGTAGATCCATCCTCTTTGATGCATGCCAATAACAAGGATCGGACTGAGTTTCCTCCTTCTGGGGAAGGTACCTCCTCGTCAAAAGGGTCTTTTCGAATTAAAAAAGTTAATGGTTGTCTGGAGAGATCGGAAGATAGACCAGTTTTGGTTATTCAACCTGAGCAGGTTATAGAGGATGTTGATTACTGGAGCAAGCATGCTCTTATCTGCAAATTTTTGGGCCTTCGTCTTTCTCTTCCTGTGTTGGAGTCTTGGGCACGTCGGGTTTGGAACCCTGAAGGAGATATGGAAATTCTTTTAGCGGCTAATAACTATTTTCTAGTTATTTTTTCAAGCATGTCAGACAGGAATAGGGCTTTTGAGGGTGGCCCTTATTTCTTTAACCAGGTCGGGCTCTTTATCAAGCCTTGGCATATGGGCTTCAACTCTGCTGAAGAGATCCCGTCGCGAGTGCCTGTGTGGGTTCGGTTGCCGAGGCTTCCGCTGGAATTCTGGAGGGAAGATATCCTCCACTCAATCTCTTTACTTCTTGGGAAACCTGTTGGATCGGCTTCACAGACTCAAGATCGTAAGGTAATTTCCTTTGCTCGTATTTGCGTTGAAGTTGATTTGAACAATCCATTACCAGACTCTTTGGAAATTTGCATGGGTTCTTCCTCCTGGATTCAACAACTAGATTACGAAACCCTTCCATTTAGATGCAGAATTTGCCATGAATATGGTCATCTCCATCGCAGATGCCCCAGATTGAAAACTTCCCCCTTGCCTGCCTCTGAACCTCCTAGGTTGAATAAGGGGAAAGCTCCAGTGTCTGATGGGCCTGTTGATAAGGAGGGTTTTACCCCGGTTAAATCCCGTAATAAAGGCAAAGGCAAGAAGAGACCCTGGATGGATAGACAGAATGATGACACATTTAACAGGTTTGAGGTTCTGGATAGCGTAGTCCAAGAAGATGGTATTCCAATTGAGCTTTCTTCTGGGATTATGGGTCAGGTAGAGAATCAAGAGGTGGATGCAAGGAAGGAGGAGCCGATTCTATCGTCAGGGGCTCAACAAGTCGGTCAGCCGGCCTTGGACTTACCCTCTCAAGTTCAGAATATTGGTGGTATCCAGGAGTCACAGATAATGGTGGGTAATGCTAGGTTGGATCCTTGTCCCGATGCTGCGAAGGCATCCGCAGATTCTGTGAAGGGTGTTAAGGCCCCTCCTACCTTGGGCCTGCATCAAAAATCTTTTAAAAAGGGACCTCTAGATAAACAGTCAAGGAGTGGAAGGAAGACTGATCAAGAGAAGGTTAAGATAATGGGTGATACGTTGGTTGAGTCTGGGTCTGTGAGACCCATTGATTCTCACTTCTCCCACCCCCCTAAATGTTAGTTTTATCATGGAATGTAAGGGGGTTGAATAGCATCCCCAGACAAAAGGCTGTTCGTAGATTAATCGAGTCCCAGACTCCGGATGTGGTCTTCATACAGGAAACCAAGCTTACAGTGGACGGTTTGAATAATTGTGCTATGCGTATCTGGCCCCAAGGTTACTGGCAGGGGGTTGGGGCGTTGGGCAGTTATGGGGGGGTGGCTTGTTTCTGGAACCCAAGGAAAGTCACCCCCTTATGGTGGGTTTCTAGTCAGTCTTCTATCTCTATGGTTGCCTCCATTTTTGAAACTGGAGAAAGATGTCTTTTCTCCAATATTTATGCTCCTACTGACCTGACAGGTAAGACCCACCTTTGGGATCATATCAAGTTTGTCCGTTCTCTGGACCCGTTTCTCCCATGGATTTTGGCTGGTGACTTTAATGTTGTTATTAGTATGGATGAAAAACGAGGAGGGTTAGTCAGGCTTGATCCTTCTTCTCTTTTGCTCAGAGATAATATCAGTCTCCTTAAGCTTATTGATGTGAAGCCAACCAATGGTATTTTTACCTGGAATAATAGGAGGTGTGGTGATGAGGCTATCTCAGAACGTCTCGATAGATTTTTGGTGTCCTGTTACTGGATGAGCAGTAGGTGGACTACCGTTTCTGATATCCTGGATTGGAGGGGATCTGATCACTGGCCTATCAAGCTCTGTGTCTCCTCTTATGGGGTCACCAAAAATCCTTCATTCAAATTTCAATTGATGTGGTTACGTGATCACTCTCTTCAGGATCTGGTGCAGGATTGGTGGTACGAAGGGCTTCCTGCCCACAGGCGGGCCATGTTCACTTTCTGTAAACGGCTCCAACATGTGAAGTATAGGCTTAAGAGGTGGAATAAACAATGCTTTGGGAACCTACATGCTCAGAAACTTGCTGCTCAGTCCAAGCTGGATAGTGTCACTCGTCAGATTCGTGACCATGGGCTATCCTCTGACCTTTTGAATGCGGAATCCTTGGCCCTTAAGGGCTTAGAAGAGTGGGAGCTTCGGGAGGAGATTTTCTGGAAGCAAAAATCCCGTATTGAGTGGCTTCAGGAGGGAGATAGGAACACGTCTTTCTTTCATAATTCGGTTAAGGCCCGTAGGCAGGGGAGCTCTCTTTCCACGCTTGTCTCGAGTGATGGAACCCTTCTCTCGTCCGGTGGTGAAATTTCCAGGGAAGCTGTCAACTATTTTTCTAATCTTTTTGCTAAGGAGGATATTGCTGCTAGAACCGAGGTGAGGGCTATCTTGGATTCTATTCCTCACTTGGTCTCAGATGAGATGAATGGGGCTCTTTTGGGTCCAATCTTGTTGCCGGAATTGGAGAAAGTTGTGTTTAGTATGAAAAAAGGCAAAGCTCCTGGCCCAGATGGGTTTCCGATTGAGTTCTTCCAGGAATTTTGGGAAATAATAAAGTCTGATCTCCTTGAGGTGGTTCAGGAATCCCTTAGGAACAAACAAATGCTTAAGTCTTTGAACTCGACTTTTCTGGCTCTCATACCTAAGAAGGAGGGGGCTAACCGGATGGAGCAATTCAGGCCTATTGCTTTATGCAACGTTGTTTACAAGATTATCACCAAATTAATTGCTGAGAGACTCAAACCTCTCCTTGGTGCTTTGATCTCGGCTGAGCAGGGAGGTTTTGTGGAAGGGAGACAAATCTTGGATGGTGTCGTGATTGCTACAGAGGCTATTCACTCTATGGCTTCCTCTAAGGAGAGGGCGATGTTCATTAAGCTTGACATGGCTAAAGCTTATGATCGGGTGAGCTGGGAGTTCCTTCAGAATATCCTCTTGGCCTTTGGCTTTAAAGAGGAATGGGTGAGTTGGGTCCTCAGTTGTGTTACCTCATCCTCCTTCTCCGTTCTCATTAATGGGGAATCTTCAGATTGGTTTAGTGCTTCTCGGGGGCTTCGGCAAGGGGACCCTCTGTCCCCTTACCTTTTCATTATCATGGCTAAAGGTCTTGGTAGATTTATTAAATCTCAGGTGCGGCAGGGTCGTATTCACGGCTGGAGCTGGAACAACGTGCTCCCTCCTTGTTCTCACCTTCAATTTGTGGATGATACTGGACTAATGGGCTTGGCTAGAATTAGCGAGGCTGTGAATTTTAGGAGAACTTTAGACATCTACTTGAAAGCTTCTGGTCAGAGTATTAATGATGATAAATCTTCTATTTATTTCTTTAACACCCCTCGTCTCATTCAGAACAGGATTGCCAGGATTCTAAGATTCCAAATTGGGTCTCTTCCCCTGATGTACCTAGGGATTCCTTTGGCTTTGGGACCTCAGCGAAGAAATTTTTGGCAGGGGATGTTGGATAAGTTCCGGAGTAAGGTCAGTCATTGGACTTACAGATGGCTTTCTTCTGCTGGTAGGGTGCTTCTCCTAAAAACCGTGGTGCAGGCTCTACCTATTTATAGGTGTTGTGTGCAGATTCCTCCTGCCTCCTTTATGAGGGATTTTGATGCTCTTTCCCGGCAATTCCTTTGGTCGGGTAACCTTCTTTCCTCGAAGTGGAGTTTAGTCAAGTGGGAGTCTGTCTGTAGGCCGAAGCATGTTGGGGGCCTCGGCCTTAGGTCTATGGCTCTTGTGGTTACGGCTTTGGCGGCTAAGCTGTATTGGAGATGGTGCAACAACCAAGATCAGGATTGGGCCAAGATTCTTGCTTTCAAGTATGTTCCTGGGGTTGAGAGCCAGGATGTGCCACGGATTGCCCCGATGGGCAAAGGTTCTTGCATTTGGGATATTCTGAAGAAGGGAGCTCAGCTTGTTAGGGATGGTCTCTTCTGGATCTGTAATAATGGCTCCAATGCTCTATTTTGGCTAGACTCTTGGGATGGTCACCCTCCCATCCTATCTAGTTTCCCTCAGCTTCTACCTCTCTGCCAGAGGTTCTCTGATGCTGGTTGGATTAAGGTGGAGCATTTTAAAACTGTTAAGCGTATTGGTCATCTTGAGGTGTCATGCTGGAAGGATCCGCAAGAGTGGCCTGTGGGTGGTTCTCAGGAGGATCGGGCTGCCTTGGGGAAGGTCTTGGAGGGTAGGCTCTGCAGCTCTCTGAAGGAGAGGGACAAATTGGCTTGGAGTCCTAGCCCAAAAGGTAATTATACTGTTGCTCAAGGCTATGCTGTGCTTGATAGGAACTTACATGGCTCTGTTGAGGTGCCTTGGTGGAGGAAGGTTTGGAGCAACTGTTCTTGGCCCAAGTGTAACTTCTTTCTTTGGTTGGTTGCCCAGAGGAAATGTCTTACTTGGGAGAACCTTCGTAAAAGGGGGTTTCAGGGACCTTCCATCTGTGTTCTTTGTTTGAATAGTGAAGAGTGTTCTTCCCACTTGTTCTTCCATTGCCCCTATTCTCGTGAGATTTGGCACAGATGGTGGGAGGCTTGGCATCATGGATGCATTCATGCTTCATCTCTTATTGAGTTTTGGGAGAGCCTGGGCAGGCCTCCTGCGAAGACTCCTTTTCTTCAGGTGGCCTGGTTCATTGGGCCTATTTTCATTCTTTGGAACCTTTGGCTGGAAAGGAACCGTAGAGTTTTTTGTGATTCCAGATTAGACAGGGGGCAACTGTGGAAGAAGATTATCAGTAGGCTTCAGGAGACTATTCAGGCCAAATGTGATATGTCTGAAAGTATTGATCCTGGGGATGCTGCAGTTGTGCGGGATCTGAGCCTGGGTGTTAATAGCAGGGGCTGCACTGCTGGTATTATGCCCCGCCGTGTCAAGAAACGGGTGTGTCGTGATGGGAGATGGGCACCTCCTCCTGATGGGGTCCTAAAGATTAATACTGATGGATCCTCTCGGGGGAATCCTGGGCATGCTGGCATTGGGGGTGTTGGTAGGAGTAAAGATGGTGATGTGGTTTTCTGCTTCTCTGTTTACAAAGGGCTTTACTCTAATAACCTGATGGAGGCCCTGGCTATCAAGATTGCTGTTGAGAGGAGTTGCTCTCTTGGCTGGAGGAGGATTATCTGTGAGTCTGACTCTCAGATTGTTGTGGATATGTTGAACAACCAGAGGTTGGATGGTGTTAGTTGGCATTTAGCCTCGATGGTCAGACAAATTTTAAGTGTTTACAGGTCTTTGGATTCTGTCTCCTTTTGTCACATCCCTAGAGAATGGAATTTTGTGGCTGACTGCTTGGCGAAGTGGGCCTCGGAGAAAGGGGATGGTTGGGATATCAGTGGCAGGGATGAGTTACCTTCTGATTATCAGGGGATTTTGGAGAGAGCTCTATTGGAAGACATGACTATGTAATGATGTTGGTTAGTTTGTTGGTTGTTCGCCTTTTTTTGAGCCTGTGGCTCTTGCCTTGTAACTCGCTTTGGATTGAATAAATTTTTTCCCCTTCTTTTTTTAAAAAAAAATATTATAACTTATATAAAAAAGACTAAGTATAATATAATTTAGTTTACATTATATAAAATATATTGTATATTAATTATATATTGTATTATATTTATAATATATAATAATAAATAAAACTATAATTAAATTTATTAAATTAACATATAATATATTATTATTATGCACATTTAGTCTTTATTTTATCTTTATATACACATATTCTAATAAATTCAGCTAATCCTCACACTTATAATATTTATTTTTACACCCACTTTTTATTATTATACATCTAGATTTGATTATATATTCACCCAAGACCGTTTTCACAATTGGGGATCGACCCTATAGTCATGGACTTGACCTGTTCCTTTTTTAAATTCATAATTTAATTGATTGTCCCCTTTTACTTTTTATTTTTTTAAGTAAAATGCAATTAAACCAACTATTTAAATTATATAATAGTAGAGGTTACAATATTAATATATATAATGTTAAAATGTGACCATTATATAATATATATAATGTTAAGTTGACTTGTTCTAACAATTGATATACTCCCATGTGTGTACATATAGTATCAATTAGAATAGCTTGGTGACCACATTGATTTGATGAACTAGCATAACTTTCAACCATAGAAGCATAAATATGCAAAAAAAATCGATTAATCTTGATTTACTATATGATGTTAGCTCCCCTATATAAGGAGAGTTACTATATGAGAGAATAAGTATTAATATATAATAATATAGATGTTTGCTCAGTATTAATTATTAACATCATACAGTAATTTTTGTTATGAAATATAATATATAATAATATTATAACTTATATATAAAAGACTAAGTATAATATAATTTAGTTTACATTATATAAAATATATTGTATATTAATTATATATTGTATTATATATTTATAATATATAATAATAAATAAAACTATAATTAAATTTATTAAATTAACATATAATGTATTATTATTATGTACATTTAGTCTTTATTTTATCTTTATATACACATATTCTAATAAATTCAGCTAATCCTCACACTTATAATATTTATTTTTACACCCATTTTCTATTATTATACATCTAGATTTGATTATCTATTCACCCAATATCGTTTTCACAATTGGGGATCGACCCAATGGGTATGTGCAGGATCATGATGGGCCAAAAAGTGGTGATATGATGGGTATGTGGCTGACGACTTTTTTTTAACCCAAAATTGATGAAACAAAAAGGGTTTTTAAAGGAGATTCTTAGCTTTCCACCAATATAAATTATACTTTACTTTGAATTTAATAAATAATTATTATTCATTTTCTATTTGAATTACGATTAAGTCCAGATTGATAGGCTGATTGAAAAACATCTATAGCTTTCAAACGGTCTCATATTTTTTTAATCTGAAACATGTGTCACATTCTATGTTTCGCATAATATAGAATTAAAAAAAAAAATCATGAAGTTTTAACCAAGTTAAGGTGGTCAAACATATGAGTTTTATATTTTTAAAATTATAATAAAAAAATTATAATTAATTATTTACTTCGAAAAAATTACAAAAATATGCATCACATCGAAACATGAGTCCTCTACTTATATCTAAAATCTTATAAAAAAATATTATCATTTTATTGTGGTTAGGGTGGTAAGCATTACACCACTTCTTATTTTTCCCCTAAAATTTAAGTTCTAATCATTGAAATTTCAAATTTTCACCAAATATATTTTATGTATTTTTAAATAAACCTAGTAGTTTAGATACTACATTCAATTTTCTATAGATTCTATTCTTACATATTTTTGAAATAATATAGATAAATTATTCAAATTTTTACGTCAAGTTGCCTAACTCTAATTTTTCTAAATTTTTGCCACTTAAGGGCCTGTTTTTTCCATGATGATCCTACACATACCCCTATAGTCATGGACTTGACCTATTCTTTTTTTAAATTCATAATTTAATTTATTGTCTCCTTTTATTTTATTTTTTTAAGTAAAAGGCGTTTAAGCTGACTATTTATATTATATAATAGTAGAGGTTACAATATTACTTGGTAGTTTCTAGATATGTTGTAGATACAAAATGTCAATTGTTTCCTTTTGAATATAGCAAGAAGTTTGCCAACACTTGACAAATCTTTCCTATTGTAGAACTTAATTCTACCTAAACATGATATAATAACAAAATGTCAACAGTACAAAGTGACAAAAATAGTTTACTTTGTTATAATATTTGACTATTCACTTCATGCCTTTTGTACTGAGAAGTTGTCTTCATTTCCTTCCTTGTTCATAATCTGATTTGCTGGAGGGGTGGTTTTAGAATTTGCAATTATATTCATAGGAGGATTGGTTGTTGACTGAGCATGACTAGTTGAACATCTCGAGCCCCTGGTGCTGCCTATGACTCTTCGGATTCCACCTCTGTTTGTTGTGGCAGTGTTGGAGGTCTCTCAATAACTGCCTAGTGACAATGATGTGTTAGAAGAAATGAAATTGCATGGTATTTGTTTTTGAAGCTCCTTTCCATATCATAGAAGAAATGAAATTGCATGGTATTAATATTAATATATATATATATATATAATGTTAAGATGACTTGTTCTAACAATTGGTATACTCCCATGTGTGGACATATAGTATCAATTAAAATAGCTTAGTGACCACATTGATTTGATGAACTAGCAATAAATTTCAACCATAGAAGCATAAATATGCAAAAAATCTTGATTAATCTCAATTTACTATATGATGTTAGCTCCCCTATATAAGGATAGTTACTATATGAGAGAATAAGTATTAATATATAATAATATAGATGTTTGTTCAGTATTAATTATTAACATCATATAACATCATATTAGTAATTTTTATTATGAAATATAATATATAATAATATTATAACTTATATATAAAAGACTAAGTATAATATAATTTAGTTTACATTATATAAAATATATTGTATATTAATTATATATTGTATTACATATTTATAATATACAATAATAAATAAAACTATAATTGAGTTTATTAAATTAATATATAATATTTTTTTTTGTTCTGTAATAAAGGATTATATTGATATTTGCCAAAAAGAATACAACCATCTGCAGATGCAATATTCAACATGATTTTTTTGTTCATGGCCCCCATAAGTACAAAAACCCCAAAACAAGCCCCCATAACCAGTCGACCGCCAAACACCCCGACAAAAATGAAAGGAAAAAATGAGCATTTACAGGATTTAAACAAAATTTCTCATCACTAGGCATGAACCACCACTCATAGAACTAAAAACATATTTACTTGTTGACACCCAAACCCCATCACATGAAACCATTGGCCTTCACGAATGCATCAAATTCAACTACCCATTTGAGGCCTTCCACTTCCACCAGCCACATCATCTTTTTCAAGAAATTTACATCCACTGTCACTATCATCCTATGTCACACCAGTGCCATGCCTTTCAGGTCCAAAAGGAATGGATAGATTTTGATGACCTCACCCTGCTTCTTGACCAACTCCAAGTCCTTAGGTCTCGACATCTTGACCCCTGGTATCACCACCTTGAGAATCTCATCCATCCCCTCCATCAACCCTTTTTTGAAAGTTTGTAAACTAGCACCTTAGCTTCATCTTTGTCTGTGTGGATATCCAACAGGGACGCTAGGAACCTAGAGACAATTTGAGAATTCACCCGGGGAGTTTCGTGTGGCACTAAATGCTCCTTCCCCAACACCATTTTAATGAACACCACTGTATGCAAATCAATATTTAGGAGAATGCGCTTAAGGCACTAATCAGAGACACCACTGAAGGCATTTTAACACTCTTTACATCCTAGTTGAATTGGGGTATTGGCCCCAAAGCACATGAGAGAATCAACAGACATATGCACTGTGAACTTCATTTTTTCTACCATTGAAAGCAACCCCAAGCTTTCCCATAGCCGAGAGGAAAAGAAAACGTAGATCCCAAATACCACCTTTGAGAGAGTGAACACCTTAAATGCATGAGGGGTTATTACGTTGTACAAGGTAATGTTTGCCACCTTGTTCGGGCCAAACCACAATGCCCTGCTGCCATTTGGTGTCATGAGTACACCGATTCACAATGAAGGCCAGACATGATGCTAATGGGTGTAAAGCACACATCCAATCTGAGTACGGTGAATCTAGAACATTATTACCTTTCACTTGCAAAGATATGGACATAAATTTGTGTGAATTTTGTTGACGGGGCATCCACTCACCTTAATCGCCCAAACTTACACCCTAAAATGGACTTTCCACAATCCCATGTGGAAAGTCACCTACCCTTCCACCCACAAATTTGTTCCAAGTCAGCAAACCACCTAAAGAGTCTCTCTTCGCTCTGTGCCATCCACGCCCAAGTTTGAAACTTAACATATAATATATTATTATTATGTACATTTAGTCTTTATTTTATCTTTATATACACATATTCTAATAAATTCAGCTAATCTTCACACTTATTATAATATTTATTTTTACACCCACTTTCTATTATTATACATCTAGATTTGATTATCTATTCACCCAAGATCGTTTTCACAATTGGGGATCAACCCTATAGTCATGGACTTGACCCATTCCTTTTTAAAATTCATAATTTAATTGATTGTCCCCTTTTATTTTATTTTTTAAGTAAAAGGCGTTTAAGCCGACTATTTATATTATATAATAGTAGAGGTTACAATATTACTTGGCAGTTTCTAGATATGTTGTAGATACAAAATGTCAACTGTTTCCTTTTGAATATAGCAAGCAATTTTCCAATACTTGACAGATCTTTCCTATTGTAGAACTTAATTCTACCTAAACATGATATAGTAACAAAATGCCAACAGTGCAAGTGACAAAAACAGTTGACTTTGCTATAATATTTGACTTTCACTTCATGCCTTATGTATTGAGAAATTGTCTTCATTTCCTTCCTTGTTCATAATCTGATTCGTTGGAGCAGTAGTTTTAGAATTTGCATTTATATTCATATTTGGTAGGATTGGTTGTTGACTGAGCATGACTAGCTGAACATCTTGAGCCCCTGGTGTTGCCTGTGACTCTTTGGATTCCACCTCTATTTGCTATGGCAGTGTTGGAGGTCTCTCAATAACTACTCGGTGACAATGATGTGTTACAATATTAATTAATATATAGAATTAATTCATAGTGTTAGGATGGGTTAATTTAATGCATTAATTATATATTAATTAATATATAGAATTAACATCAATACTTATTTCTTATTTTATTAGATTGAATTCTAATATGAGATCAAGTTGTTTTAAGTAATATTGTACCTCTACTATTATATAATATAAATAGTCAGCTTAAACATCTTTTACTTTAAAAAGGAAAGAAAAGGGGACAATCAATTAAATTATGAATTTAAAAAAGGAATAGGTCACTCAACTTTGCCCGTCTTTCGAGGTCTTTCTATGGAGGATCCCGATATGAGGGGGATATGGTTTTGTATGCCAATAGTAATGTACCTCAATGTCTCATCCTTTAGAGAAGCCAAAAACAATTTCAGCTTTTGTGCCTCGATATGATAATCGTAGCTGTGACATAAAATGTCAAATTTAAAAAGGAACAATTAAGTACAACACATATTACGGTAACAATAAATTAATAACGTATACCTTGATTTATCATAATTAATAAGATCTTGATTATTTAGTTAATTTGATTACGGTTAACAATTATATTCCCTTTAATGGTTCAAGGTCTAGGGTACAGGGCTCTAGGTTCAGGGTTTAGGATCCAGGCTACAGGGTCTAAGGTCTAGGATCAAGGGTTGGGGGTTTAGGGTTTGGGGTTCAAGGTTTAGTTAGGGTTTGGATTTAGGGTCCAAAGTTTGGGGTTTAGGCTTTAATGGTCAAGGCTCATGGTAAAGGGTTTAGGGTTCATTGGTTAGTATTCATTAATATTATCATTTATTGTAGGTGAATTGTAGAATTGAATAACCTTAATATTATGTTATTAAGGTTATTTATTTTAATAGAAAGGAATTGTAGAGTTAATCTTAAACCTTATTCACTTTATAATTATTCCTTGTTTCATAATATGTGTAAATGATAAAGAAATTTATCATCCTCCTTTGTGCCATAAAGGGCATCTCATCTCCTATCATCCCTAAAACATGTATGTGTGTTGCCTACCATACATGTACCGAAAATGCCATGGAACAATGTTTGTACTCCTGCTTTCATTTTTATTTCATTGCTTTTGCTCTCTTTTTGGTTTGGAATGATTCATTAGTCAAGGTTTTATTATATTGCTCATAAAGTCATTCTTCAAATTCTATCAAACACACATTCAAACATCACAAAATTGAAGGCTATTCTAAATAAACATAAGCTACAAGATAATTATAGGAACAAAATAATATTATGCATAATACCCTAATAAATCCCACACCTAATTGACCATTTATAAAATTAGTTAGCTTGATTTTCCCAACTAACTTCACCTATTCCAAGAATCTCCTTCATAAAATAGAAGATTAGGCATAAGACCAGTGTACCATACCTGAATGTATAATTATTCTTCTTAATATATTAGAAAAGCATTGATAGTTGATGGTTTCTTTGTGTATTGCTTATAAGGTCAGAGGACAGGTTGGAAATAAACTAGATAGTAAATAAGCTAAGCTGAAACAACATATGGAGGCTGAATCATGCACACATAAAGAGCAATACACAAAGAAACCATCAACTATTAATTCTTTTCTTATATAATCCCAACTCCTATTATCCCCAAAACATGTCTATGTGTTTCCTTAATACAATGAGGATGCCCCAAATATAGTATATTTGGCAAAAAGTAAACCCAAGGCAAGGCTGGTTGGGTTGTTGGGTTGGGTCACGGGGATACCTCTAGTGCAAAATATATATATATATCTTTTGAAACAAACTAGACAGTAAATAAACTAGTCTGGCTTTATAATTAATATTTATTTAATAATATATTATAATAAATATATGAATAGCCTTAATATTATGCTATCCTCTTTTACTATATGGAGGTGATTTAAACTTGATACATTATTGAGCTTGGTAACCTTATGAAGGTCTTAGGAATATTGGTCTTATTTTATTAAGGTCTTATTGGTCTTATTTTATATGAATGATTGTTTGCTAGAGATACCATCTAGTAGGGTATCAGTCTTATTTTATATGAATGCTAATTAAGTAGAGTTCATATGACCCTTAAATTATGATTTATATGATATCTTAGGAAGGTCTTTGCAACTTGGTAACCTTGTGAAGCTTGAAGTTTCAAGGTCCCTTTTTCATGGCCACCAAGCATAACACACTTTGCTTTCATATGGAGCCTTGTTTTTTTCCTGTGTTTAGCATAACACAACTTGCTAAGCCTTATGAAGCTCGAAGTCCATATTGTGTGGTGCCTTATTAAAGTTATCAAAGGTATAACTTTGGTATGATATGGGAGCCTTGTAATGACCTCCATAGTTTTAACATAAATAAATTTACAAATTACACTTCATTAGATGCAAAGAAAGACACGTGTCCAAATGCACAAGAAAAAGGTAAAGAATTATATTAAATTAATATTTGAAACTATACATGTTCCAATTTACATGGCATAACATATGGGAACATTTCCCTTACAAAAGACCTTATGGTCGATAGCAAGACAATACATTAAAATGAAACTTGAGCCTTCTTGATAGGATCCTTTGACCTTGATAAATATAAATAGGTTATTCATAAATTTATGTTATGGTAATGATCATAACATAACATTAATATAAGGTGAATAATATTAATAATAATAATAAAGTGTTGATTATAAGGGAAAAATAGGTTTTGAAGGGACCTAAAACCCTTTACAACAAAAGATACAAAATACTGCAAGATAGGATTTTCAAAAGACCACCAGCAGCAACCCGACAACCAAAAAACAACACCAAGCGGGTGCTATACTAAAAGTAAGGCATATAACTACCAACAACACCCATCAGCCAAAAAATAACAAAGCAAACCTAAAAGACCTACACCTAGTAGAAAACAAGAAATAACAAAAAGAGAGACCAGGATCTAGTTCAAGCCACTCAGAGTGTTGGCCACCTCAATCTGCTGGTTCCTATGCTTTTCGACCATATCTAGTAGTTCCTTCTTTTCAACATCAAAAGCTTTCTTCCAATCAGTTGACCCTCTGCTAGCCAGATCATTGTCATCATCCTTAGCATCTTTCTTGCCCTTGCCCTTGGCCGCATTCTCTTTCTCCATCAACTCAGAGAAATAAACTTGATCCTCCCTAAGCACACTTATTTTCCTAAGAAGGACTTCCAAGGAGTCCACGCCGTTCTTCACCGAAATGTGACAAGCCTGCATTAACTTTTTGTTGTCCGCATTAATACCTAAAACCTTGGCTTCCAGATCCATCAATCTTTCATCACACAGAGATTTAAAGTCATGATAAGAACATTCAAGGTCCACCATTTTGTTAATAAGAATGTCTGGCACCGAACCCTTTGGGACATTCTTCATATTTTCCTTCAAACCTCTTATTTTGATATTAATCTTATTGAACTCTTGTAGGGTCCATTTGGCCAATTTAAAGGTCCCTGTTGCCCCAACTCTAGCCATATCCAGTTATTCAAACATGGAAGTAGCATCATCATCAAGGTAAGAAAAGTCCTCAAAAAGAGGATTTACCTTCAAGGGCTCGTGTTTGGCTTTATTCTTTTCTGCATCCTCCTCATCGAAACCCCTAACCTCTTTATCCTGCTCCTCCTTGGGCAATTCCTGCATGGGAGAATCCTCAATGGTGACAGTCTTCTCACCAGAATCCTTATTCTCCCTAGCCACATTGGGGTCCTTGGACGAGACCTTAGAAGCTTTATTCTTCAGATTAGCAATATGCTTCGACAGCCTCCTCAATTTTTCAACCAAACCCATAACATTTTCCTATGACCCCACCTCAGGACCACCACCATCAGCTTCTTTACCAACAACCACCTCCCCATATTTTGGAGAAGAATCCCCCAACCCCACCTCTGTGTCTTCACTCTCAGAAATGGCTAGCCTCTTAGGAGTCCTTTTGCACTTAGCACCAACCACCTTCCTCTTCTTCGACAACGTAGCCGTGGCCGCAAGAGAAGCATTCTCCTCATCTTTGTTCCATTCCTCCTCCTCCTCCAAAGAGGACTCTAAACCCGACAACCTAGACAAATCACTTAAAACTTTCTCCTTGCCCTTGATGGCCAAAGTAGGGATAAGATTCTCGACATGCTCCATAAACAATTAAATAAGCCCTTCATGAAGAACAAGGGCTCTCCTGTTCTTCAGATGAGCATACACTGAGACCTCCAAAGAAGACAACAAAAAGAAAGGTAAGGAAATAAACAAACCATGTCTGGAATAGTTGAGAAGAGTGAAACAATGACCCATAATGGCCCTAAATATCCCTTCTAGAGTAACATAATGCATCAACACCTCAGCGACACTCGCCCAGATCTTTTTGAGGGAAGTTCTCTCATAACCCCAACTCTCCAATTTAATTAATTGGTTCCACTCATCATCTTTAAAAAACTGGACCATTGCCTCCTCATTACTCGTTTTATCCTTGAAGAACTTTTGGCCCATAGTCGACATCCTAGTAAAATGGCAACCAAATCCTCATTAACCTCCACTTCCAGACCTTTAATCTTCAGCTTATGATTATGCCAGAAAGAAACAAATTGTGCCGAGGCATTAGGGTCATGCCCATGCAATCTCTCCAAAAAAGGAGTAAAATTACCATGTCTCAAAATGTTCTAGAGTTTCTTCTTTCTCCTAATGTCACCACACAAATGTGGTTTGATTCTACTCCTATCACCACCCATGGCAGCCAACATAAAACACATAAAACCCTTGTGAAAAATCTCAACAGAATACCAGATAGCAACAAGGCACCCACAAAACGTGCGATATGAAGGAAGGAACTAGACCATAAATGTTGCATCCCATCACCCCACGCCATCATTTCTTAACAAACTCCTAGCTTTCTCGGGAAGGATTGATCCCTCCTCCCACGAACGAAATTCATTCAACCCGACAGCCTCATCAAGGAAAAAAATTGCCAACGAGTTGCCTTCTCAATAAACATGAGATATGCGGGTCTCTACACAAGATTGCAACATGATTGTAGTATCCTTAATGAGCTGGTCAACATTCCAACTCGGAGTCTGAGTGCCACACAGATAGTTGATTATGTTCATAGAATCACCTTCCACCCATAATTTGGAGTATCCTTTTCTAATAGCATACTTAACACTCATGAACACAACCTCTACCTCTGCGCAATGATTAGTCTGAGTTCCCAGTGGGAGATAATAATAAAGTGAATAATAAGGTTTAAGATTAATAATAATATCATAAATCAATGAAATAAGGTTAGTTTAAGATTAAAAATATTATGTCAACAATTATTAATTCTAATGAATCAATCAACCAAGGCTATATCAAATTGTTTATTATTATTTTGAGAAAGAATAGTTTATGATCTACTTAAAGGGTTGAGAAAGAATATTCAAAAATTCAATGGAGATGGTAAAGTTTCTATTGATGAGCATATCAATGCATTTTTTGTTGCATTTGGAGTGCTAGGTGTCCAACATGAATATGTGGCTGTCAAATTGTTGTAGAATCCCTTATAGATGTTGCTGCCAAATGGTTCTATCATTTTCTAAATGCTTCTATCAATTCATGGGATGCTATGAGAAGCAAATTTGAGAATAGGTTCAAAAGTGCAAAAGATGAGCATTCCTTATTGGCACAATTAACACAATTGAAGAAGGAAGTCCAAGAACCCATATAGGAATCTGTGGCCAAGTTCAACAAGATTGTAAAACTTAGATTAATTGTTTCCTCGTCCTATCAATCTTTAGTTAATTATACGAACTTATATTACCGTAATTATATGTACACTACGATAATATAAATGAAATTATATGTACATTATCAAAGAATATATGACAACTAATATTGGTAACATATATTAATAAAATAACAACACAAATAGATAATATTATACATAGTAGAATTGTAATAATATATGAATATTAAATTCTATAATAACTACTAAGGTTTACTCCATCAAATATTAATCTTAAACCTTATTATTATTAATATTATTCACTTTATATTAAGGTTAGAGCACAAGTAAATTCATAAAAGGTATAAAGAAATTTATCATCCTCCTCTACGCCATAAAGGGCATCTCATCTCCTATCATCCCCAAAACATGTTTGTGTGTTGCCTGCCATACATGTACCAAAAATACCATGGAACAATGTTTGTACTCCTGCTTTCCTTTTTATTTCATTGCTTTTGCTCTCTTTTTGGTTTGGAATGATTCATTAGAATTAATAATTGTAGAATAATATAAAGTGAATAATATTAATAATCTTAAATTGACCATTAATATTATTATTCAATTCTACAATTATTAATTCAATTTAATAAAGTGAATAATATCTTAAATTTATGTTATAGTAATGATCATAATCATAACATTAATATAAGGTGAATAATATTATTAATAATAAAGTGAATAATAAGGTTTAAGATTAATATTAATTTTTTGATCATTTAAATATAAAGGGAACAAGGTTTAAGATTAATTATACAATTCCTTTTTATTAAAATAAATAAGAATCTTAAACCTCATTGTGAATAACCTTAATATAAATTATAATATATTATTTTATTGTTAGTTGCTCATTGTGTTTAATGTACATATATTAATAACAAACACTATAATTTATTAATATATGTTAGATAATATGTTATATATATATATATAATATGTCAAAGGAATCTGTGGCCTTATATTAACTTATGTTTTATATGCACTAATAATTAGATTGATTGCTCAATTAATTAATTATAGGGAAACATTCCTATAATTAGAAATGTTTCCCCATCCTTTGTCCTTGATGTCGAAGGGGGGAGAGGAGAAGAGAAAATAAAGGAGAAGAGGAGATAAAATATGCTTGTTTCTATACATATGTTAGGGGGAGTTGAGCAATATTCTTTTTGTTTTTGAAGCAAGTTTTTGACACATGTTGCCATCAATGACAAAGAGGGGGATTGTTGGAAGAATGAAAAAGAAGCCCTTTGGATTTGTTGTCATTGATGTCAACATTGGTTGGTAACTGACTAAGTAATTTGTGCATCTATCTTGGTCCGAAAATCTTCATAGCAATAGGAAATCCTATGAGTTTTTGATATGTTACTCATGAATGTCAGTTACAAGTATAAACAAGTTTTTGGCGATTAAAACTAATAATAGGAGTCTCTAATAATACACTACATTTAAAGACAACAATTTTGTCATCTAAGATTAGCACACCTCTACACATTGTTATTAGTTGAAGGTTCAAAATCTATATGGAATATTATGGGAATGATATTATTGGGATTGAGGCTAGCAGAGAAACATGGGATAAAGAAATTGAAAGTGATAAGTGATTCTGAATTGGTAATAGCCCATGTTAGATCTAGATATGCATCAAAAAATAAGAAATTGAAACAATATAGGAATGCTATTTGGGATTCCATCGAGCAATTTGATGTATTTGAAATTGACTGGATGGAAAGAGGACAAAACGAAGTGGCAGATTTATTAGCAAACATTGGACTCAGGTCTGATGATATAACCTTTGCTGGTATCTCTAAAGTAGAGGTACAAACTAGGCCTTCAATCCTTGACAACACCTAGAATAGCAATACTACCATCGAGAGATGGGGACACAACTTTAAATTACTAATCTTGAGATAGTTCCTTAATTTATAATCCCCTTTTATTACATCTTAATATTAGATATTAACCTATAAAAATATGAAAAATAAATAAAACAAAATAATAGGAAAAATATTCTCATGCATAGCCATCAAATTAAGAATCAACTCCAAAAAAAATAAAAATGCTTCGGTTATTGCATGATATAAACTTAAGTATTATTCAATTAAAATGTATTATATTAATTATATTTTACTACTATTATATTATGAGTTACGTTTTAAATAAAGTATGTGATGGGCAAAGTTTTAATGAAAAGTATTAGGAAACCCTACCAAAGCAGACCTTTTTTCAGAAGAGGCGAATCAAAATCGATATCTTTACAGCTGCTTCAATCTATTCACAATAAACGAAGCGGCAACCGCACCTGGCGAAAAGCCGGAAAAAAATCGGTGCACTCTCTGTTACACCAAGCGTGAACGGGAAATTGACAAATGCATGTCGAGAAGGAAAAACGGTGACGGTCAAATTTAACGGCGCACAGGCTTTGATCGTCTTGCATGTGTCTGAGCCACTGCGAACCGTTGATCGTAAAAAGCAGCCGGGCATTGTTCAAAGACGGAACGCCTTCGGCGTAGGGACATCCAAGGGTTTATAGGGTTTAATGGCTTCCTCGGCTATGCATATTATTTCTGCTAAATTTGGAAGCGATTTTGTATGCTGCAATGCCAAGCGTAGCGGAGTGTGTAACCTTAGTCTGAAGCAGAGGAGAAGAAGTTTAGCTGTCATGGCTGAGAGCGGTTCTGCAGGGCTTACATACAGAGATGCAGGCGTTGATATAGATGCTGGCACAGAGTTGGTGAAAAGGATCTCCAAAATGGCTCCTGGCATTGGCGGATTTGGAGGACTTTTTCCCTTTGGTATTTATCTTAATGTTCGCTTTGATGTTTTGTTTCTGCTTTTTATTTCGACAAACAAATATCGCGCTGTATGAATTTACCTTCCAAACCCAGTCATCAAACTGTGTTCTCTGTTTCATTTTTTAAATAAAAAATTCTCCTTTTTGTAATTGTTAGTTGCCTTCCCATTAAGAGGTATCTCCTGTCTAATTCATTTTAATCCGACCTTTTCTGTTGATGCAAGCTGTATCCAGAATTGAATGTAGTAGTTTACGAGATATAAACACTCTATTTTATGCCCCTCCCCTGAGGCGGAGGACTAGATGAAGGATGATTCTTTCTAAATAGCCTTTGCTTATCAGGAGGAATGCCCTCCTTATCATGGATCCTCACCTTCACATTGCCGATTGTATTAGAAAATTCTACCTCTGGGGTTATTGTCTTACTAATTAAAGTTTCCACAGATATCTATATCTTGAAGTCATCCTACTCCAGAAAGCACATTGTTGATGATAGAGGAGTTTGTACTTGAGGTCATGAGATCGAACACCCCTGTGGCCACCAGCTCAAGGCGATCTATAGAATGGCTTTGGAGCTTACACAGCTATTTTGTTTCTGTTATAGATTGTTACAAAACGTTCAAATGGCCTTTGCTTTTTCTTGTTTTAAATAATGCATAATAACGTATTGTAGGGAATAGATTTAATTTTAAATCTTGCTTTTTCAGTTACAATTATGATTTGGATGACCTAAAATTTAGAAATTTAATTAATATGGTAGATATTTATGGCAATATGGACAACCAAAATTTTAGGGCTTACTAAGCAAAGTTTTTCTAAGAATGGTCTATTGGTCAAATAAAAATTAAACAACAACCTAGCACATATATCTAGTATAATCATGAGGTTATGAACCAAACAATATAACTACCAAAAGAGCATTATAGAACCACAAACATTCATTACTCGATATCGTGTGTTCCATACAAAAACAAAAAGATAATAATCTTCGTAACAAATTGCTAATTAGCAAAACTAGGCAACCTAATTTGTCATTCCATACAAATGAAATCCCAAAGCCAACATACCCTTCTCACCAACATCAACAAAATTATAAAAAATTGAAGATTAATTATGTTATCCGCCTAGTGTGCCCTAGCTACGATTTTATTGATTTTTGCGACCAAAAAATAGCTGCCTGTATGACCTAACGGTCCTTGGAAAAAATAGTTGCGTGAATTTGCATAACTTTGATGCAATTTGCTGACAAAAGATCCATAGGACTTTTACAAAAAAATCCTTGCAATTTGCATTGCAAAAATTCACAATTTCTGAAAGAAAAAGATGCGGATTTCTTCAGCCAAAAACTCTTGATGATGGTGTATAGAACTATTCTATACGATGTCTTTTTAGTATGTAACTATGCTTTGCAAGTGATTCCATGATCCATCATTGCTAGTAGCAATTCTTTGGACGATTTGCTTTCTCAGCTCCCAAAGCTCAACTTGGGCTTTGATACCATATTGCAAAAATTAAACATAGAATGATTACCAAGATTTCAATATTAAACTAAGGAGTGAAAGTTTCCTTAAACAAGATTACAAACACTTTATTCGAATAGTATAAGAGCGACAATTAATAGGATAAGGCTTACAACTAATAAAGCAAAAAGAATAAAGAATATTCCTAGAGTCTCTCTTAAAAGATAATTGACCATTATAAATAAAACATTACTTTAATAGTTTGTGACTAAGTTATCGGGTTCTTCATTTTAGCCCCCCAAACTAGCCAAAATACGTGTGGGTTCTGGTTTTGGTTTAGTTCTTCTCTAGGTTCGCTTGAGTTCTCCATTTTCCACCCAGGTTCTTTGAGGGTCCTTCATAGAAGGACCCACAGAGAACCTGGGTGGAAAATGGAGAACCCTGGCCAAACCCGGGGAGAACCTAGAAGGACCTGGGCGGACCCACGTCATCCAACCTAGAAAAAGGCAAAAACTCAACTTAAAAACATAAAATAAAACCCTAAAAAGTGCCCAGATTGCCTTATATTGAATTGGCCGACCAAATGAGGCTCATTTTGCAAACTCAAAAGAGCAAAAAACACCATTTTTTTGCCTCCAAGCTGAAAGAGCAAAAAACACTCCAACCTTTGTCTCTTATCACATAAGACAATTGAATACAATGAGGGTGTATCAAAGAATTGGGATCTCGACCCTGAGTGTGTTGATTTAGATGCTACAGTTGCACATCTTACCTTGGCTTCTATAGATGACAATGAGGCAACTAATGCACCTAGTGGGAGTGGCAATCCAATTGATAGTGGTTCAAATGAAATTGAACCAATTGAGGACCACGACCTTGATGCTTTTGATGAAGACGAATTTGAAGAATAGTAATACTGAATTAAATATTGTCTTGATTGTAATTTGAATTTTCAATGTGTAATGACATTTTAAGACTTGAGTATTTACTATTTACATTTTTGCAAATTATGAATATGATTATATGAGGTATTACCATATGGCGTATTTCATTGTTTCAATATTCTATGGCATTATGGCATTATGATCATATGATTATAATTTTGAGCATGCTTATGAGTCTATGGCATTATGTTTATAATTTAATATATATATATATATATATATATATATATATACTCCCATACCCGTACTCGTACCCTCGGGAAATTTTTTTTGCTGTACCGGCAAACCCAAACCCGAACCTGCATCTGAATCTGTACCTGAATCGACAACTTAGGTTTGTGAGACATGTATAGTGTTGAGATGCACTAGAGTTGAAATACCAAGTTGTAGACTCAATAAACTAGTTTTGTGATGCTACAAAAGAAAAGTCATTTGTTGCTTCTTGTTCATTCTTCTCAACAAGATTTGCATACCTTGACATCCTTTGACCACTTGTAACTTGTAAGATCTTGTTGCCACTTTCAACAATCTTTCTTGAAGTGTCCTGGCTCTTTGCAATAGTAGCATTTCCACTTAGGTCTTTGCATCGACTAGTTTCTCATTGAATTTTCACTTGATGAATTGGCTGCCTTATTTTGTTTTTCTCTATTTTTGCTTCGTGCACTGAATGCACTCTCTATGATGTTTGAAGTTGTTTCTTCCAACTGTTCGCACCTTTATTCCTATAGTAAGAGAAGTGATGAAAACCTCTCAAAGTCAATAGATCTATGTCCACCAATGTTGACTTTGACTTTGAGAGGTTTTCATCACTTCTCTTACAATAGGAATAAAGGTGAGAACAGTCCGAGATTAGTGTTACCGTTTGGTAAATGAAAGTGAAGAAATGGTTATCTTTCAAGGGCGGTTGCAAATTGCATTTTAACAGTTAAATGTGATTGCAATTTATAGGGAAGAGTGTCCAACCCAACGTGAGTGGTGGCTTGGTTTTTTAATTGTATCCAATTGTTTGGGTGAGGTTAGCTTTATTGGGATTTACAATCATTATTTGTGTCATTGACAAAACAACTATGTGCATTAAGGAATTTATAATCTATTAAACAATTTTTTAAATATTAATATTTTATTTAAATATGTTATATCATCTGCACTGTGGGTCATTTGCATCATCTGCATTGTGGGTCGTTTGCATTATACTTTGAATGAATGATTTAGCTAATTCTTCCTAACCAAAATCTGCGGGTAGTAATCTTTCAATGATCGTAATGATATAATGGTTTTGTAAATAGTGTGAAAAGGGGCAAGCAGTCTTTACAAAAGGAATGTGCACATCTTTTTGTCGCTATAAAAAGACAGTGAAAAGTATACGAAATGGAGTTCACTATACTGATTTTAAGGGAGGACTCTAGCATCTACAAACAAAGGATTTTACTTAAGAGGGTTTTGTTTTTCCCAAATTTATGTAATAACATTAGTATTCACTTAAATTAGTTTTAATTTTTTAAATTAAATATGATATTAAGGTATATCATTAAGAATAAAATAATAATAGTAATTAATTAAATTAGTTTTATCTGTGTGGTTGAAGAAAGTCTAATATTTAAATTTGGGTTTTTTTAATATTCAAACTGACAATTAAATCTAATATATTTAAATTAATATTAATACAACTAATTTAATATTAATTTGGGGGTTTTGTTAATCCTAGGGTAAGTAATTTTTATCAATTAAATTATTTTTATCTATGTGGTGAAGAAAGTTTAATCTTTAAATTTGGGTTTTTTTTAATATTCAAACTGCAATTAAATCTATAATATATTTAAATTAATATTAATACAACTAATTTAATATTAATTTGCTCGTTTTGTTAATCCTAGGGTAAGTATTTTTTAATTAAATAATGATATTAATGTATATTATGAAGAATGTAATAACATTAGTATTCAGTTGCATTTTGATTTCTTTTGAAGGGGAGGGTGATGGTGGTGGCGATTCAGAGGATGAGGATGGGTTTTCCTGGTTTTTGTTGGGTTTTGTTCGTGTTTCTTCTTGCTGGGTTTTGAGAAAAGGTAATTGTGGCTTCTCCTTGGCCTTGTTTACATAAACTTCAGTTGATAAAAAGCGGCAGTTTTGTGATATTTTTCTCTTTGGCAGAGAAACGACAATGAACTCTTTCTATTTCATTTCTACATAACTGTTTGGATGAAAATGGCTGATATGAAGCCTATAAAATAAAAACTAGGAAATACAATGTTCATGAGTTGGCACTTTGGGGATTTGATGCATTTGTATGTGGGAACTTGGCTCTTGTTGGTTCAAGAGCATGTTAGTCCACTAAGTTGCAAACATTTGTGGACATAGATCTTCGATTCAGAGACCATGAGCTCAATTGTAGTCCATTGGGACAATTTTCCACTTATATTTGATTGAGCATAGTCACTGAGGAGTTCTATACTTACTTTTTCTAGAGTTTTCTCCCATTTGTGGGGTTCTATAGGGTAGACATTGTGTGACAGTCATTATCATGCATCTTATGGTGTGTTCTCAGTTTTTCCATGCTTGTGGTTCCATTTTGAAGTTCTTGCAAAATTGTATTTTAGTTAGTTTCAAGCAATTTTCTCTTATTTATAGATAGATATAAATTGTTGGTGCTAGTATGCCAGTATTTGGTAGTCGATGAACTGCATACTGGAATCTCCTATTAGTTTACAGATCACCAAGTTTAGGAGAGTTAGATCCCCCATATCTAATGAGGATAAAAATAGGGAGAGACAAAGGACACAATGTTTATTACTCAAAACTCTGTTACCAGGTTCTTCATTTTAGCCCCTCGAACCGACCAAAATATGTGTGGGTTTTGGTTTTGGTTCGGTCCTTCTGTGGGTTCACTTGGGTTCTCCATTTTCGACCTGGGTTCTCTGTGGGTCTTTTGAGTTTGCAAAATGAGCCTCATTTGGTCGGCCAAGTCAATATAAGGCAATCTAGGCACTTTTTAGGGTTTTGTTTTATGTTTTTAAGTTGAGTTTTTGCCTTTTTCTAGATTGGATGACAAGGGCCCTTCTGGGTTCTCCCTGGGTTTGGCCAGGGTTCTCCATTTTCCAGCCGGGTTCTCTGTGGGTCCTTCTTTTTCTAGGCTGGATGACGTGGGTCCTTCTGGGTTCTCCTCAGGTTTGGCTAGGGTTCTCCATTTTCCACCTGGGTTCTCTGTGGGTCCTCACCCACAAAGAACTCGGGTGGAAAATGGATAACCATGGCCAAACTTGAGGAGAACCCAGAAGGACCCACATCATCCAGCCTAGAAGAAGGCAAAAACTCAACTTAAAAACATAAAATAAAACCCTAAAAAGTGCCTAGATTGCCTTATATTGACTTGGCCGACCAAATGAGGCTCATTTTGCAAACTCAAAAGAGCAAAAAACACTATTTTTTGGCTCCAAGACAAATATGAAGAATAGTAATACTGAATTAAATAGTCTTGATTGTAATTTGAAATTTCAATGTGTAATGACATTTTAAGACTTGAGTATTTACTATTTACATTTTTGCAAATTATGAATATGATTATATGAGGTATTACCATAAGGCATATTTCATTGTTTCAATATTCTATGGCATTATGGCATTATGATTATAATTTTGAGTATGCTTATGAGTCTATGACATTATATTTATAATTTAAATATATATATATATATACTCTCGTACCCGTACCCGTACCCTAGAATTTTTTTTTTTTGCCGTACCAGCATACCCGAACCCGCATCTGAATCCATACTCGAATCGGCAACTTAGACTCAAAATGAGTCTTTGATCACCATGTCCTTCACCTTGTGTCTTGGAATCCCCCCACCTAGTCCACATAAGCTTCATCATCATAAGTTTTAAGTTTTAACATCTCCTACAACTCAAGCATCCTCTTCAATAAAATGAAATGCTATGCAGGTGTGATTTCAATTAGTTGAAGACTACAACAATGTTAATGAGGCGTGTGATGAAACACACACTTATACTGAGAGGGGGGTGAATCAGATAGATTAAAACTTTACTCCTCCTTAACTCAATCAAGCATAGCAATATTATTTCAAGCCGTAATTATCCATAGCAATATCATTCATGCAAGATGTAGCAATTGTAGAATAATGTCCATATCAAAAAATTGGAAGCTTGTAGCAGATTCCAAATTATTACTTTTCCATGAGTCTGTACAGCACTAATTTCCAATTTTTTGTCTGCAGTTCCTGCTGAGGAAATTATAGAATACCCCATCCATGTAACCACTAGGTAATCATGTGATAGCTGTTGATGTTTATATTGCAGCTTCAGTCGTATTCTTCCAGCCTATCGATTGTTCCTTACTTGATAAATTAAAGAATAGCAAATGAGGCTATTTAATTTATAAACATCTAAAGGCATGATTTTATTAGTGAAGAGTTACCTGTTTTGAGGCCGACCTCTCTCTCCTCTAGGCGCGATTATTTATGAAGAAGACTTCACTTCATTGGTGGCCGACTTCTTAATTAGTAAATATTATATTACATGTGAAGGCCGACTTGAAGATAGTGAAGAGGTGCGTCCTCTTTCAAGCATGTATATATATCCATTCTTTCCTCCTTGTTTTATCATCCATTCTACATTGTTCTATCTCTAGTCTAAAGGTGCGAATAAGAGGAAAGAGCAGAGCAGATCAGTCGATCTGTTATCTAAGTCTGAGATCATTCATTAGCTTTCATTCCATACATGTCAAGTTCGAATTCTTCAAGTGCGAGTCTGTGAAAAGAGCAGATTATGATCTGTGTAGAAGGCAGAAAATATTATTGGCAGTCTGTATTACTCAGTTCTGTACTTGCATCAGACTGTGATGATGTGTATTGGCCTTCTTAGTGGCCTATTGTAAATGAGACATTCTTATTGTGACTCAATAATATAAGAAATATTATTGGCTGGGTTTTTCTCCCTCAAGAGGAGGGTTTTCCCAGGGTATCTGCTGTCTTATTGTGTCTGATTTTTAATTAATTTTCTGTACATTAAATCTGATCATAAAATTAACATGGTATCAGAGCGGGTTTGAAGAAGATCTTGATCAGATTCTGTATTACAGCGATACTCCTCATTCTCTTTCTCATCGTTGATTACTTCTATCTTTTCATCAAGATGGTGAACGGTCTCAAGATCAAGGACAGACTTGAGGGAGCAACAAACTTCACATCTTGGAGATTCAGAATTATGCTCACCTTGGAGGAAAACGAATTGGCAGAGTTCGTGGAGAGCAAAGTCCCTGAGCCTACGGATGAGGAAGAGAAAGTTAAATGGAAGAAGAAAGATACTAAGGCGAAGAAGATGTTAGTTGATTCCGTGAAGGATCATATTGTTCCTATTGTCTCCAAGTTGAAGACGGCAAGGGAGATGTTTAAAACCTTGGAGGAAATGTACGAAATCAACAACACAAGCCGTACACTTGCATTGAAGCAACAACTCCATCATGTGAAGATGGCGGAAGGAGAATCTATCATCACTTACTTCATGAAGATTTCTGAATTGAGAGATTAGCTCTCTACCATTGGTCATTTTGTTGATGACAAGGATCTGACCATGCTTGCCCTCAATGGTCTTCCTTCATCTTGGGAGTCTTTCATTCAAGGAATCAATGCAAGATCTAAACTTACCAAGTTTGATCGTTTGAAGGCGGATTGCATTCAAGAAGAGTCTAGGTTGGCTGCAAGAGGTATTGGTCGAAGCCCTATAGATGAAGACATTCATGTTCTTTCCGCTCAATCCTCGAAGAAGAAAGGGAAAGATGGAAAGAAAGGATATTTCAAGAGGAATAGAGATAAAGGAGTTGATGCTGCTCCCTCATTCAAGAAGAAGTGGGACCTCTCTAAAGTCCAATGTTTTCATTATGACAAGTTTGGTCACTATGCAAAGGATTGCCCAACTAGGCCTAATCAACATGCTTCATTTGCAGATGTGGATGAGATCTCCCCTCAGAAGGATTCTAGGGAATTTCTATTCTAAGTCATGGGCCTGTGTTCAAGCCGTGAAGGTTGTGTGCTGATCTATGCACATGAGCAGCGTGTCTTATTGTGTCCAGTAATTGCATCCATCAAGAGATAAGTATTCTTTGTTTGCTGAGTTATTTCATTTATTTGGATCTTGTGTGATTAGTATAGAGAGATTGTAATTTCTCTTGAATTGTGCTCTCTAACATAAAGATCCTTTGAAGATTTCAAATTATTTATTGAGAGTTGTTTCATGCTAATTATGTAGATCTCTGAGTGTGACTTTGAGATGCAAAAGAGAATTGCATTTTCGTTGTGATAGGTTGATCACATTGATATCATTTTCTAATGCATAAACTATGTTAGAGCCTTGATTCTTGGAGAGAGTTGGTTCTACTTGCTAATTGCATAATGCATTCAAGAAATTTGCAGTTGTTTGGATTGTCTTTTGTTGTGCTGAGTTTAGCACTCTCGAGAGGAGTAAAAGTTGGAAGAAAGAGTTATATCAAAATTCAATAAAGATAAGTTTCTTTATTCCTTCATTATGATTCTTTGATATATTTCTTTTATAGGTTGATTTACTTATTCATGTTTCAATATTGTTCATAAATTCTTATGTATTCATGCTATAACCTGAGATAGTAAACTTTGTATGATTCTAGCCTTGATATTTCTTTGGATAGTTATAAATAGTTAGTAATCTCTCTTTAAAATGCTTCCAGGACAGATCTAAGAGTAGAAGGTGTTGAGAGATTGCTTAGTGATGAAAAGCTTGAGGCATCTCATAAGGAATTCATGCCGACCAAAGAAATGATCAAGAATGAAGTCACATCTTGTAGCCATGGGACTGAGTTGGTGGCTAGAGGGAGTTCACTTCTAGAAGTCTTCCTTGCAATCTCTGAAGCAGGGGTCAAGAGGGAGTTTTGTAACTCACTGAGAAGAAGTGAAGATTACTGTATTGCAAAGCTAGGTGCTAAATCCTTAGAAGATCCCTTCAGCTGTTGAGATCAAAATTGCTCAAGACTGTCATCTGGATTTGTCATTGGTAGCTCCGCAAACCTATTCAGAATAGTGAGATCTAGGATGAGGTCGAGGAGGACTATCGTGAACTCTCTACAATACCAGAGGTGTGTGCTAGAAAACATTTATCTAAGTCAAAGTGTTGCAGGCAATCTTGGACGAAGAGGTCAGAAGGTTGATGCAAGTGCTTGAAGATTCAGAGGGAGCCTATTGAGCTTGAAGAAGATGGTAATCTTGTTGCAGCAAAACATATCTTGAGATACTTGCGTGGCACAGTTGGATATGGATTGAGATATTCTTCAGGTTGGATCTGCTATGATATCTTGGTGCAACAGGAAGTAGTCATCTGTAGCATTGAGTACAGCCAAGGTAGAGTATATTGCAGCTTGTATGGCAGCTTGGGAAGCAGTGTGGCTTCATAAGCTCCTTGTAGGATTATTTGGGCAATCAATGGAGCCTACTATCATTCATTGTGATAATCAGAGTTGCGTGAAGCTATCTATCAATCTTGCGTTCCATGACAGAACCAAGCATGTTGAGGTCAAGTACCACTATATTAGAGATATGGTACTACGGAAGGCTAAATATCAACACTGATGAGCAGACGACAGACATTCTCACCAAGCCTCTTTTCAGAATCAAGTTTGTGGACTTTCGAGATAAGCTTGGTATGGTGGAGAATCCAACCTTAACTGAGAAAGAGTCTCAGCATCAGTGAGCTTGTTAATGAGTTCTTCTCTGCGAGAGAAGTTCGAGGTGAAATCCCTTGATTAATGAGTTCTTCTCTGTGAGAGAAGTTCGAGGTGAAATCTGTTAATGCATTTCTCTTTGAGAGAGATTTGAGGTGCAAGCCCTTGTTAATGCATTTCTCTTTGAGATTTGAGGTGAAAGCCCTTGTTTCCACCTTCTGAGAGAGTCATGGTGGATGTCATGTGTGTGACTCCATGACAACATCTTGTACTTGTGTTTCACCCTCTGGGAGAGCCATGGTGAAAGTTATGTTGAGGTGACAACATCACGCAAGTGATGAACACTTGTACACACCATAGTATGGTTGTGGCCATTATGGTTGATATCGTGTTGAGGCGATATCTAATATCACGATGAGGTGATTTGTCTTGTGCAGCTGGAAGTATCCTCCCTAGCTGAGAGGGAGTGTTGTTTATATTACAGCTTCAATCGTATTCTTCCAGCCTATCGATTGTTCCTTACTTGATAAATTAAATAATAGCAAATGAGGCTATTTAATTTATAGACATCTAAAGGTACGATTTTATTAGTGAAGAGTTACTTGTTTTGAGGCCGATCTCTCTCTCCTCTAGGCAGGATTATTTATCAAGAAGACTTCACTTCGTTGGTGGCCGACTTCTTAATTAGTAAATATTATATTACTTGTGAAGGCCGACTTGGAGATAGTGAAGAGGTGTGTCCTCTTTCAAGCATGTATATATATCCATTCTTTCCTCCTTGTTTTATCATCCATTCTACATTGTTCTATCTCCAGTCTAAAGGTGCGAATAAGAGGAAAGAGCAGAGCAGATCAGTCGATCTGTTATCTAAGTCTGAGATCATTCATTAGCTTTCGTTCCATACATGTCAAGTTCGAATTCTTCAAGTGCGAGTCTATGAAAAGAGCAGATTGTGATTTGTGTAGAAGGCAGAGAATATTATTGGCAGTCTGTATTACTCAGTTCTGTACTTGCATCAGACTGTGATGATGTGTATTGGCCTTCTTATCGGCCTATTGTAAAGGAGACATTCTTATTGTGACTCAATAATATAAGAGATATTATTGGCTGGGTTTTTCTCCCTCAAGAGGAGGGTTTTCCCAGGGTATCTGCTGTCTTATTGTGTCTGATTTTGAATTAATTTTCTGTGCATTCAATCTGATCATAAAATTAACAATAGCCAAGTTCCAAGCACATGCACACATTATTACTGAGTCAATCCTAACCACAGTTACTGTAAGATGGGGATGGTACCAGTTTGCCATTTTCAAAAAATGTTGGATACAAGCACTTGAAGATGGCAAAAGTAAAAAAAATATTTATCTATAAATTTGAATTTAGGAAAAAATAATTAAACAAAGGACACGTAACTTTAAAGAATGTAAAATACTTAAAAATTAATATTTTTTTAATATTTTAATGTATTGAAATGGATGTCAACCAAATCATAGATTAATTATATTGATATTTGATAATCATCAGCAGGATATAAGTGATTAAATTTAAACCATAATCACTTAGAGATGACAAATAGAGCCTGGGAGGGGAAAGCCATCGTTTTAAAAAATGGTACGGCCCTTGGAGATGACCATAGTGTCAATAAATTTAAATTTTTTTAATGCATATACGCATCTTAAGCCATGTTATTGTTTCTCTTTATACTACTACCTCTTTGGGATTTGAGAAAATAATTATCTTCTATGAAAAACTTGTAATATTTATGCTTGAAAAATTACAAGTCAATTAGTTTGTTCTTTAAGTGCTTTTAGCTTTTGTCAACCACAGATCAACACTACAGGGAAATCCAGTGTAATTGATATGATATATCTGAAAAATCTTTATTGGAAGTTTCCCACTTTTCAAGGGATTCTTCTAGGAGATGTATAGAGGTGTAAACAAATTTCACTTGAAGTCTCCTAATGTCTGGAGACGTCATATGGGTTTCTAAGATGAGAATGCATTTCTGATATAGGAGACGAGTACCAGGGGTCAGGGAACAAGTCTTTGGGTAGCTATGGTCCTAGCTCATTTTTGACCAGAGAGGAATTCTATCTGTATGTATGGGTGTGCCAAAAATGAGCTATTATAGTTTTGGTTGCATAAAGGATCAAGTTCGCTTGTATTTTTGAGTTATTATTATTCTACAAAGGGCTCTGTGACAAAATATTTGTTTATGTTTTGATAGATTTTCTTTTGAAATACTTATTAAGTTACAGACTGCAATATCTTTATCAGCGAATTTGTATGGGTTGACTTTGACTTTCTTCTGGCTGAAACAGGAGATTCATATCTTGTAGCTGGTACAGATGGAGTTGGGACTAAGTTGAAGCTTGCTTTTGAAACTGGCATACACAGTACAATTGGGGTTGATCTGGTTTGACATTTCTTCATTGCTTTTTATAGGCTTGCTGGTGTAACTTTAATTTAAGAAAAATATTGTTTTCTTGATTTAATGGATTTACTCATGTATCTCCGCAGGTAGCCATGAGTGTAAATGATATTGTAACATCTGGAGCAAAACCATTATTTTTCCTAGATTATTTTGCAACCAGTCATCTTGATGTTGACCTAGCTGAAAAGGTAATACACTTTCACTCAATGGAAAATAAATCGATTTTTAACAGGTTTCTATTTGTGTTTTTGAATTATAATTTATTATATTGTAGTCTTTTTAGGCAATGCGGACATCTTATGTTACAGTTTGTGGGAAAGTTGGATTGCACTTATTAATTGTCAATGTGCTTCTCTATGGCAATTTGATTCTTTCTATATTTTATGTGATCTTTCAGAAGTAATGTATTGCATCTGTTTTAAAGGTTATAAAAGGGATTGTGGATGGCTGTCAGCAATCAGATTGCATTCTTTTAGGTGGTGAGGTACACATTTGCCTTTCTGAGGATGTGTGATTATATTAAGTTATGATAAAATGTATGTGGTGCTACTAGTATTTATAATCCAGACAATTGAACTCAATTTGGATAAATTTATTACTATTTGAATAAATGCAGTAATTCTAGTGTTAATCTACTGTAACTTCCAACTTGCCTGTAAATCTTAAACTATATTGCAATAATTGTTTTTGTAACAGACAGCAGAAATGCCAGGATTTTATGCTGAAGGTGAATATGATCTTAGTGGTTTTGCTGTTGGTGCTGTTAAGAAGGATGCTGTCATAGATGGCAAGAAAATTACAGCTGGTGATGTTCTAATTGGGCTTCCATCAAGTGGAGTACACTCAAATGGATTTTCTCTTGTTCGAAGGTTTGTCACTCCTCTTGTATAGAGTGTTGTGTTTTTGTAAAATTGTGTTTGCATACTTGCATATAATTATGCTGAGACACGTAACTACAATGACAGCAAGGGGGTTGTAATGGAGTGAGTGGATAACAGAAAATCCTTAACATAAATTTGATGGTCATTTACACATCAAACATTCATTATATCTAGTTATGCGTGGTGATAGTGTGAGCTTTTTTTTTTAAAGATTATTTAGTGAGGCTTGGTAATGGGGCCTTCACCCCTTAAATCAGAAGGCATACCACTTTTAACTATTGCTCTATTAGTGGGGATACCACTTGCCTTACATTTCTATCAATGGAGTTACCACTTTCTTGCAATTCAACTTGCAAAGATACTGTTCTCATCTCCCTACTCCAGCATCTCCACCAGCTTCTATCTATGCTCATCTAGCTTGAATGCTCCTTATTACCTCCTACCTCCTCCTATAGGGCATCCCCTCCACCTTCCTTCTCTCCACCCTCGCCCTCCTATGATCCCACCTTCTCCCTTCAATGTTCCTCCAGCATGCTCCTCTAGGTTGAATGCTTCACCTCCTATCTCCTCTTGCAAGGCATCTACTCCTCTCCTCCAACTTCCTTTTGTGTTCCTCTAGTGTCACTTGTCTCCCTTCAATGTTCCTCCAGCATGCTCCTCTAGGTTGAATGCTTCACCTCCTATCTCCTCTTGCAAGGCATCTACTCCTCTCCTCCAACTTCCTTTTGTGTTCCTCTAGTGTCACTTGTGAGACTACCACATACCTACCAACTGAAGTAGGACTATCACTTCAGCATGCCTACCAGTGCTAAGATTTGAACCTTGGTCTCCAACATGAGAATTAGGTGGTCCTACCACTTGACCACACTCCCATTGACAATAGTGTGAGCTCTTACACAATTATATATATGGGTATAACAAGCCTCAAAGGTTAGAAACCTAATAAATTACTGTAGATATCTTAAATGTATCTACCTAAAAGACACTGAGACATATCAATTTTGAGGAGCCTATCCAACCTATGTCACAAATCCAATTTAGAAGCCTCAAGACTAATATCTCTTGCATCTTTTGATAGATGCATTTAAGATATCTATGCTAGTATAATATCCCTACAAAATGTAAAGTTAAAATCTATATCAAGTATCCAAACTGCATTAATTTTTATGTTTACATTGCTACCATGTATCAGGCAACCAGTGAATGATGTAGGGGTGTTATGTTGATAATCGCATTCATAGGATCTTTATTCTAGAACACCATATAGCAAGGCACCATATCACGCATATTAATGGGTACTTTCTCTTGGTGCATTAATCTCTTATAGAAACATACTTAGTATCCATCATTACTACTTTAAGCTTGTTGTTCTATGGTTGTTCATGGCTACTATTTGATAAGCCACATGATTGTCCTTACTGTGAAATTACGTCACAATTATTGGTTAATATGCCTCAATGGAGATACATATGAATATTAAGCCTTTAATTGCATGGCATCTTTCTAATAGAACCACAAGAGAGTTTGCAGCTAGACTTTGTTGAATGACAGTTGGCCCTTGTTCCACATCTAAGTGTCAAGTTTGGCCCGTTGATCCCTTGGATTAGAATTTGTTTTGAATAGTCCTAATCTTGGGTATTTCAAAATGTCTCAGGTGCACCTTGATTAGGGTACCCTACCTAAAATGTGAATTGTGCTGGGTACCATTCTTGGATATGTCCTATTTTTGGGTATCTTGCCTAATTATGTCTTGTTTTGGGTACTCTTCCTGGGTACATCACAAATTTGGGGTTTACCTGAGCAGGGTATATTGTGCATTGCTTGAACTGTAGGGTAAACTCAAGTTCAAAATGTCACTAAAAAAAAAAAACCCTTTTGTATAAAGGTAAACAGTGATGATCTAACATAAAATAATTATACTAAACTGGATTCCATAGAGTCTTCGGGATGGGCTGATGTGGGGATGAGATAACGAGTTTGGGGATGGCAGGGGCAAGGCTATTGCATTAGAGACAATGAATCTTAATGTCTTTATCTTGTTCTTTGATGTGAATTGGACCATTGACAAGGACTCCATTGTTAGTCGCTGTGTCGCTGCATTCCCTAAGTCGCCAACCACATGTGAAAATGAAGTAAAAATCACGTATTTTTTTTAAATTGCAGGTAAGAAAGAAAATTGTATAGATTTGGACGAGTTATTGACAAAAAAATTGCAACTTTTCTTGTTGAACTTGTGAGTTTTACACAGAAAAGTTGCCACAAGTTTTTCAAAAACTCTTCGGTGAGTTATTGGACAAGTAACTTGCCTGGCCATTTGGCTCGCGAGTACTTGTGAGTACTTTGTGATTTTTGCAACAAAGCTTTAGCCTATGGGAAATGAGGATAGGCTAGAGGTCTTCTCCATGTCGCTAATTCCAAAAAGGGGACATGACAAAAACAAAATACTTTAGTTGGGATAATAGTGCAACAATGCAAACTTCAAATATTTATTTTGTGAGAATCTCACCAAAATTGCCAAATAATTAGTAGTTTGCTGATTAATTGACATTTCTTGGGGTCAGCTGACTTTTTTGGAAAACAACAGCCAAGATGATTTTATTAAAGTTAGCTAGGATGGACAAGGATTTCTTCAAGTATGTGGAGAGGGTCTTGAACTATTAGGAATTTAGGATAATATATTGTTATTTGATCGAAAGGCCTAGCATGAGCAGTCCATATGACACAATGTGGTTCTAATGGATTTCATTTCATAGGCTCATTAATACATTTCCTATTCTGATGGGTACAAGATTTTACATTGCATCGTATAGAATGTGTAGCAAGTAGACAATAATATGATTTAGAGGACTTGTAATGCAGATATTGTAAATGCATAAATCAATTGAAGCCAGTAATATTGCCTACTATTTGTTAGAGAAGCGAAGTAAGGGTATAGTTATATTTCCAGTGGCATTACCATTTGTTGCATTTGTTAAGTATTTGAGAAGAGTGCGTACAAGTGCATGTATATGCTTGTAAATAAATAAAACAACGTGGACATAGTAGAAGTCACAAGTTATATCCTTAGCATATTGAATATTTTTTAAAAAGTCAAATTTGCAATTCTATATTGTTGTTTTCTTGCTGGTAAAGTCATGTCAGTAGTACAATGATTTAATATCCTTGTACCTTATGTTTTGTGAAATACTCTTTAATTTTATTAAGTTCAGGGTTTTAGCAAAAAGTGGTCTGTCTCTGAATGATCCACTTCCTGGAAGTGAAAATGAACAAGTTACATTGGGAGAAGCATTGATGGCTCCAACTGTTATATACGTCAAGGAGGTATAATAAGATTCTTGAGTTTATTATTTGTTGATAATTGATTATCTTTGCTTCATGTGATATGTAAGTATTTTTAAAAGCTCAGATCCCTTGTAGGTTTTGGATATTGTGGCTAAGGGAGGAGTGAAAGGGATTGCTCATATAACTGGAGGGGGCTTCACTGACAACATTCCTCGTATATTTCCAAAAGGACTTGGAGCCATTGTGACGACAAACACGTGGGAAGTGCCTAACATCTTTAAATGGATCCAAAAGGTATTTGGATGATGCTGATAATCTTAGAGTGAATTGAGAGCTGATTATAAGGGTTCGTGACATATTAATGCTACTTAACACATTATGGGACCATGAAAATTGTGCAGAATGGAGCTATTGAGGACTCTGAGATGCGACGAACTTTCAACATGGGTATTGGCATGGTTCTTGTGGTCAGCCAAGAAACAGCAAGGACCATTCTTTCGGAAGGAGACACAAAAGCTTATATGATTGGTCAGGTTGTAGAAGGTGAAGGTGTAATCTACAAGTGATTTTAGTGATCTTACTGTCTTCTACCAATGTTTTGAAATTGTTTGTAGCAAAATACATGAATTTTCCCAGTTACTAACATTTTAATGAGTATAATTTGGACTTGAGCATCTGAAGTTGTATAGGCGGCATATTGCTTCAATTGTTTTTGGAGATGAAAGAACTCTGAGACTTCTTTGAGTAATACATTGTTTTAAGGTTACATGGTACCAGGTCATTAGCTGTCACTGTTCTAATTTGCTAATGCTGGTATCATTCAGTGCATTGTTTACTAATATTGTGGCATTCTCCCAGGCTCGGATTTTTTGTTACTGCATGACTGCCAAAAAAGGTAGTTATTTTTTCACATGCAGTTCTCTTTTGTTTTAACATTTGCTGTTGTGAAATATAGATATTCTGAGATGGAGAGATGAGAATGAAAACTCTTTTTTGCGTTGGATGATTTTTAGGTGGGTTTAATTCGTGCCTGTAGTATTTCATTTTACTCTTGAATATATGGAACATTTACTCATGCAACCCAGTGAAGTACATCTTAATTTCTATTTTAACAAATTGACATACAAAGCTTCCAGTTTTCTTCATTGATAACAAAAGCAATGTAATTTTGGAGCTAACATATCTGGCATACTCCAATTTAGGTAGAGTACATCTATCATTTAATTTTGCATGCAGGGTTGTTGAAAATATGTTTGTTCTGGATTGCCTATTCAATGTTGTCTTTCATGTTCGTAGATCTTGATAAGATGGTATCAATTTTACTGTTTAGTATTGTATTGCCAACCTGCATGAAATAAATACTCTATTCCATGCAGCTGATTATACTTTACCTAGCCAACCTCATTTAAAACGTACCCTAGAACCTGAAAAAATGAAAATAAATAAAGGCAACATCTTGTCAGAAGTTCAGTTTTTTGTCTTCCATAGTAAGTCCATTTGTATTGTTCTCACAAGGTTTTACATGAAAGATAACTGATCAGTGTGCACTGCTGATTCCCTTCTTGTCATTGTGGTTCACAATTAGTTGATAGAAGACCCATATCTGGGAAATTGTGTAGAATTTTTTCATTATTTGATGTGTGACAGTGCTCAAAGTTCCTGTTGAACTTAGAACCTACCTTTCTGGTTCTCAATAGTATAGAGCATAGTTGCACAAATTGCGAGAAGTTGGGACTCAGGACTGGGTCACCATGCTGATTATTTGCCCAAAAAAATCACAGGTTTTCCATTAAAATGGACCAAACAATTTTATCATGGGTTCTTCATGATATATCCCATTCATGGGTTCTTCATGATATATCCCATTTTAATTGACAATTGCATAAAATTACTATTGTTCTACTTTATAGAGAGTTTTTTTCTTCTTCAAAAACCCTATAATTATCCTTTTTTTTCATGTTTTCAAAAAAATATATTTATATTTTGGTTTGCTGATTTATTCCCAAGAATAATTTTTGCTGCTATGGTATAGAGCATAAGACAAATAATCTTGACACATACTATATGAATATAATTCAGCTAGGTTTGCTTGGGTTGTTTCATAAAGTCCTATACTGTGTTTTTAATATCGTCTATGCAAATCTGTAATTTCATTCAAGGGTGAATGTGAGGTTTAGCCTCAATACTTGAACTTTTTATGATTTCACGCCTCTTGCTAGAAAAGCATTGAGATGATTGCTGCTGAAATAAATGTTGGTAGCTTATCATTTGAACATTCAATAACTTTGACAAATTTCTCGAGTGATGAAAGAATAAGTTTTATAAAGCATATTTCAGCAAATATAGCTACATGAACTAATGTTTAACACGGTCATTAAGTAATTTGCTAAGCATGTTTTAACAAAACATAGTTACATGGGCTAGTGTACTTTAACATGTTTTATACAGCCACATGAGCTTATTATATTTTCTTGCTTATCTCTATGGACATCTGTTCTCCTAGAAGCTTCCTTCATCTATGTCCAAGTTCCTTTAAATATTGGCTAACAGGGTATGTGACCAGACTTATACTCGTGCTCAACACTGTCTCAAAAAATAATAGAGTATGGACGTTTTCTCATGAAAAAGATATGAACTTTGTTGTTAACTATATCAGTACATACAATTTACCTGGATTGACACTTTATAAGAAGTTAAGAACTGTGAATTGACTTGTATGTAGAATATTTTTGTGAACTTATGAAAGGGGATATGCCCTTTGGTTGCATCTAGACTTCTGCTTGTACTGGGGGTTGTCCTCGTTGAGATCAACTAAAACATATATAGTGAGTATGTGTGTACATTTGCATTTGCAATGTAGTATTTGTACCTATATACAAAGCATACCTTACTTTTGGGTTATATTGAGTGCTCATAACATTGACCCTGCATACTTCAACCCTCACACCTCTGCATTAAGTTAACTGACTTGTGCTGGGTTTGGTATGTTCTCGTTTATAACCTAAACATTGCAAAGGAGAAAATAATGTTGTGTATGAAAACTGAGTAGACATTTGAACATGCAATAATGTCGGTTGCAATGTTATCCATTTTTCACTCATATTTGCTTAAAATGCAACAAACAATTCATTCTAGCTTTATGTTTGTGGAGAACTTTTGAAAACATAGTGTTGAGATTCCTTGTTGGGGCATCTAGTGGAGACGTCCTAGTTTGCAAGAGTTACGGCATGTTTGTATTCAACATTGTAATTGTGGCTCTCACAAATTGTAAGTGAATTGAATGTTGATCATTTAAATTTTTGAAACCCAAGCCACGTGTCCCTGTATTGATCTTGGCATTTTCAGCTCACCATTTAGCACCTTAACTTTAGAATTGAATTAGAATCTTCAAGTACGATACATGATGACACAATTTTATTTTTCTGGGATATTCATATTATGGTTGAATATTGGCACTATGTTGTAGATGATGTCTATTAACACATTTAATTATTTCACTTATCCGTAGGAAAATATTTGCTATAATATACTATCCTTCTCAATTGCATTTTCGTCCTTTCTCTTTTGGTTACACATTAGAATTAATATTCTAAATTGTTTTTGCTTTTGCTTTACTTGCCATAGCAATTATCTGTTACTACAAACTTGAAATACAAAATGGCAGGTGAATGGATGGTAAGAAGCGTTTCGATGAAGAAAAGTAAACATAATTTTATTATAAGAGGTTTAGGAAACATTAGGTTTTTTGGGCCTGGGTGGAGTGGTAGGCCAATTTTAATGCTTAGAACTAGTGGGTTTCCCTCGGGTGTGGAATGCATGCTTGCTTACCAACCCACTCATAGAGCTGTAATTGCCGAATTTAATACAATAATCAGAGAGCAATTCCAATAAAAAATTGCTAAGATACAGAGGTAAAGAGCATAAACTGATTGCTCAGGCCGAATACACATAAATTATATGGAATTTTGTGCCCTAACATGCAAAATCAAAAGGAAGATGAGCATCACTTACGTTCAATCTAAGAGGTGGTTTAATCTGTACTCGAGGGCATCAATTACGTTAAAACTAAGAGAAATACATGTTCATGCATTGGACATATTACGTAATAAGTGGTAAA